>OX401408.1:41324931-41647431 GCA_947846245.1 Cerastoderma edule
AAAGTCAATTGATATGACAAGATATGTTATATAAACTTATATACCACCAAACAATCGCATCAATTACCGTTAAACAATTAAAAAACCGCTGAATAGGCTTTTCCCATTCCAGTGCGCATGCGCAGAAAACAAATCATCGTTAGCAAAACATCGTCAATTAACGTTAATTAAACCATTTTTTCAAAGTTAATACGTGGAATACAGACATGTAAAGCGCATGGATTGATTAGAAAATGATTAATTCATAACTGTGAGTAAAACAATACGATAATTTCTAATAGCAATGGAAATATGGGTCTTCAAACAGTACGACAAACTTTTTGTCGCAAGTGACCACCATTAAATGAATGGCTCGAAAGTTTGACGTGACGGGAGATATTGCCCGATACAAAAATGTCTCAATATTTTCCAATCTCGTTAAATAAGTTTGACTACCGGTATACACACCATAGAGGGAAAAGTATGTCCTCTACGAATACAAGTCTATAAATCCGTCGTTGAACCATGAATCCAATGTGTGTCAAGTTGAAGTTGGCACCCAACTGAGTTATTCAGGCCCTACGAAGAAAGGATGCAAAAACGGCAAATAGAGAAACCCAAAAACGTTAGACACCACTGTTCCATCAATATAGAGGGCCGTGGTGACCTTGTGATTGTTGTGAACCTGAAAACTACAGGCCTCGCAAATGCAGGTTCAAATCCCACTACAAGCAGATTATTAACCCTTAGGTTACTGGGTAATTCTATAAAAATAGATTTTTTTGTCGTCTGCTTGTGTCATCAATATGTTAAATACCTGCCTAGTTCTGATGAAGGAAGATACGCAGACTAGCAAACAGGTTAGATCACAGGCCAGCCGCTAATTTACTTGTCGGCTGGCATGGATCCAACATGTTTGCATAAGCATTAGGTCGGTTCCAACACTTTAAGGGTTAAAGGTCGTCACCTGGATGATGAAGGCATTTCTCCGACATCACAATATAGTTTGAATAATGTTGACGCGATGAACTACGTAAACCAAACAAACACGAATACACATCGAACATTCTGTTGACCATTTAGCCATGGTATAGATATGTTTTAAACCGAAATAGAAATCAGTAGCAGAAATCATAAATAACTTGTTTTAACATTGAGTAGACAACGTCGTGACAAAAGAATGCATTACTCATTTGGAGCAATCAATCACTTTATGAGAGACGAGAGGTGTTTCTTATACGGTTTGCAGCAGATACCTCAAAGTGAAGCAATACGTATTATGGGGTTGATTCAGGCTATACCAGCTGGGTGCACACGTACCTTTTCGTGTCCATTAACAGGTTCACAACAAGCGGGGTTTTAATGGACAAAGTTGACTTACATTTATGGGATATTCATTTACATAATCAAGGCGAAAAAACTAAGTGAGGGGCGCTTAAAGCTGCTTGTTCACAGATATGATGAATTTTGGAGATGAAAATTTGATTTTGACATCTGTAAAACAAGTGTATTGGTGTATACGATACACTGGAGAATAGCTATTGGAAGTTGAATCAGTTTGTATTTATGTATTTACAGTCTGCATGCAATGAATAGATATATATTGAGATGCAATAGCGTTGCACAGGTTTTGAATTCCACTGCATAGCGACTGCAAATATTTAGATATATTCACACCTTCTGAATTTCATTAAATATTTTACCGAAAAATAAAATCTATATTGTATGAATGACATTTGATATTGAATTGTAAATTTTCCCATGTGTGAACAAGCAGCTTTAAGAAAATAATTTTTACACGTGGACACACCTGGCTTGTTACGAGCTAATTAGGTGGGTATTAACATGGACGTTTGTTTAACCCTTTTAGTGCTGGAACCGACTTCATGCTTATGCAAACAGGTTAGATACAGGCCAGCCGCCAAGTAACATGCTACTCTGAGCAATTAGCAGATATTTAAGGTTTTGGAAAGCAGACGACACACTTTATTTTCCGAAAATCACTTAGTATTCTAAAGGTTAGCGTAAAGTCGTTGACTGTTGTCCCTAAAACAGGTAGATACAATACCGGCCTTGACATTGCGACTACAATATTTCAGTTATGTTCCGATACCCAGCTCAATATCAGAGGCAAGACCAAACGTTTTACCACCCAAAGGGGCTAGGCAAGTTGGGTAGAAACATCGAAATTCCGTAAGTCAGCCTGAAAACTACCTCTCATGGACATCCAAAGCTACTCCTACCATCATTGGAGCAAAGCGGACGGAAAGGAGCCATGTGATTATTTTATGGTCTGTTCTCTAACCACATGGCCTATATGCCCTGTCGTGAGTGTCTAAACGATTTGCAATAGTAACCGAGATTCGTTTCAGCGAGATTGTCTACTAGGAAACACAGCTTAAAGACTACAAATTTGAGATATGTTTTTAGAATAAGCATGTTCTTGTTTTGCTTTAGAATATTTGTAGAAATGTTATCCTTGTACGCAAATGAGACAGTAATAAAAAAAAACATATCCAAAATCATATTCCATTTTAGAAAATTCCAGTTAAATTCTTGTAAAATGTCCTGCATAGACAAATCCCTAATGCATGACATTCTTTCTTTTTTTTTATAGACATCAAACACTTTATACGAAACAAAGTCCCAAATTATATGGAAAGAAATAACATTGATTGAGGTATGATTATGTTGCCCAATATTCAATGGAGTACTTATCTCTCTAATGAGCTTTTAACCACATGGTCGTATTTTTACTTGTTGAACCAGTCAACCATGACAAAATCATCAGTCAATGTATCCACAGTTAACTACCACGAGTGATTCCTGTGCGTGCGCGAATAATGTTAAGCGCAAAATAACTATGATGTAAATGCATTCAATCGTATTTTAAAGCCGCGAATTTTCCCGCGATTAAATGCTTGTATCCGCGCGCATACTCTTAGTTGTTCTTTGGTCACGCAAGAGGACAGGACAGGTAAGTTTAAACCATTGTTATATACTATATGTATCTAAGGTCAACATTACGTACTGGTGTAATGTGTAACGGGATTAATAAAAAGCAAAGACGAAAAATAAAACCTATGACTACTGATCTAGACGTGTTTCATTCACAGTTACAGTTTGGATCATCCGAGTTAACATTGGCATTTTTTCTAAACGCGTATTTTAATTGTTTTGCTTGCTCACTAAGATGAACTTATCTTTTCCTAACGGTGATTTCTAACATAGATTGTAGAAGATGTACCAAATTGAGACATAATTCATAGTTGCGAAAGGAATATAGATCAGTTTGATACATATTGATTCATATATTCATTTAAACATATCGCGATAAACTCCATCTGTTTTCTCCAAAGCCTGAATAAGCGAAACCCAAGCTATCTCTTATCTTAAACATGAAAAATCGTTTATTTCTTAATCACAGCGATCGGTAATTATTGTAAAAATGGATTCTTTATAAAATCACAACGCCAAAACTGATATCTGCACTACTTGTGTACCATTTATTGCTATGCTTCATTTAGGAAGTGTATTCGCTAAAGAAGTGTGCAGGTGTGTCCGAAATGCGTTCGGACACCTCTGAAAACTTCATATATCGGATACCTCTGAAAACTTCGTATATCGAACACATCTGAAACCGGATATTTCTGAAAACCTCATGTATCGGATACTTCTGAAAACGTCATACATCGGATACCTCTGAAAACTTCATATATCGAACACCTCTGAAAAAGCAATATATCGGACACCTCTGAAAACTTCATAAACCGTTATACTGCTGAAAACTTCATATATCGAACACCTCTGAAAAAGCCATATATCGGACACCTCTGAAAACTTCATAAACCGGAAACTTCTGAAAACTTCATATATCGAACACCTCTGAAAACTTCATATATCAGACACCTCTAAAAACTTCATAAACCGGATACATGTACTTCTGAAAACTACATGTATCGGACACCTCCGAAAACTTCATATATCGGACACTTCTGAAAACTTCATATATCGAACACCTCTTAAAACTTCATAAACCGGATACTTCTGAAAACTTCATATATCGGACACCTCTGAAAACTTCATATATCGGACACTTCTGTTCAAAAGCTACAAGTCGGATACCTCTGAAAAGTTCATATCGTACACTTCTGAAAACTTCATAAATCGGACAACTCTGAAAAGTTCATATCGTACACCTCTGAAAATTTAATAAATCGGATACCTCTGAAAACTTCATAAATAGGATTCTTCTGAAAACTTCATATATCGGACACCTCTTAAATTTCATAAACCGGATATTTCTGAAAACTTCATATATCGGACACATCTGAAAACTTCATATATCGGACACTTCTGTTCAAAAGCTACAAGTCGGATACCTCTGAAAAGTTCATATCGTACACTTCTGAAAACTTCATAAATCGGACAACTCTGAAAAGTTCATATCGTACACCTCTGAAAATTTAATAAATCGGATACCTCTGAAAACTTCATAAATAGGATTCTTCTGAAAACTTCATATATCGGACACCTCTTAAATTTCATAAACCGGATATTTCTGAAAACTTCATATATCGGACACATCTGAAAACTTCATATATCGGACACTTCTGTTCAAAAGCTACAAGTCGGATACCTCTGAAAAGTTCATATCGTACACTTCTGAAAACTTCATAAATCGGACAACTCTGAAAACTTCATATATATCGGACACCTCTAAAAACTTCATAAATCGGACAACTCTGAAAACTTCATATATATCGGACACCTCTGAAAACTACATATATCGGACACTCCTGAAAGCTACAAGTTGGATACCTCTGAAAAGTTCATATCGTACAACTCTGAAACTTCATAAATCGTACAACTCTTAAACTTTATAAATCGGATACTTCTGAAAATTTCATAAATCGGATACTTCTGAAAACCTCATGTATCTGATACTTCTCAAAGCTTCAAACTGTATATCTGATACTTATGAGTAAATCGGACACTTTTGAAAGCGTTGTTTATTGGAGACCTCTGACAAATGTATATTTCGAACACCTCTGACTCTGAAACGTCATATATCGGAAACATTTGAAAACTTCATGTATCTAACACATCTGAAAACATCATAGGCGATTGTATATCCGTATTGCTGCGGGATTAGTACATCTACCCCAGTAGGTCTACAACCTTTAGATCCCTAATCATTTCAAATCTAGCAGCGTCATGTTTCAATACACGCCGAAATGGGCTCTGTTAGTTTATGTTCAACCCTTTAACGACTAGGCGAAGTAGACCCATTTTTATGAAAAACAGACCTTTTTTGCGCCACATCCGTTTTAAAATTCATTTTAAAGATCCTTGCAACTTTTGGCTTCTTATGTATCTGTCAGAGTTATGACATTATGTATTATAACAGACGACTTTAGGCTGAGAACAAATAAAACGCCTGTACTAAAAAGATTTTCTACATCTTTGGTATCTTTTACGATTCATTTTCCTGTATTGAATAACCTATATTCATATTTATTTGTATTTGTGAAAGAAAATAGAGTGTAATGATATACATTCAAGCTAATCACAGTCAAAACAACTTTTGTGTGAAAATGGAGTAAAATATAGTTAAACTAACCATTGTTAAAACAGTTTACAGCTATATCCTTAAAAAGAGACGTTAATTTAAGGTTAACTGTAAACTGGGGCATTACATTGCGTATTCTTTTTATAAAGTTCTTATTACGATGACTGTTCGTCATGGCTGCCCCACAGCTACTTGTCAAGCTTGGTAGAACAATTTTTATTCTGTTAGTCAGCTTGGTGACTTCCTCTCATTTGAATACAAATACAAATATCGGGATTTGAACCCACATTGATACAATACCGTAGAACTGAGCGGAGTATAACGTGCTTAGCCAAGTAGTCACGACACCAAAAGGCATGTTTTACCTGTTCGTTGCCATATGGGGACTGGTGTTATGCATATGTCAAAGGTGCTTGTGTACAGAAAATAAACATTTAAGAATCGAAATGAATCGTTCAAACATTATAGTTTTTGAATAGTTGTATTGTTTTTAGCGTTGTTTAAGTGTTTGTATACTGATGGGAAAGTTGTATAAGTTTGAATGGTGAAATTGGAATAGGTTTACATGTAAAGTCAAAACGATGGCATTCTCTTCCTTCATATTTTACCGAAGTCGAAAACAATTGCATTTAGCAATTTATTACACGTTTCAAAGCAAGACGGTAGTTGCATCAATCATTCAAATCAGAGACGTCTTGTGCAACCAAATACGCTATAATTTATCAAAAACCGAAATGACGATGAAAAAATAAAACAATAACAACAACAACAACGACACCAATTTACCAAAAGGGGCACTGACAATCACAGGAAATCATGTCTTTACCACAGCGATAAAATCTGTCGTTTACCGCAAAAACCTAGATAGAGGTTCGTCGGTAATTTTGAAAGTGTTTAATTACCAGTTTCGACGATCAATAAGTTAACATTGATGGATGGATTTTTTGTGCGTGAACAACAATTGCATTGCGAATTGTCACCGCATCGTTTAGACAAATTTGCTGACATCCTGTCATTTCATCTCTGCGTACGAGCGTACACACAATGCTGATATTTTTACGAAATGCACTTCGTGCGTCTGTAGCCATCCATCAAAGAAGTATATCGCATTTCAATATTCTGTGCACCTGTACAAATAACATGTTTGTGATAGCATTTTACTTTAAAGTATCTTCTTACAGGATTTGCTTTGACCTGTCATTTTAAAATGAGTTAAACGAAACTGTATTTCTAGCATGTCTGTAAATACGACATCTGACTTAAAATTTCGGTCACCTTCTGATTGTATTAATGCAAGGTTGCTGTTTTTAACATTTGCAAATTCGTCTTTCCGAAATGTGTTTGGTCCTATAAAGTGCCAAGGCATTAAGACTAGTTAACAGTCTGTTTGCAAAACTTACAAATTATCTATGTGTGGTGTCTGTAACTTAATTGTCCCTGTGCAATAGTCATAAACTTGTATACTCCTTTCTTGCTATGCTATGCCATTACCGACACTCAATCAATGATATCACAAGATATCATGGGTCTAAACAAGTAACACCCCTTTCCACGGTTCACAAGATATCCTGGGTCTAAACAAGTAACACCCCTTTCCACGGTTCACAAGATATCCTGGGTCTAAACAAGTAACACCCCTTTGCACGGTTCACAAGATATCCTGAGTCTAAACAAGTAACACCCCTTTGAACGGTTTTCCACTGATAATCCTATCCAGATTACCGGGAGTTCCAAGGAGCACGGTCATTGCTACGTGTTTGACTATCCGAATGGCTCACATGTCGACTGATAAAAAAGACACTAATATAAGATTAAAAAGTAAAAGAAAATAAAAAAGAAAGAAAGAAAAGAAACTACAACAACAACAGGATGCAAAAACAAAACAAACAAAAATGGAATACAACCTGAAACAGGATTTACTAATTGATTGTAAAAACAGTCTTGCCTGTTGTATTTTTGATTTTCTAACCGCATTCGTTTTATTACAAAAGTATTATATATTATCTTTCCCTAAATTGTCTGATAACCCAAACCAGCCTTTTCTATTATTCATGTTATCTTTAACTCTGTTAACTTTACGCTCAAATGTACATGTACATCGTCCAGTGTGCTACGTATAACATTATTTAATTATGTCAATCATATTATATAACAGAAAACTCTCTCGTTATAGCACCACACAAACCCCAGAGTCCAAAAGGGGAGGTAAACTCTGACAACGCTAAATAGTCAATATGAAGCCATTTTCCGAGGTAAAAACCGCATACCTGTTGGTCGTTGGACCTCTTGGTGTAGCTACTATAGGACTTCTCCTGGCCAATCAGTTCTACCTTGAACCTGGAACACTGAAGCTAGACAGGGTGTGGTGGCAGACAGGGATAATATACCAGATATATCCGAGATCATTCCAAGACAGCAATGGAGACGGCATCGGTGACTTACAAGGTAATCTATGAGGGTTTAAGTATTACTTAACCTTTTCCCAAACAACACATTTTCGACTGTCCCAAATTGAAAGAGTTTGCAGACGACATTTCAAAAAGAAATGAAATTGAACAATCTTCTTCAGAAAGAGCAGAAAACCTTGTGGGAAAAGGAGAAATTGCTCGTGACGAACAATTTCTCCTTTTCCCACAATGCTTTCTAAAGTCGTCTGCAACAAAGTCGTCAAATGTCGTTATTGTTTGGGAAAGGGTTAAGGGCGATTGAAAGGATTATCGCACACATTTTGATATTAATATTTTTTAACAAAATGTGTTTTACCGATAAAATGACAACATAAGGTGACATAAGACTAGATTATTGACGGATTTCATGCCCCGTTTATAATCGTACACAAAAGATATAGATAATTTGTATTGCAGGTATTGCAAAACGATAAAACTGGTTTCTGTAAATAATGAGCTAAACTTAGAACAAGAGTTGCTATTTTAAGTTTTGGATGCCATCGTCACTTGGGTCTTCGGAATGTTTTACCGCGCTTCTCAAGTGACGTTAGCAAGATACTTGAGAAGGAAATCCTGTGTCTATTTATAAACAGACTTTCCCATAATCCAATTTCCAATTTCTTTAGAAATGCATTCAGGCACTATTCAACGAAATCACGGAGTTTCAGCAACTTGAAAATGGTCTTTGTTTTAGAGACAATGATTGTTAATATCAAATTTTATTAAAGTTTATTATTCCGAGACCATACTTTTCTGAGTTAGTCCCTTTAATTTACGTGTATTGCCGGGGAGCGCCAATAAGGCTGATGGGGGAAGTTGGCATTAGGGCGTTTTTGTTATTCTCAAAAAATGTACACGATTTTTCCGGGTCATGGTGACAGTTCATTAATAACTGTACTATTTTGTCTCAGCGACACATGGTGTACTTTTAACTCTCAGAGCTTGTCAACATCCAAATCTTCGTGGCTGCGCTGATCTGTCAACCCGCGGTACCCTTTCAATGGTGTGTCGAGGACAAATATATCAAGTGCAATACACTGCAGGCAGGAGTTTGAAGTTGACACTTTCTACCGTTCAGAATCTTTGGATTTTTTCAGCCAAAGACTTATTTCTTTAATTGTGTAACTTTGTCGAATGTCTTTTCGAAAACGATGTAAATTTTGCATATACAAGCTCTATATACTGAGTTGCTTGTTTAATCAATCGGTACACGCTTCTGTTTGTTGGGTTATATAAGTTTTCTATACTTCTATAAGATGAATTATCCATTATCTTCCTTTCCTGAAACAATGTTGAACGGTGAAAATAGACTTGTGTTTTTTCCATGTGTTCTATAATTCTGCCCCTTATCATTGTTTCCATAGTTTTGCATATAATTGATGTGAGGCTTATTGGTCGAAACATATTGATTTTGTTTATGGATTTCTTCTTGAGCACTGATGTTGTAGTTGTGGTGTTACTGATTTGCATAATACATGTACATATTGTTGTATTGGTTTAATAAAGAGCGTTGTTAGCGGCTTTAATGTATTATTTGAAAACAAAAACCTCGGTACTATGAATGAAGAGCGCCTAGCCAATGAAATGTCCATTTTTTCAAATTTATTTTCAATTATTGATTCATAAGACATACTTTCGCCAAGTATTCTTTTTGCCTAAAATGGAAACTACGGTACTTTGCAATATTCTGATACGAAAATAGATTGAAAGAAACTATTCACTAGATCTGTATTTTAATGTTCGTTTGTTGTGACTTTCCTTGAATATTGAATGGGACAGTTAATTATTGTTTATTTAATTTGAGTTTTTGATTGATCAACTTTTAAGAAGATCTTACTGTCATTCGCTCTGCAGTTGAACACAATACAATCCATTGATTACGTTCTCTCCACCGTTAGATGATCAGTGATGAGAGGCAAATAAATCATATCACATAATGTCTTTATTTACCGTCGTTAATGATATTGTCCTTGCCCAGTTCAGCCAAGTCTCAAATTAAGAACCCACCATTAAATTATGTACCAGGCACCGGGACTTTGGTAATGAGACTGTTTATGTTTACCATACATAACATAATAACATATGTTATGTTATGTATATGTTTTACATACAGGTATGGGCTAATGAGACTATAATTAATATGCACACAGGTATACGATCCCGGCTAGACTATCTGAAATACCTGAATATCGGAGCGATATGGATCAATACGATATACAAGTCTCCGATGCGAGATTTCGGTTACGACGTGTCGGATTACAAACAGGTGGATCCGATATTTGGTACGATGGACGACCTTGATGAACTTGTCAAGGACTGCCATGATAAAGGTAAGCGAATACATTCAAGGGTGGTAACAGGAATTGCCCGTATTGCCCGGTTTATCCAATTGCCTTAACCCATTACCAAACAATAGCGACATCTGACCACTTTGTTGCAGACGACTCTGGAAATAACTGTGGGAAAAAGAAAAATTGTTCGTAACGAGCAATTTCTTCTTTTCCCAAAATATTTTCTACCTTATCAGAAGATTATTTCCCAATATCATCAAATTTTGAAATGTTGTCTGCAAACTTTTTCAATTAGGGACAGTCGAAAATTTGTCGATTGGCAAAGGGTTAACGGACAAGTGAATCTTTTCTGAAACTAACTATATAACCATCATACATACAAAAGATTTGACATTTACGAACAAGTTAATCAAAGTGAAGATTTCGCCAACCTTCTCTTTACATTTCATTTGCAACATGCATAGATCGGGCCTATTTTCTTCTTTATTTTACAAGTTAAAGGAGGTATGTGTTTATATTATGTAACTTTGTATTACTATTTTATGTCACAAAGGTGAAATCAAGAAGAAAGAAAACAACATATGTTGGCAGTTAATCAACACACTGCTTGACCAATAATACCGTATTTGGTAGTTTTTGATTTTTCCAATAGAATAGCCCATGCCTATCTGTGACATCGACACAAGTAAAGCTATTTACATTTTGAAATTAAAAGCAAAAAGAATCACAAAATTGAAAGAATCCCACCACTACCTTGTATCTTATTACTGTAGACGCAACAATTATCCGAATTCATTTGTGATGGCTACGGGCAATTAATTTCTCACTAGCAATTTACTGGTTGAGTTTAAACATATCTCTTTCACAAATTTACATAAATATATTTACAACCCTAGAACGAAAGGAAAGGTATTGGACCGAAAGCTTAACTGTTATCTAAGATCTTCTTTGAGCGGTTTAAAATATTTTGTTGGTTTTGTATTAAAACCTTATATACTAATGTTACTACAATCTTAATAGAGAATACAGATTATCAAATCTCATTTAATAGTTCTTGTTGAACAAAGAGAAAATTTGAAAGTCAAAATAAGATGTCGTCGAAACAATACAAAATAATATTTAAAAAACAACTATAAGTAGCTATTAAAGCATGGTTAATCCAGGGAGGTTCCCTTTATCTCAGTATAGTAATGGTAGGTAAATCGTCCATTACCGTGATATGCGTACAATATTTAGACAAATGAGAATCAAACTTCAATTCGTTACACATATACATATATACAGGTGAGGGATAATATGAAGTTCTATCAATATCTATACATATCTATGTATGTGCAATTTATATGCGGTTGATTTCTAAAGCGATGTCACGCTTTCGGGTTGAAATACATGTTAACTCACTTTTATCCCATTACAAAACAATAACGATATTTAACAACTTCGTTACAGACGACTGTGGAAAACATTGTGGAAAAAAGGAGAAATTGCTCGAGACGAGCACTTTCTCCTTTTCCCGCAATGTTTTTACCCTATTAGAAGAATATTTTCGAATTTTATCACATTTTGACATGTCGTCTGCAAACTCTTTCAATTAGGGACAGTCGAAAATTTGGCGTTTGGTAAAGATTTAAGCCTTTTTACAAGCTGTGTTGGTTAACGTAAATTTTAAGCAGGCTTTAACGGAATATGCCTTACTCCGTACAGGAGTACTTCCCTTTGCTCCTCTGCAGTGCGGTTGTACTCACTGAAAGGGCAGATCACTGCGTAGGAAAATGGGACTATGCAACAGCCTTTTGCGTAGCGAGTTATGCTATGATCGGACAGTGCTATGTAAGAGGAATTCACTTTTTTACGATGGACTCAACACATGATGAATAGGCCGCTAATATTCGGTGAAAAGAACCGAGTTTCCAGGGACAATGGTAACTCGGCTGATCCAAGCTGTAGCTATTACACAGAATCAAATATGTATGCCTGGATCATTCGGACTAGGTTTGGTCACAAACAACAACGTGCAACAAATTCACCACACTTCTTAAATAATCATGTACATTATAAAGCCCTATTGCTTTCTGTGGCTATGGACGAGACGTCTTGATGGTAGTGGTAATATTTGAAGTGAGAGTATTTCTATTTCTATACATCAAAGTCTTTGTTGACATCGTATATACTTATTTCCGAAGTGTATTTCTCAGCTCACGGAAATACCTGAGTAGTTTCGATTGAAGATGCGGTAGTGTTTTTGAAGTGAGACTATTTCTATTTCCAGACATCAAAGTCATCGTTGACCTCGTGCCCAACCACACCAGTAACGAGAGTGAGTGGTTCAACAAGAGTAGACACGCGGGAAACTCCAGCAGCGCTTTCAGAGATTTCTATGTTTGGAACCCTGGGAAAACGGTCGATGGTCACAGACAACCACCAAATAATTGGGCAAGTGAATAAAACTCATGGACAATTGAACCTTACATTTTTATCAATAACGATGCCTAATGTAAGTGTATCATTCCCTGCAAGCATTATATTTCGTGAGGTATATACAATGATTTGATGTTTCAACGACGTATAATGTGTTGTAACAGTATAAATGTACATTATCAAAACGATATCACGCAAAATACATTGTAAAACGGCGTAAGACCTTTTGAACACCCATCTCAATAAAGAGAAATGAAGAACTTGACCTCCCGTCTTTTTTTTTATTAAATTTTTGCATTCCGTCCATGCCAAACTAAAACATAGAAACATATTCAATTATGATTTCAAATTGTCTTTAGCTTTGCTTTCACTCCAAATGTGTGCAGAAAAACATTAGCTAATGAATCAATGGCTTTCTTCACAGCAAAGTAAATTCGGAGGTCCTGCCTGGGAGTTTGACCATGTGAGAGGCGAATACTACTACCACAACTATCTACCATCACAACCCGATCTGAATTACCGTCATCAACCGGTTATTAATGAGATGGGGGTAAGTTATTCATAACATCGTGTCATTGCAGGTCCTTGAGCTGATATATTGTACTAGTATGCAGATTCTTTTTTTCGTTTACCTTTATAGGGCTGCAACCGACTTCATGCTTATGCAAACAGGTTAGATCCAGGCCAGTCGCCAAGTAATATATCATCTAACCTGTTTGCTACTCTGAGTATCTTTCCTCAACAGTATTAAACATATATTCAACGTTTTGGAAAGCAGACTTTAAAAATTTACTTTTAGAAAAGAACGCAGCATTCTAAGGATTAATTTAATGCAATGAACACTCCGTCACAGCATGCGCAACTTCACGTTTATGTTAACAAAAATTTCGTAACCCTTGAATCTCCGTGTAACCTTTGTTTTGTGAATGGAAAAAAAATAGCCATGCATTTAGAAGCATGATAACGATTTCATTGGAAGGACTCATATTCTGTTAACGTCTAAGTTAACGCTTTTCTTCGGTATTTCTTTCGTTTTATATCTACGTTTACGTCGAAATCTACCTTACAACCCTTTGCGAGGCAGGCCCTTGACCCGTGGGTATGTACCGCACTAGCGCTGTGGTATCTAGAGTACCAGTCTAATGTATAGAAGGGGCTTAACCTTCATCCGGTCATTCATAATACAAGAAAAAAAAAACAAAAAAAAACCAACAACAGCTTTAATGACTATCTTCAACGCAAATCCGCACAATTGATAGTTGTGTCATAACAATTTGATTATCCATTTCTTCGTAAAAAAATGTTCTTGGTCCAGGTGTACCATGATGCAACTAATGTTGTTGAAAATGACGTTAAATCACGCACGAGAGTTTCGCTTTTTCATGCATTCTTAAAAAGGATAACCGACATAATGAAAATGTATTCCTAACGTCATAAGTAGTGTTTATTTATCACAAAAGAGCCCGGTATACTTGCGATCGAGTAAGATATGAAGGTGGGATGAAGTGCCAACAAAGGATGTGAGAACGTTATAATAACGTAGTACCGTGTAAATCATGCGGTTGTCCTTTAGTGACATACAGCGTTCGTTAAAGGACTTTTTTATAAGGTCGTTGACACAATGGTAACGATGCTCTTTAAAAAGTGCAAATCAAGTGCATAACCTCCGAGTAATGATTGTCTCTCGTTAGACAGCCACAACCTTGCAAAGGTCATATTGCCGTATACCAAAATTACATAATGATGTTAGTTCATTGAAGTGTGACCATTCCTTAACAAGGTAAATATGTTCTTCACACATGAAGCGTTATCGGTTATTTGCATTCATTTAAACAAAACCATAAGCAAACAGTCCTGTTGTATTAAAACCATATTCTAATGAAAAGGCGTATCATTATTCAGAATATGAAATTAGCAAAATATGTGGTAGTTACATGCATGTATGTATCTTTTGGGCCTTTAGAGCACAACACTTGAAATTTATAGTCCTCTTCAAGTGGATTTAAATTACAGGGACTACATATGGATTTTTCTGGTAGGTAGTCTCCCGACTGACTTACAGAATCCCGATGGTCAAACCTGGATTGACGTTATAGGCAGTTATATTTATGGTTACCTATCCACACCACCCCAACACCCCCACCCATCATTATAAGGCGGACATCGCAACATAGCTGCAAAGGTTTGGGCACGCTGAAACAATTATATAAATAAATGAAAAAAAGATGAAAGAAAAAAAAAAGAAAAGAAAACAGCCGTTTCCTATATAATGGACATAAAACCCCGTGAGAAACCCAAACGCCAAGAGAACCAAAACTTCTGTACATTTTATCGGTTGTAGAATGTTTTGCGGTTCTGGCTAGAAAAGGGCGTTGATGGGCTCCGTATCGACGCGATCACATACCTGTTTGAGGAGCAAGACTTATCATTAAACATCGAACCTGTCGATCCGGTAGGTAGTACACTGATGTATGCCTTTTGATTGTTTTACATGTATTGGATTTTTAAATCAAATTTATTTACATCTATTAACCCTCAAGTGCTCAAACTGATTTCATGCTTATGCAAATAGGTTGGATCAAGGCAAGCCGCCAAGTAAATTGGCGGCTGGCATGTGATCTAACCTGTTTGCTGCTTTGAGTATCTTTTTCCTTATTAAAGGTAAGTAGATATCTAATGTTTTGGAAAGCAGACGACACAAAAAATTATCTCTAGAAGATTATCCAGCATTCTAATGGTTAGTAGGGTGCACCATCATTTAGAGCATGAATTAAGCAAATGTTGTGTAGTTATCTTTGTTTCTTTATACGGAAGGCCCAACTGTTTTGTTAAAGAACCTGGCAATGGTCTCTCATAAAACCTTGATTCTGTTTGATCTGGGCCGGTGACTTCAAGTTAGGTGATATCCCCACTTGACTGCAGATGCCCTTGTAATTATGAAGAGCGTTATCATGAAATCCAATTGGAGCTATATATTGTTCTTGAAACGATAGATATTATATATAAACTCTTTGGAGTTAGTCCCTTATATGTGGTATAGTTTCCACACTATTCAAGTTCAATCAAAATAATTGAAGTTTCATCCTTCCCCACGTTTTCAAGACACGTTACACCAAGATGTCTTATCAACATGCACGTAATCGTATGAGGTTTAATAATTAGTTACTCTTCTATTCTAGAGACAAAACCAATACCAAAAAGACCAGCCTGAAATATTCGGTGTGATACAACAATGGAGGAAAATTGTGGATGAGTTCGAGAAAAGGGATGGTAAGCCGAGGTCAGTCGATGTATGTGTGTACATCCGACAAACAGTAGCGATGTATAATAACATCAATCGTAACTACTCGGGTATTTCCGTGACCTGAGAAATACATGTCGTATCTTGACCGTAGGGTTATACATTTTGTGTTATGTGTCCCCGGCTATTTACACGTTTTCTGGGAGTGTCCAAGTTGACTAGCTCATTGTACATGGAAGTGATGAACATCATTAAAATCCTTTTTCTGTCAGAAACTCATACT
Source organism: Cerastoderma edule (assembly GCA_947846245.1). NCBI lineage: Eukaryota > Metazoa > Mollusca > Bivalvia > Cardiida > Cardiidae > Cerastoderma > Cerastoderma edule. The sequence goes on from OX401408.1 coordinate 41,341,163, forward strand.
TAATGGCAAAATTATGTCTTATGACATACATTGTTTCCTAAACCATATTATATCACTGTTTAGATATTGCATTTGATATTTTCATTTGAAAACGAAACTACAATGCATTTAGACTTTTATGATGCAAGAAGGCGGATTCCATATTATGTCAAAGGTATTTTCAATTGGATAAACATAATAACATTGCACGGGACCTCGTTCATGTTACAAAGCGCTATCTGTCCTTTTCACTCACTGGTTTCCTGACAAACAGTTGTTTAGATTATTGACAACTTTCCAATTCCGTTTATAATCGTACAGAAAAGATATAGAACATCTGTTTAAACGGTTCTATTTCGTAAATTCGGATTTAAATTTGGAGTAAGAGGTTTATAACAAAAAAGAAAATATATAGAACATCTGTTTAAACGGTTCTATTTCGTAAACTCGTATTTGAATTTGGAGTAAGAGGGCGTGATTTTAGATTCCATTGTCACGTGGGTCTTGAGTTACCGCTCTTGTCACGTGACGCTTACAAGGTCCACGAGAAAGAATCCCTGCTTCTTTTTTTTTATAAACCGGCTTTTTTGAAGCGCTGTTAGGCGTGCAGGCTCAATTCACATTATTTTACGAAAACGCGGGATTTCGGCAGCTTACATGTTAAGAAACTGAAAGTTGTGTTTGTTGTAGTGACAATGAATGTACATTATACCATAACGTTGGGTTAACGTTTAGTACTCCCAGAGCCCACATCTCTGATTTAGTCCCTTTCAACCATTACCAAACAATAACGACATTTGACCAGTTTGTTGCACAATAGTATGGAAAACATTATGGGAAAAGGAGAAATTGCTTGTTACAAGCAATTTCTCCCTTTCCCACAATGTTTTCTGTCCTACCAGGGGAGTGTTATTCAATTTCATTTCATTTTGAAGTGTCGTCTGCAAGCACCTTCAATAAACAACAGTCGAAAATTTGGCGTTTGGTAAAGGGGTACAACATTTACAGACTTTGGCTGGCCGAAGCAGTTGCGATCGACGCGGACATTCGGATGAATTACTACCAGGCTGGAGCTGTTCCATTCTACTTCAAACTGGTTGGGGCAAAGCAGATCTGTAACGCAACATCACAATGCTACCTTACGTTAATCAAAGAAGGCGTGGCTGTCGATGAGGGCCAATGGCCAACCTTTGTTGTAAGTAAAAGTACCACTTGGCCGGGGGGATGGGGAGAAAAACATGTATTCAATATCTGTAGTAGCTGTTCATATAGAAAATTGTCGCATAACTTAAAGATTTACATATATGTGTTATGTGTTTATAAGTATTTCGCATTTGGTATGTACTGGTGGCGCACCTGTTATCAAGTACTTGTGGGTCTTAAAACCCAAAAGAAGTCCATATAAAAATTTTGACTTTCGATTTCTTGTGCATAGCTTAGCTAGCAAAGGATGCCTTGGTAGAACACTGTTGTGTTTCTGTATAGATATGATAGTCCTGGGTACCGTTTCACTAAGCAACATTAGGAAAATATTTGCGTAAGTCAAAACTGATAAACGCGGACAGTATATTAGATCAAAGTACAGTATTGTAAAGTGACACGTCATTGGAGGCGTCTCGGAGAGACGCTTCCAATGATGTGTTACTTGCAATATTGCTTGGCCCAATATTGAAATAAGAGGAAATGTTGTTTGAATTTACGCAAGTTTTTAGCATAAAGTGTTTGGTAAAACGGTACCCTGCACTGTTTATAAAATTTTCTTTCGATTGATTTTGTAGAGCTATTCTATGGGACGTATGAACAAAATTGCTTGAGCCTCGGCTAGATTCGACGGCTTGTTTTGTGATTTTCCGACGGTACTAGGCTATGGTCATCTGGGTTTGTCTTCTTGTCAGGGCTCACAATTTGTCTTAACGCTCAAAGGGCATCTCAATTATAAACACATAACTGTTAATAGTCAAATGCCGATTCTATTAAGACATGAACAACCTTGTTTATCTATCAAGAGGTCATACCAAGATATTTCCTAGATCCAGCACTTTTCCTTGCCTGTCATGTGACTGGATATTCCAATCAGAATTATATCCACGTCACCTAGATTATCAATCGTATCTACTCGGTAATCCCCGTAACAAGTCGGTAGATATACTTCGTAGGCAGTACATGAATACACCAGAAATCCTGGGGTAATTCGCCTTATTTCCGGCGGATAACTCAAAATGCACACAGGCACTAAATATGTATTTTAGATACACACAAATTGGCTATATATCACCATTGAATGTTATTTTACCCTTTTCATTAAAGATGATCATATCAACACATCTGTGTTTCATATTTTGTCAATCGGCTTTTCTCGGTAATCCCCGGCTTGTTCCGAGTAGATACGATTGCAAACGGACATGCCCTTCGTTGCTGACCTACTTTCAAAAATGGCTCCCCATTGCCTCCGAGGTTATTTTAAGAAATGGCCGAGGTGTTCCGATTGCTAGATTATGAAGGCGATAAAACGTTACCGTCTATCCTTTTGTCCTATTTTCCCTTGACCTCACAGAGATGCGGGAAGAACACCCACTCATTATATCCCCTAAAGGAATATTGTCTGTACCATATTTGTAAATGTTGTCTTGGCCAAAGGAATGTATATGCTGGTTTTTGCCAAATAAAGAATTGAATTGAATTGTTAATGTACTTATTGTAGATTGGTAACCATGACCATACACGGGTATCGGACGAGATCGGTGAGGCGTACGTTGATGTTTTAAACATGATGTTGTTGACACTTCCCGGCACGCCTACAACATACTACGGGGAAGAACTGGGCCTGCCTAATGCTAATTATACTGGACTTCGGCCGAGGGACAACAAACCAAGAGGATTGAAGGATATGGTAGGTTTGTTTTCATTTTATTAAGACTACATTGAGGTTACATTGCAAGACTATAAAACGTTAACAGTTTTGCAATGAACCCTTGGATGTTAGCTAAGTAATAATATTAGTGAACAAAGAATTTTAAATGTGTTCTTCATTATCGGTTAAGTTCTCCCCTCATAAGCTTCTCAACGTGAATTGAGATCCAGTTGATTAGTGCGAGCAAATCGGTTTTTAAAATGGCACCAAGAAAGTGATGCGTACTCGTTTGATACATGGACGCATTACAATACAAATGACTCTACCACTTTACTTGGTCTATACCCGAAACAATTTGGATAAGAGGGATTCATAAAAGAAACAATGTTGCTACCAATCTAGGGTAATTTTTGACGGTATTGATTAATCGTTTCGTACTTTCTTTTTCACGAAAATAACAAATCACATATGGTAGCATTCCCTCCTAACTATTCTAAGATGCCCATAACTATATTGTCGTCGTCTATAAAGGTAAATACCACAGATAGACGTATTTCCTTTCATTCATTACTTCAAACACCGACCAACATGGCGCATTTAATGCGGTCTCTTTTATACTTTGTTTGTTTATCTAATGATAAATGTATTGGTATGTTGTGTTTTACAGACCCGGTCACGTGATCCCGTAAGAAATCCCATGCAATGGGATAGCAGCGTGAATGCCGGCTTTACCTCATCAACGAATCCCTGGTTACCGGTGCCATCAAATACAAACCATTCACATGTCAACGTTAAGGTAAGTGCCAGTAACACAAAAAACCCATATCGGCGAAGCATGAAGTGTTAGAGAATTTTAAGATTATCGTTTGCCGAACTGTTTAATACATATCCATTTTTTTCTTATACATACCAGGCTACGGGTACCGGTTTGCTTAATCTGTGAGTTAAAAAAGAACTTCCCCTCTCATTTCAATAGAGAAAAACAACAGTGCAAAGTAACACACAATGATTGAATCGTCTATCCGAGACGCTTCCAATGACGTTTTAAATTGTAATGTTGTACTTTTATTTTGGATAAAACAATACCCTGATGCTTCTGACTAAACCATTTAAACAAAAGAAAACAGTGCTTATTGACCCATAGCCTGTGTTCTGAAGGAAGTTTTGACCCATTCAAAGAAGAACACATAAGCATAGTGACATTGGTATTTCTTTTTTTTTCTTCTCAAAATTAGTTTTCTTTTTTATATTTAGTAGAGAACCGACGAGCGGTTTGGTTTATTTTCTGCACCAGGAATGCAGAAGCACGTGATTCATTCAAATCACCAATCCTTCGAAACAACGGGAAATAAAGAGGCAATTGTTCTATTTAACAACGATCCATCGTACGGTGACATTTTTCGGTTAATGATTAAACACATGGCCAATTAAAACGGATCGATCATTGACGTTAACAACGATGATATATTCTTGTGTACACATATACATGATAGCCTGGTCGCTTTACATTACAACATACAGGCGGGTAGCTAGCCCTCCATGGACGCGGATTCAGGATCTAGCTAGGAGGGTTTGGGTCATTCTCCCCCGGACAATTTTGTAAGTAATAGTGCAATCTGATGCATTTCAGAGACAGATAGAATACATTAAGGCGTTAAGGATTTATTCATCAATGAATTAGATTCTTTTGATTTAAAAACATTCTTGACTCGTTGTTGTTGTTATCAATATCACGTGGAGTCAGCCGCGTACTTGCGTATAAGCGGCTACGCGCCTAACGTATGTAGATAATCGTTGATTGAACAATACCAATAGAGACTATCGACTATTATATATAAGGCGCATGAAAACAACTGTTGATCGTTAAATACAATTTGAATTACAGTGTATCATGAGAGTAGAAATAACTATATGAAGGACACGGAAATATGTACTTAGTAAATTGATAGACAGATCAAGCAGAAAGCAAAGCTTACTATTCCAACACCATTTCGTACGTATACTCGCTCACGAAATAGAGGTTTCCGAATATATTTGGACACCTCTTCATACTTCGTGAGTAGTTATCAATCCGAGATAATATGGGAAACATTACTCAGGTAGTATGAACATTTTCGAAATCATTAATCGGCACCTTAGATGCACCTTTAAATTGCAGGTACAAATGTCTGATCCACGTTCTCATCTGTCTCTTTACAAACGCTTGGCACATCTGAGACAAAGACCAGCATTCCAGACTACAGCTATAGGTAACCCTTGATAGAACATATCACATTTTCTTTTTCTTTATATATCAGTCGACCTTTAAAGGTGTTTGTTCATAGCTGTGAGGACGTTTGGAAGTTAAACATTTATTCATTTAAAATAGCACACAATCTGTACTGTTATTTAATAGGCACTGATGGGTTGTCATTGGAAAAACACTTTGTTCGTGTTTTAATTGTTTAAAGTGTGTGTACAGTGAATTAACTTGTATTCTAACCCGAAAGCGCGTGAAATCAAATTTGACATTTACCACATATAATTTGAAAAAAATACTGAGATCAATTGGCGCTTCCTGGATCAACTATGCTTTCAATAGCTACTTCTAATTGTATATCAAACAACAATACAAAAACTATATTGTTTCAACGACATCTTGTTTTTTACTTTTATTTTTTTTTCTGAGAACAAGCGCCTTTAAAGCATTCAAAATCAACAACAATACTCATTACACAACATTCAAAAGACAAACTCTGTGTTGACCTAATCACTTGAAACTATTATGAATGAAAAAGTTCTTGATAAGTTGCATATTTCATTTGTTAGATTATCATTTATTCGATATCGTCTGAGAATGCAAAACATATTTCAATGTTTCTCCCAATAATGACGTATTAAAAGCCATTTGTTTCATTGATTCATACATCCTTCTAACAGTGACTATGAGATACCATTCTCATTATGGCTTTTACTTTATTGTTAAATGTTTATTACTCTCTCCCTTAACTTTATTAATAACTTAATTGTCTTAACCCTTTCCCAAACAAAAACGACATTTGACGACTTTGTTGCACATAACTTTAGAAAACATTGTGGGAAAAGGAGAAATTGCTCGTGACGAGCAATTTTTCCCTTTCCCACAAAGTGTTTTGCTCTTTCTGAAGAATATTGTTCAATTTCATCACATTTTGAAATGTCGTCTGCAAACTCTTTTAATTTAGGACTGTCGAATATTTGGCGTTTGGGAAAGGGTTAACCCATTACGAAACAACAACGGCATTTAACCACTTTGTTGCAGACGACTCTGCAAAACATTGTTGGAAAAGGAAAAATTGCTCGTCACAAGCAATTTTTCTTTTCCCACAATGTTTTCTGACCCTTCAGACGACTATTTTCCAATTTCATGACATTTTGAAATGTCGTCTGCAAACTCTTTCAAATTTGGACAGTATAAAAAATTGGTTTTGGGAAAGGGTTAATCCCAAGAAATATATTTTTTCAAATTCTGCATAATTCTAACTTTTGCATTTGTTTTTCAGAGTTCCCAGAATACGTTAAAGATATTCTTGTTTATACAAGAGGAACCAATTCGGATGTGTACGCAGTGCTTCTCAATTTTGGACGTAGACAAAGCCAGACCAATTTAGAGTTCTTACAGACAAGGTACTCGAAAGGCATTGTAGAAATATCTACATCAAATCTTGAAGGACACGAAGTGGTGTTATCCAATGTAACTCTCCAGAGAGGAGAAGGAATGGTTTTGAAACTATCGCCATAATCAACCCATTACCAAACATTCACGACATTTAATCATTTTGTTGCAGATGACTTTGGAAAACATTGCGGGAAAATGTGAAATTGCTCTCAACGAACAGTTTCTACTTTTCCCGCAATGTTTTCTGCCCTATCAGAAGTTTATTTTTCAATTCCATCATATTTTAAAATGTCGTCTGCAAACTCTTTGAATTTTTGAGTGTCGAAAATTTGGCGTTTGGTAAAGGGTTAACACGTGTGATAGTTTACCAATAATTGCTTTTTAAAGATATTGTTAAATGGAGTATAGCACTTATTGTGTTCCACAGGTCAAAGCCATTGAAAAGGTGTTTTGAACAATAATCGTCATTAGATGAATTATCTTTTAAGTTTCTTTATCTTAGATTTGTTGAAAATTATATTTTCGTTTAAAGAAATTGTGAGACGTGAGAAGGTGCATTTCAGTGTTTTGATAGAAACACTTTGTCTTCGAAACGTGGAGAAATTGCTTTCTGAAAAAACTTGCTTGCAGCATTTGATTAGAGTGCATACCAAACTCGTAATCTGGATACCAGTCGCTTATTTCGATGAGTTCACAAGAAGGGTTTAACAGATCATTGTTTATAGAGTAAACCGTTTAAACTAAATCTGCAAGACAAGTGTTATTTCTTTACCAAACAGTTAATGATTTGGCTGAGCGTATCAAACACCTAGTTTTATCTAACTTACAGATCTTCGTTGTTATTCCATCCGTAGAGGACATTATATCTAAGAATATAATGTCTCATCTATTTTTAGATAATCACTTTTAAAAGGATGGAACAATATTCTTAATGTAGTCATGTTTGGGTAGATGGATTGTTCCTAATATTCTGTTCAATATTACTCTCACGCATTGATCTTTGTATTTGACTTTTGAGATTACTTTTCTGTGAAAAGTACATGTACATGTTACTTTACTTATGTTACCTATTGTATTTTTAAAATTTGCGATATTTATCAACTTTATATCATGTTTAGGTTAATGGAAAAGGGTCACCGACACGCCTAAATTTCGAAATAGATAAATAAATGTGTTCATAATCTAATGCATCTGCTGTTTGGAACATCTTTATCAAACTTGATCTCATTGAATCCTGGCATATCTAAAGTTAACCCATAGTACTGGTAGCTGATTTCTCCCGGTCGCAGTGTCCAAAGTTAGTCCCATTAAGACATTTTACGTATGCTGCAAAATCTTGCTAGAAAGAGATGGCCAGATAGAGATTACTGGTGTGTTTCTAGTATGAATGGTAGTTCAGAACAGAACAGAAATTAAGTTCATGACACTTAAAGTTCATCATCATTACAACAAACACACATGCATAAAAAATGGACAATATATGTTAATAGATAAAATCCATCATACAAAAACTTTAACGGAAATTTTAATTGGAATTCAAGATCTCAAAAGTCACAGGCGTTTGGCCATTTATCGATACATGTATATCGTTTACGCAATTATTTTCAATACCATCCCTTCGCCTCTCTGTAGCGTAACATCCGAAAGTGTCACCACATTTCCATCTTTACCAGGTGTCGTACATATTTCAACAACGCCCTCTGTGTATCTAGCATCGGCCAACTGCACATTCACAGAGCTCTGATTTTGTCCTAAATTAAGGACGACTATGAACTTTTCAGGGCTGTGTCCTCGTGTGTAAACGAGAATGTCCGTGACCTTTTCTGGAAGTTCTGAAAAAGAGAAAGAAAAAAAAATATACATGTACGAAGACTCAACTAGTGCAATGTCTGAATCAATCGTTATATCAAATGTCCCAACCGAGAAGTCTATACTGAGATATTTTACATGAAGATAATTAATCCATGAGGTGCAAGAACATGAACATAATTGATCCGTAAGGTACAAGAACATAAACATAATTGATCAGTAAGGTACAAGAACATGAACATAATTGATCCGTAAGGTACAAGAACACGAACATAATTGATTCGTAAGGTACAAGAACATGAACATAATTGATTCGTAAGGTACAAGAACATAAACATAATTGATCCGTGAAGGTACAAGAACACGAACATAATTGATTCGTAAGGTAAAAGAACATGAACATAGTTGATCCGTAAGGTACAAGAACATGAACATAATTGATCCGTAAGGTACAAGAACATGAACATAATTGATCCGTAAGGTACAAGAACATGAACATAATTGATCCGTTAGGTACAAGAACATGAACATTATTGATCCGTAAGGTACAAGAACATGAACATAATTGATCCGTAAGGCACAAGAACATGAACATAATTGATCCGTAAGGCACAAGAACATGAACATAATTGATCCGTTAGGTACAAGAACATGAACATTATTGATCCGTAAGGTACAAGAAAATGAACACAATTGATCCGTAAGGCACAAGAACATGAACATAATTGATCCGTAAGGTACAAGAACATGAACATAATTGATCCATAAGGTACAAGAACATGAACATAATTGATCCGTAAGGTAAAATAACACGAACATAATTGATCCATAAGATACAAGAACATGAACATAATTGATCCATAAGGTACAAGAACATGAACATAATTGATCCTTAAGGTACAAGAACATGAACATAATTGATCCGTAAGGTACAAGAACATGAACAGAATTGATCCGTAAGGTACAAGAACATGAACATAATTGATCCGTAAGGTACAAGAACATGAACATAATTGATCCGTAAGGCACAAGAACATGAACATAATTGATCCGTAAGGTACAAGAACATGAACAAAATTGATCCGTAAGGTACAAGAACATGAACAGAATTGATCCGTAAGGTACAAGAACATGAACATAATTGATCCGTTAGGTACAAGAACATGAACATTATTGATCCGTAAGGTACAAGAATAGTAACATTATTGATCAGTGAAAAGCGATGACCATTAAACCACATTATCTTCCTTAAAACTCGAAAAGAATTCTTTGCGGGTTTAAGTTAGAAATGCATAACACTGAGTCATTAAACATCAGCTAATGCTCTGCTAACATATATATTTATGACTATGAATTCATTGTTATATTCTTTGTCAACCATTAGCTGTATATGATTCAGTTGAAATAAAATGTTCTTCTCTCTTGTATTTGAAACAAGCTGCCAACACCATTTTCAAATCCTTGACAAAATATAGCTAGGAATAGCACTTTCTTCATACCATATCAGTGCAAAATATTTAATCATAGCCAAGCCAAAATCAATACTTTATACACTATGTCACTTTGTAAATTTAAAAACACCGAAGGCTTTCTTTGTACTATCCACAACTATGTACCCTTAAAAAATTCAAGAAGTATTTCTACCTTCCAACATTGTATGCCAAATCAATTGGCGGCTGGCCTGTGATCTAACCTGTTTACAGCTCTGAGCATCTTTCCTCACCAAATTAAGCATATATTTAAGGTTTTGGAAAGCAGACGCCACAAAGATCTAGTTTTAGAAAATTACTCAACATTCTAAGGGTTAACAGCGGGCACACCGCGTGTCACCGGCTTCATGTATGCACCGGAAATGCTTAAAAAGAATACCTATTGTTGTTGTCTGAAATGCTGACGTCTGTCTTAGGATGGCTAACCGTTTGTATAGTGACAGATGGGAATCATGGTCAGCCATTTCAACCTATAGAGCCAATACCAAATAACAACGATCATTAGCTGATATAAGTACAATATATATATTATAATGTACAAAAATTATTTGAGTATATCCTTTTTTCATATTTGTCATTTAGCGTGCTGCACATATTGTGAATTAAGACCATACTCTAGTTTGGCTTTACTATCTGCATAAGAAACTTGTTTGTGAAACTATGTTGTGAAGTCTCATGCTTGTAAAGAGTTATCACTCTTTTTTATTTGGAAAAATCAAACTTTTCCACGTTGAAATTAATCGGCAGATCAACTCGACAATAAACTGTCCTCCTCAATATATTCTCATGTGTGTCATTGACATAAATATTAGATATAAAGTTATTGTACTTATCCAGACTATATTAATGAGACTCTCTCAGAGATAGAGATTTTAACTTTTTGAAATAAATCGTCTTCTATCGGTAAAAGAACAACAAAGATTGCTAAAGTAATATAGAACTAGATTATTGACAGCTTCCCAACCCTGCTCGTAACTACGCAAAGATTTGGAACATTAACGTTGCAGATTTCGAAGACCGTTTAAACTGGTTTATTTTATAAAAAAAACCATCTTACCTTAAAGTTAGAGGTGGTAATCGACAACAAACTATCCACCTTTGCATACATCCAAAAATGGTTTAAAGAAGCAATGGGTCATGCCTTCCGTTGGGTTCTTGGAACTATTCATAAGATAAAGACCTATGTAGACTATTCGTTTTCAAATCGTTGTCTAAAAATTGAATTTAAACGCTTCTACTTACTTCGACATTGACATGTGTGTAATTTGTGTTTGGCGTAATTGGTAACCATGGTTGCATCGACGAGGTAAAGTTTGCATTCAGACTTGCATCCCACTGCATTGGATTTCTCTCAGGATCACGTGACTTTGTCTGTAACGAATAATGATCAAATCATCAGGGACCGTTCTACTAAAGATTTTATGCCAAAGTTGAAAAAAAAAAGAATCCCCCTTATTGTAATATATGGTGACGCAATATTGCAAAGCAACACATCATTGGAAGCGTCTCTCTAAGACCCTTCCAATGATGTGTTATATGACAATATTGTGCATTCATTTAAAATGATATTCATGTTCATCAGTTTTGACTCACGTAAGAAAAAATACTGTTTGAATTACAATGGCTCTCTTAACAAATTAAATCGAAAAAAAAAAATGATTTGTAACAACCTAGTCAATTAGTGATGAAGCGACTTAATACTCAAAACATTTCGATACTGACAAAGCTATTTCAATCGTTGTCATCTAATTCCAGTTTGCATTATTTAACAGTCTTTTAGTTGAATTGCTTACTGTCATTTTTTTTAAACGTTGGTGGAATCGGGGCCAGGTCATTTATTATCTTAAATAAATGACAGCAAGCATGAACATTTATACTTTGTTGTGAGATGCGCAGTAGGTCGACATTGACACATATGAATTTACTTTTTGGGTGTTCTTTGTTACGTGGAAAGCTTAACAATTTGATTGCCAAGATCCAAGTTTGAAGGAGTACAGTCGGAAATTGGGATGCTTACCGATCGATCGTTAAAAGAAACGTTCAACCCTTTACCAAACATTAATGTTTCGACTGTCCCAAATTGAATAAGATTGTAGATGACATTTAAAGGTCGATTGACATTGAAAAATAAACCTCTGATAGGTCAGGCAACATTGTGGGAAAAGGAGAAATTGCTCGTAAAAAGCTATTTCTCCTTTTCCTTCAATGTTTTCCAAGATCATCTGCAATTTACTGATCCACTTTCGTTATTATTTGTCAATTAGTTAAATTAAATCGACCAAGTTTCATGCACAACCGATTATTTACCTTTCCGCATATGTGGTACCAATGATACTTGTCCACACATTTGGCTGTTATGAACCCAAATGTCGAGAGCCATTCATTCAAGTATAGACGGTTCGACCTTTTGGTTGAACAGTAACGGTTTACAATATTAGACGGATACAAACCACGTCTCCGGACGATATCGCTTTGGTGTCTCGTGGCGGAAGTCCTGTATAGTTCCCATTGCGCATGCCCAGTTCTTCACCGTAATACGTTGTGGGTGTTCCGGGAAGTGTCAACAGCATCATGTTGATGACGTCAACATAGTGTTCGCCAATCGAATCTGATATACGTTTGTTGTCGTGGTTACCAACCTGCGTATTTTAGATCAAATAAACCAGTTGAAGATAAAGCCTCAGTTGAAACCGTTTAGTGAATTTTGGAGAGGGTATTTTGCAATATCAGTTATAATAGTAAATGCGGCATAGAGATGCTAACTCGTTGAATCGATATTTACTATAATGAATGGCGTTTAACTATAATTCAACGAGATCAACAGGCAGACAGTTATACATTTACCTTGAACTGCGTAAGTTTGGCCGTTTGTGCCAAAGATGGATCATTTGGATCAATGTTTTCAGAAAAAGGTCCAATCATAAAGATATCAAATTTTAGAAAGACGCTCATTCCAGCAAAGTTTCAGAAGAGAACGAATCACAGATGTACAGTCATACATGTTTTCACTCTCGCAAACCAATCATATGTCATTCATTGACTGGACAAAAAAGTGATGGCACATGAAAATTATTAATTGGTTCGCGGTTTTGAACCCCCATATCTAGAGAGGTCTATCGTGTTATTTTCAGAATTTTGGAGGTACTTTTTTAGTTTGACCTAACAGCCATTCTTGATGATAAGCAATTCAATTTAGGGATTCCATCCATTGGTAAAGACGAATGTCACATTGTAAATAAAATACTGTTAACTCGAAAGAAATGATCACCATGTATGTCTTTTTTCACTAGAAAACAGACACACGCAATTTTCTTTAAAATCATGCAAGTTTTCCCATAAAAATGAGTTTATCTTAGGGTTTTCTTTCCCTTTTGCCAAAGCTAACATAATTTTCTTCTCATTAAATGTACCCAATTATACAATATGAAAAAGGGTATCATTATCCCCCTCAGATTGAACAGTCTTTAGCCTTTGTCACAACTCTTGATATTTTGTTTTGCTTTATTTACATGTTTAATTCGGATCCATATAGATATCATGATGAATAGACTAGATGGATGGTGTCTTGATTTGGAAAAGTTCTCGGTCACGACTTCCGATTGTTATCCGATTCGACTTAAGATTATCGAATGATGTGCATACGTCTTGTTAGATATTATATCTGGTTCAAGATGCCGACAAACTGTTCTCTATGCTAGCCAGATTCTACACATCAGCGGACATGGCAATATCGTGATGCTATTTTCCAAATATATGACTAAAGGTCACACAGGCTAAATAAATCCTTGACGTAAAACAACGGAATAGATGTTGTTATATCACAATACTTAATTAACCCATTACCAAACAATAACGACTTTTCACCACTTTGTTGCAGACGACTCTGTAAAATATTTAGGTAAAAAGAAAAAATGCTCTAAACGAGTATTTTTTTCTTTTTCCCACAATGTTTTCTGGCCTATCAGAAGGTTATTTTCAAATTTCATCACATTTTGAAATGTCGTCTGCAAACTCTTCCAATTTGGAACAGTCGAACATTTTGCGTTTGGTAAAGGGTTAGTTGGTATACCCTACCACAAATGTTGGCCACTCTCCTTGCACCTGGTCTATCTCTTCCTTTATCAGAGTAAGAAAACATTGCGCCGTTGCGTGACAAATCTTTTTGGCATCAATGAGTTTAAAGTAGAATGGAATGGCTCCAGCTTTGTAGTAGTTCATCCGATCTTCCGCACTGACAGCGTTAGTTTCCGCCAACAACATTCTTGAATGTACAACGATTTAGGAGCATTCATTTCGTTTTAAAGTAGAACGCACAAAATACGCCATTTTGAACGTCAATGCTTTGTCCGAGTACTTCGGTTAGGCTCGGTTGACACCGGTAGGGCGAAGCAATTCGGATTAAAACGAACATTTTAGGACCACATCGATGTTTAACGAGAACGACCGAACTAATCCGGCGAAAGATTGACTTTGGAAATGGCGGAATATGAGTATTCTACGATAATCGTTTAAATCGGGCTAAAACGATGAAATATTAGGTTGGACTCCGGGGAACTTTTGCATAAACTAATAAGCAAATCAGCAGGTCATTTATAGAAAAGTAATTAAGTTATAGAAAAAGTAACAAGATTACTTGGAACTTCCCTTTTAAAACGGTACAGATCATGCTTAAAGCTTGTCTATAAATCCTCTATCTGTTATGTGCATCACATAATCTTTAACTTTGAAATGGTCAATTGATCCAAAATCAGCTTAATATAATGTGGGGTATAAACGGCGGATCATTCCAATGAGAACAAGCTTCATATCCCACTAAGATATGAACGTAAGTATTTAATTTGAAAATATTCCTACCTCTGCTTACCATCCCTTCTCTCATACTCGTTCACAATCTCCTTCCAATGTCCTATAACGCCGAAGATCTCGGGTTGGTTCTTTGTGTATTTCTTTTTATTCTGACAAATAGAAATACAAACATATTAACTGCAATAATTACGGTTTAATTATACATATATACCCGTTTTTTTTCTAAACCGGTCGCATGCTTTTGGTAATGTATAATGGAAATATTTTAATTTTAAACTTATTTATTTTACATCGATTGTGAAACAAGTTCTCACAACTGAGATCAATGAGATGAATAGCTCTCTATTCTGCTTCCTAGATACAACACCAGTAATTGCACCGAACGTGGATTTGTGAAAGGTCGCAAGGTGGATCCCGCTAATCACGGGATTCGAACCGAAGACCTTCGTGTCCTTAGGCGGACGCTCTACTCATTAACCACTCTCCTCCACTATGGAAATATATGTCTGCACCTGTATCACTGCAAGAGAATGAATTGTCGAAATTCACCAAATGAAATATGTACCCTCCCTCAGCAATCTTTGTTCATCAACTACATGCTATACCTTACAGGGGAACATACCCCTGTAGTTTATGTACAATGTGTCTCACATATGATCAAAGTGATAACTTATTTAAAGCTACAAATAAACAACATAAATAGGTGATATCTGTCCGTGGTCAGTCAGCCTGACAGACTAGTCGCCTGGTTTTAAAGAACATTCTTTTTGATAGAAAAAAGATGTAACCTACTAATAGTGCCATTTGGCGCTTCAAATTAAAAACAACTCTTTATTCTTATTTCTTTAACCCTTATAGTCCTGGAACCGACTTCATGCTTTTGCAAACAGGTTGGTGGGTGATTTTCTAAAAAAAGAATTGTGTGCCATCTGCTTTTCAAAACCTTAAAAAATTACTTTATTTTGATGAGAAAAGATACTCAGAGAATCAAAAGATAGATTTGATTACAGTCCAACCGCAAATTACTTGGCGGCTGGCCTGTTGTCTAATCTGTTTGCATAAGCATGAAGTCGGTTCCAGCACTATAAGAGTTAAAACATAAACAACAATAAAAACAACAACATTATTTAAAACAAGCAGTAATCCCCTAAAATACTCTTGATCCTGTCGCAAGTGAATTTTGCGGACCGATGATAGCAGGTGGGGGAATCACGTGATCAATGTTTAAGATCTTATACCCGAGCAAGATGGTTGTGCCCATGGCGGATCAGGAATTTAGCTTTTTTCACCAGTGATAGCCACATTGTGTATCCAACATGAGTTGAACATCAACTTGTCGGCTCTGGTGGTATATGCCAACCTTTGCTTTAGACAGCCTTACGTCTAACACTCGGCAGAGAAATCTCAATCGAAGACAGACAGTTTTGAACATACACGCCCATCGACTATGTAACGCCGTTATAAAGCATGTGTTATCATGATATACCACTAGAACTGAAAAGTTGATGGTGATTTCATGCGGGGTACGAAGTGTGGCTATTAAAGACAAAAGTAGGTGAACAAAGCAAAAAATATGTGACGAAGCCATCTAGTTCGAACATAAGATTGTAAACATAGGTCGAGTGATTCCGATTCGCCTTAGCTTTACCGGGTAATTTTCCCACACCTTGCCCGATAATCATTTTCGTTCAAAACATCTACACTTTAGTTTATATTTATCATACAAATATATATTCCAACTCACACGCTCTTCCGGTGAAATATTTAATGATACGTCTACTTCTTCAAACAGGTATGTGATAGCATCAATACGAAATCCATCCACACCTTTATCAAGCCAGAAACGTAGTACTTTCTGAAACACAAACAACATTCTCGACACATATGTTCCTCATACTAGGAAATTAGTTACATTTCTGACAGGGATTTGGACAGATCAGAATACACCAAAGCAAGCAATAAGTCATAATTCGACAATACTTCTTAAAGTTATAACGAACCCAGTAAGAGAACTCCAAAAGAAAAATACCTCTTATCAACCTCTTTCGGCCACTGATCGGTTGTGCTATCTATAATATATACCCACTTCTATTTATACAATGTATTTGATTCTTAAATTTGCATTAATGGTACGCAAACGTTACAAAACGGGCAATGGCTATCATTTTCTTCGCTTCTTTCCAATTACAATCAGTACAGAAAAGCTTGTCGTTGTTATCAAATGTTGTTTGGTGATTCTTCAAAGCTCAAGCAAATGACCACAAGAAAAAATGCAAATAACTATAATTATGTTAAAGACGAAACAAAATGTTTCTTACCATTTAATAATATAAACAAAATAACGGATTTTTAATGCAAACATTCATACTACACACATAACTAATCTTCAATGAACAATTTTGTAAATAGTTGAATGCGTACGTTCATTTCGTCCATTACTGGCGGGTGTCGGTAATTGAGGTCAGGTTGTGATGATAAGTAGTTGTGGTAGTAGTATTCCCCCCTGACCGCGTCAAACGTCCAAGACGATCCCCCGAAAGTACTTTGCTGCAATCATACAGAAGGAACGAATAGGTCGCAATAAATTATCTTTTTAATCCTGTGACTAGTGCCATTTTGGAACCGATAACTAGGTGCTGTATAAATGTTGTGATATCCGGCACTAACCATATAACACATGCATGTGACGAATCATGACGACATACGAAGGCCATGACACATGATGTCATGTTTGCATCATTCTCTACTTTGTTTTTGTTTCCTTTATTTGTGGTAGTCGAGGCGTAGTCCTTCTTCGTTCAATTGGCAACCTAGAAATTGTGAGTAACATGAAGCTTTATTGCTGATTCTTAGTCCATATGGGTTCCACATTAAATTATGAGAGGTTGCCACTCTGGCAACTTTGGGCAATTTGCATAATTTGCATAAATTAAAAATGGCCACCGGAAGTAATTCTGAACAATTTGTGCGAGAGATATTTCATAACATATGACATATATAATAATGACATATAATATATGATTTCTGGGGTTTTAAGGTATGGGAATTCGATTTCTGACGTTTGTTTGTATTTTCATTCACTCAGAAAGGAAAAAAATGAGATTTTAGCCAATTCTGTTGTATTTTGTGCATCTTTTTGATACTTTAATAATCTAATCATGTCATATATGAAAATGATTTTAACCATAAGTCAATTGTTTTCTTATTACTACTCAAAACTAATTTGGGTCTAGATCAGTTCTGGTAATGTTTAGATCATTTCTAGGAAATTTAGAAAAACAAATCCCTAAAAAAGCAAAAACAAAAACAAAACGGATACCTCCATTGTATTATGCAATGCAAAGTATCAAGTGGTTTAGTTAAGATAAAACAACTACTTAAGCAGCAATTCATAAGGTCCAATGTTATAGCATTAATTTCCTATGATTGTTTAACAAAGGGAATGTTTGAAGCCGGTCTTAAACTCATGATCCAGAGGATGGAAACTTGTTCTGTCAACGGACTGCGTGATCTAAGTCGGGCCTTACCTGACACAAGTGAAAAATGAATAGATACAATACACCGCTACCTTTTATAACTTTATACAGTGAAACATATTCAAGGGGAGATCTTTTTTGCGGGGTGAATATTGGTTTCGTATTGTGAGATACATTCCAGAGATCCTCATTAAACATCATGAAGTGTTCCATGTTCGACGTCTGACCAGTTTCAACAATATCTTGCTATCATGAATATTAACTGAAATTAGTTGTTGCTGTTTGTTTAATTCTTTTGCAGTGTTGAATGTGAATATTATTACAAAAGCATAATAAAGGCTGAAAAGTGATTACATCTTATGCTCCCCCAAAAAGCTTTCTATTCACAGAATACATCATAATCATGTTATTAGAAACGTTCTTCGGAATATAAAATTCAATGGCTTGCCCTAACCCTTGTATAAAAAAATGTCCAACAACATAACCAATAACCATTCCCTTTGCTTCATAATCATTATCACCAGCATTTTGTCCTCCTTACACCCTAAAACTGCTTTATGAAAGGGTTCTTTCTTCTTTATCAATAGGGTTGTTTGTTTGTTTTAATGGGATGTTGTAGCAATCCTTCCCATCAGAACAGGTTGTAATTGAGGTGCATAAACGACGTTCTTTATCATAACCTTGCGACATGACTATCTGTTATATGTTTTCCTCCTCTAAGCAATGCATTTACAGCAGATGATGTAAAAAAAAATTTGATGTGGCTGCCCACCCCAACACTGAGTAATCTTCAGCAGACCTTAGCTTGGGGTTTGCTATATCGGAATAAAGAGCCAGAAAAAAAGCTGTCTACATGTTTGTCTCTTCTGAAAGGACATACAAAGCATTGATCTACAACTTTGCTGCTTTCACAAGCCATTTAGTGCTTCTTTGGTACTTTGACTCTTTTCATTCAAACGTATTAGACAGTCCAGGTTAATGTCACGAGTCTGTGTTCAAGGTGCTAAACTGTTCTCTTTCCATTTTGATATGATGTTTCACATCCACAGACAGCATGCCAGGGGCTTGGTACAAGACAATAGAACTTTCGATAGCCTTGCGTATAAATCTCCATGCGCTTAACATGTGAACCCTTGTCAGTGCAAGTGGTCGTGAATACTAAATTGGACTTAAAGGACAAATATATCCATATCACCACTAAGCTCATGGACGACGCTCTGTTTGGATCTAGAAGTCTACAGGACATCGGATACTATATTCATATCTGCCTCATCATGAAGGAATACTCCAACATCTTATGTCTCTAGTGTGGTATTCTCACCAAGCCTAACATTAACATGATACTAGCAAGAAGCTTTTTATGTTATACTTGCTATGCATTGGTTAGTTTTCTGTTCAGCAAGATATTGGCTATAAAAAGTCCTGTTCTATGGTGACTTTTCCTGATAGTCTCATAACTCCTGTTCTTTGGCAGAAATATAGTGGTATTTGACAAACTCTTTCTCTTTCATCATAGTATCATACGTGTTTGTATTGGATACATTCAATCAAGACTATAAAACTTCCACCATGCAGCCAAACTATGTGATAGGACACATCTGATACAATAACTATCACAGTATCAGGCGCCTCTTGGTTGATGTCTACATTGACTAGCTGTATAGGTTACAGAAAACCATACTTCTTGTACCTTTGTGATTAAAATGTACCCGTCAATGAGAGTAGATGGAAATGCACATAAACCATATGTACCTCTAATGTTACTGATTTCCTTTCCTTTCTCCCATATTAGCACTTTCAGGATCAGGACAGTCACATGACTTGACAGGTATGGTCTACTTTATTTAAGAGATTCGGGTACTTATCCTCGTGTTAATGGCATTGATCATGAGCATCCGATGTGTACATATGCTTCATCTTTCATCTCTTTCTTATGAAGTTTATTATCCAAACTGATCAGCATCAAAGAACCCACCACAACATCTACATACAATATCCAATTTTAATCAACTGAAAGTGCATACCAAGCTTATTATGTCTGTCTAGCAAGGAAGAATTACTTTATAATTTATAATTCAAGGTCATATTCTTCACATGGATATAACGCCCTCTCTCTCTTCATGTTCAAACTAATGAACACACAGTGTCGGAAGCAAGTAACTGTCCACTTAGCATCATCAAGTTGGATTTAGATCAACAGTTTCGAATCCGTTCAGCTTGCTTAAATTACTCCGGTCCAACAAACATGAAGTCAATGGCAACACCATCAAATATTCGCAGATCTTTCATCCAAGACCGTTATATTCAACATACAAGTCAGA
This sequence comes from Cerastoderma edule, assembly GCA_947846245.1. NCBI lineage: Eukaryota > Metazoa > Mollusca > Bivalvia > Cardiida > Cardiidae > Cerastoderma > Cerastoderma edule. Next base: position 41,361,532 of record OX401408.1, read on the forward strand.
CAAAGATGCTGCTGCAACATATAATTTTAAATCTAAGCCTTTCATCTGATTTACCGATGTGAGCTTTAGCTACAGTGACATCTTAAACGCACTGACTAATGCCAGATCCATTGCTTTGTTGCAGCAGTACATGTAATTGGGTTGAAAAAAAGATAAGATGTTTACCTTGTACTTCATGGGATACATCGCTTTATCAATATAATTTATCTTTTTTCATAATCAAATTTTAAACTTGATGGAATTACTCCTTTGTAATGTTAATAGAAAAGTAATAACGGTATTACATATTTGTGTTGAGTATCATACAAATGACACTGTACGGTATGTATGTTTCTCTGAATTAAAGGCTTGTTGTATGTTGTATATTGCTATTAGATCTTGTCTCAATAAATGGTTGTCTTATCAAATTTTAACGGTATGTCCTTAAAATGGTATGCATTGTACAGAATGCAAAATCCATGATCAAATAACCAGTCACAATAACTTTTGTATTTTCAAAATGGCGTCTGGCTGCCGTCTTGATTTTTTCAAAACAGAGTGGGCAAAATTGAAATTAAACATCAAAAATGAACTTTCCATACCCCAAAACCACAGAAAAGACACCTTACATGCCATTTTTCTTTCTTAACGATGTCGTGTAGAAAACCATGATGCTAATTGGCGGCCATTTTTAATTTATGCAAAGTATGCAAATTGCCCAAAGTTGCCAGAGTGGCAACCTCGCTTAATTCAATGCAGGACCCATATAGACTAAGAATCAGCAATAAAACATGTTACTCACAATTTCTAGGTTCCGAAAATTTCGCCTCGACTATGGTGTTTTATTCACATTTTGTTTGTTTAAAATAATACGAAAAAGGTAATAGATAAATAGAATAGATGGTTGGTGTCAACCGATTTCAACCTTATGCTTAAATGTTAGATCAAGGCCAGCTGCAAAATAAATTGGCGGCTGGCCTGTGACCTGACCTGTGTGGTACTCTGAGTATCTTTCCTCAACAAAATTAAGCAGATATATAAGCTTTGTAAAGGCAGACAACGCAAAAAAAACTATTTTTTAGAAATGTTCCCAGCATTTAAAAGGTGAGTGCTCTGGATAAAAGATGATAGTATTATTATAAACCCTTACATGGAATGCTAGAAGCCGTTTAAAACATATCACTTTTACAAAGAAATGGATTTCACTACAAACATGAAGAGTCCAGCATCAACATGTAACTTACAATCGTCGACGGTTTTAGAACCCCAATTTAACAAAAAAGAAAAAAAAAAAAATAGCACGGTACTTCTTTAGACACATTACTCAAGCGCAAAGTGATATCTTTCAAAACACAAATTTATTTCTCTCTTCTGGTTAGGAATCGTTTAAGTGTGTTCCATTCAATAAATAAATCTGGTATTTTGATAGTCGTTATATAATTATAACACAACCATGGACTTCTTTCAGACAGAAATTTAATGATGGATTTTTAATTGGAAACGTCTATAACTGTTTCAAATACGGCACACTCATAAACTGTGCTTTGGGAAAAGGAATTTAATTTCATACCCAATTATTTGGTGGCTGTCTGTGACCATCGACCATTTTCCCAGGGTTCCAAACATAGAAATCTCTGAAAGCGCTGCTGGAGTTTCCCGCGTGTCTACTCTTGTTGAACCACTCACTCTCGTTACTGGTGTGGTTGGGGACGAGGTCAACAATGACTTTGATGTCTGAAAATAGAAATAGTCTCACTACCGCATCTTCAATCGGAACTACTCGGGTATTTCCGTGAGCTGAGAAATACACCTCGGATTTAAGTATATACGAGGTCAACAATGACTTTGATGTATGGTAGTAGACAATCGGTCGAAAGCTTGTTTAATCTATTACAAAAAAATACTGCATTTAACCAGTTTGTTGCAGACGACTGTTGAAAACGTTGTGGGAAAAGGAGGCATTGCTCTTAACGAGCAATGCCTCCGTTTCCCACAATGTTTTCTGCCCTATCAAAATATTACTTTACAATTATATTACTTTTGTTATGTCGTTTGCAAACTCTTTCAATTTTGGACAGTTTGGCGTTTGGTAAAGGGTTAAAAGCGCCATTAAATACTTTTCCTTGATATATACCTGCTCCAGGAGTAAATCCAGTGAGCAAAAACAAAAGCATAGATATACAAGTTGAGTTTGCCTTTCGTTAAAAACTTGAATTGTTTTCAGATTTTAAAATAATTTATATTAATTAAACTAATTGTGTTGTTAACCACAACCACAGTAGAATATCTACAACTCGAACACATGACTGTCGAGTTCCTCTTTACGTCGCATTAAATACGAAGTCCCGAATTGTTTGTTCTTTAGTTATATGTTTTCTTCTTCTTCCAAACAACTATACTTCGAGCTCTCTCTTTGTCGGACTTTTTATGGGTTCTTTTGGAATGGGCGTTATAGAGATTATACCGTATATTTATTTGTGGTCGCTTGGATTCACATATATTTGTTTTGTATCACTGTGATAGGAAAATGCCATTTACAACCATTGTAAATGTGACATCACTGGCAAAAGGGCATATACATTGACGCCAAGTTTACAACTTTTGTCAAACTTTTTTTTCTGCGGGGACGCTGTGTACGATCGTAATGCCACCTTTATTTATTAAGAGGAAGTTAAAATTCTCCGTCATTGTCGTATTCTCCTACGCGGTGATCTCCCTTTCCATTTGGATAGGAGATACTGTACTGAAGTGTAGCGAAGGGAAGTAATCATGTGCGGAGTTTGTCAATACAGGTGTCGGCCGCATTCGGAACACCTCGGCCATTTCTTAAAATAACCTTGGGGGTAATGGGGGGCCATTTTTGGAAGTAGTTCAGCAACGAAGGGCATGTCCGTTTGCAATCGTATCTACTTGGAAATCCCCGGCTTAAAAGAGAAAAGAGCCGATTGACAAAATATGAAACGAAGATGTGTTGATATGATCATCTTTAAGGGAGAGGGTAAAAAAACCCATTCAATTGTGATATATAACCAATTTGTGTGTAATTGAATACATATTTAGTGCCTATGTGCCTTTTGCGTTATCCGCCGGAAATAAGGCGAATTACCCCAGGATTTCTGGTGTATTCATGTACTGCCTACGAGGTATATCTACCGACTTGTGACGGGGATTGCCGAGTTGATACGATTGGTGTCAGCCGATCGCTTGAGACCGTACGGTTTGTCTCCCCTACATATATTTAAAAAAACCCCCACTAAATACATATAGAATGCTGTTCGCATAAAAATAAATATACAGATTGCTATTTTATATATTGACATGCTTTTTGAAAAATGGGACCTTAAAGTTGACAAGGCTAAGTCTTACCTTTATCATGGCAGTCCTCGACCAGTTCATCAAAGTCGTTCATCGTACCAAATATTGGATCCACCTGTTTGTAATCCGACACGTCGTAACCAAAATCTCGCATCGGAGACTTGTAGAATGGGTTTATCCATATCGCTCCGACATCGATGTAATTAAGATAGTACAATCGGGAACGAATACCTATTTAAAGAACATGATAACAGATTATCTGACAACCTGAAGGGTCCAAAGAGTTTGAAATATTTGTACAATGTTTAATTGCAACAATAAGAAACAACAAAAGAAAACATAATAATGATTAATGATAGTTTCCTCCTTTCGAACACAATTCTATAATAAGAACGCAGTCATCATTGACACGCCCTTTCTGAGAGGATGCAATCGAAATGCTTTGGAGAGATATACCTTTCCCTTGAAGAACGAACATTTTATCGAAGACAATCGTATTTAACTTTTATACCTACCTATTATCACTTTCTTAAAGTTCTGTTAAAAGTACCAACTGCGAGTGTACGAAATGGGAGAATTTACAAGCTTAACTGCCCACAAAGGATGACTAAAATATATCATCAAAGCATTTCCTTACCGGTTGGCTTTAGTTCCTAGATAATAGGCACGTTTATATGTATGTATGCATGCATATGTATATAAGAATACATGCATAAATGTATATGAATAAACAATTGAAACTTTCAATAAGCCATTGTTCAGCTCAATACCTTAAGTATTGGTGTGTGTATATGTCATTGGAGGTGGGGTGCGTATGCGAGTATGTATGTTTACAATACCTACAAGCGTTTGTAAAGATTAATTTATTGTAAAGTTCTTTGTCAACCATGAGATAAATATTCTTCATTTGAAATAAAATGTTCCTTTTCTTCTTAGAAAATCAACAATATTCGACGGGTGAGGTGAAAGTGTATTTTTATAAAAATCATGCACAATCCAGTCGCTTATAAATCTGACGAAGGAGGGGACAATACGCAAACCGTTGAATGTAAAATAGAATCGGTTTAGATAACAGACCCAAAATTATGAGAGATTAGGAACAATGTAAGAATACATATTTCATTAAAGAAAAGGAAAGCAAAACACAACCATCAAATGGTAGAAAAAGGACAAGCTTGATGCAACGAATAATCTCCAATGTTTTAACAGTTCCCTTTAATTTGTCTGCAACAGACATGCAGGCTTTAACCCTTAACCAAACGCCAAATGTTTTAGTAAAAGAGTTTGTAGACGACATTTCAAAACGTGATGAAATTTAAAAGCGATCTTCTGATAGAGTATAAAACATTGTGGGAAAATGAGAAATTACTCGTTACGAGCAATTTCTCCTTTTCGCACAGTGTTTTCCAGAGTCGTCTATAGTACTGAGGTAAAATATCGTAATTGTTTGGTAATGGGTTAAGAAATTGACTGGTTAGGAATATGCATGTATGAAATTATGTAAGTTTATATTATGTAGCACAGGACAAATGAAAAGATCTGCTAAATGTGAGGATGAGGTGTAAATGAAGGTACAACTAATTTTGTCTTCTAAGAAAACGTCAGAGAAAAAGTATGTAAATCTAACAATTTAGTCCACTTAAATCTTTTTAAATCCTCTAATAAAACAAATAATAATGAAAATAAAGGTAAAATAATTTTAACAGCAAGAAACAAAAGAATAAAAAAAATCGACAATTAAATAGGATTCTCACTATTTATCAACATGTTCAATTTAATTATATTGAGATTTGTTTCTAAGAATTGAAAGCGGACTAGCACTCGGAAAAACTGGGTGAGTTATAATGAGTTATACGTTATGACAGAATATGTTGCATATAGCGAATCACCACCAGATCATGACAATATAACGCCTGTACGATTAATTATCTATATTTCAAAGTGCTATTTTTACAGTACCCACCAATTTAACTTCATTGTTTTCATTCGAGTAATAGCTTAAAAAGCAAGGAGCGCTTAGACTATGGAGTGGTGATCACCTGGTTAGAAAAATCTCGTGAAACACATAGAATACTGTCATGTATCCAATGCTTACAACGGGAGACATTTAAAATGGAGAGTTTCTCGGGTTTCATTGGTTCTCGACGTTTCTCGGCTGAGCTTGTTTATCGAAAATTGTAAATAAACCTTATCGTATTCACTCTTTTAAAAGCTACATGCAAACATGTTACCATCATAGTTCCTCTGAAAAGGTAAATTCAAAGTTTTTTTTTTAAAAATTAATTGTTAATTATTCTAGAACTTTCGAAATTTAAGTGTAAATTAGCGCAAGTATGGCTTTGAGCCATTATAACTAGTATTTCTTTCATTACTTTAACAAATAAAGACAAACAGGTGGTGAAATGCATCGCAAAAGAAAAATCAGAAATAGAGAAATTAAAAAAAGAGATGGGCCATGCATAGACCCAATCTAAGGGATAATTGCTATGACTTGATATAAACGCCATTTCCTCTCTCAAGAAGGATCCTTCACTAAATAAGAGATCACCACGTGGAAGAGCCAATTTAATGTTATGTATCATACTTCACAGCGCTATGGTTTGCAAAGAGATTGAAAGAGGTTTATTAAAATAGACGATTGCGTCTGTACCACTAAGGATCATTTAGTAATAGATAACCTACATTTCTAGTATGACACGTAATTATTATCTATTAAGACGAATTGTTCAGTATCCATGCACTAAATAAAGTATTGGGAAAGCGTACAGTATTTACATCTCATATGTTATAAGAATCATATAACAAATGATATATAATCATTTAAAACAGGGATCGTCATAAAGAGCTTAAATCATTTTTTGTGTGTTTCCTTCTCAGCTTTGAACAAACACTATACCAAAAGTTGGCTAACCTTAACCCGTTACCAAACAATAACGACATTTGACCAGTTTGCTGGTACCTCCCCGGAAATCATTGTTGGAGAAGGAGAAATTGTTCTTAATGAGCAACTCTCTTTTACATCACTGTTTTCTGCCCTATTAGAAGATCATTTTTGAATTTCATTACTTTATGAAATTTCGTCTGCAAACTCTTTCAATTTCGGGTAGTCGAAAATGTGGTGTTTGGTAAAGGGTATGTCTAGGTCCATGAATTCAAAAGTTACGCTTCTTTAGTCGTTAACTGCACAAAAATCACTTTGTCACGTCTACTGGAGACGCCTATGTATAAAGAATACGCTGAAATGGTTACATTGAGCTGTCAATTATTTTGTCAAAATGGTTTCTACTTTACATTCCACAACAGGTATTGTTCACCAACATTGGTCGTGTGCTGCCCTCTATGCATGAATGACTATGACACGGTATATTTAATACTCGACAGTCTTCCGAAAACGGTCGAGACCATCCGACAAAATCCGTCACGATTAATAAGTGTTTTTTTTTCAGTTGCAAAATACCCAAACGAAAAAAAGTTGTATTGATGGATTGTTGTTCACTACTGTATTGATTTTCATAATTGTCAATTGATTGAATTGATGTATTGGCAATGTAAAATACATTGTAACATGCTCTCGTGGTGACAGTGTCCGCCTGATAAACCACGTGATCGAACATTACGGACGGCTCCGACGATAGTTTAAGATACTCAGCAAAGCGTGTAATTTATGCTAATCAGACAGGTTAACAGACGGTGAATGTTGGCGAACAATACATGTACTATTTAAAAGAGTTGTAGAATTGTTCATGCACAATTCTTCTCGTATGCTGTCGCTTTGAATCTGTTTAAAATTTACATATCGAGGAATTGCATATCATTACCATTTCATTGGCACATAGGAACAATCTAATTAAGACTCTACGAAAACAAATACTAACATATATTTCTGCGACTCTTTGGACGACACACACATGCACTCCCTCCCATACACACACATACACTAGCCATAAACAAATGCTACCTTGTAAATCGCCAATGCCATCCCCATCGCTGTCCTGAAATGACCTCGGGTAAATCTGGTAGATAATTCTCGTCTGCCACCACGCCAAATCGTTTTGTTCGTCTGCAGATGTGTTCCTCAGACCTTTGTAGAACATCGTTGTCAAGACAACAACTGTAATCGCCATAACAACCGATCCAAGCACGAGAAACGTACATTTCTTAGTTTCACAAAACCGTTTGCTTGCCTTGCCGGACACCATTCCGCTTGCCTGTTACATGTAAAGATTATTCATATTTGGTTTTACCCCATTTAGGCAGCTTCCTGTACAACTCCACTGAAATGCTTGGATACATATGTATAGGCATTCCTTAGAACAATCCAGATCTATTAAGATCATATGAGAACCTTGTCAAAGCATGCAAACCAGGCAAAGCTTTGGCTAAGCCTAAGGCTGATAAGGGTAGGTTTGAGAATATCTCCCCTAACGTTGATAGATTCTCAAAACTAGCAAAGCAAATGTATAGGATTAACCAAGATGTCGTGGAAGAGAAATGCATCCGCAATGATGTGGGTGAACTGGCGTTTAGCGACGACGACAAAATGAAGGCCTGGGTGGAACATTACTCCAGAATGCTGAATGTGGGGTTTGATTGACCAGTCAACTGCTTCCGGAAGTGGCCCCCGTTTAAGGTCAATCCCACCAGTCTATACCTAGCAAGTCAGAGAGGCCCTAAGAAAAATGAAGGGCGGCACATCTCCTGGACCCTCAGCCATCATTGCCGAAATGTTAAAAGCCACTGGCGAGAAGGTCATGAAGCTACTTAAGCGTATCCTAGATTCCTGCATTCGAAGGATGGTTAACATCGACCCCATGCAGTTTGGATTTGTACCTGGTCAAGGAACCACATATGCTTACTTCATCTTACGCCAGCTACAGGAGAAATATATTGGTGTAAATAAGCCGCTCTACATTGCTTTTGTCGACATCGAGAAAGTTTTTGACCGTGTCCCGAGGAAAGTTCTTCGGTGGGCATTGAGGAATCTTTGCGTTGAGGAAAGGGCAATTTGTGTCATCCAAGGCATCCAGTACACAAATGCCTGGAGCAGGGTTAGAGTCAACGGCCTATACAGTGAGGTGTTTTCAGTCGGTGTTGGAGTGCATCAGGGATCTGTCCTCAGTCCACTGCTCTTTATACTTGTCCTTGAAGCCTTATGTCAGTTTGTGTTGGCGTCCCTTGGAAGCTGCTGTATGCTGATGCCCTCGACAAAGTAGTAGAATCAATTGAGGAGTGCACTGCTAAGCTAATAGCTTGGGAGAAGGGAATAGAGAGTAAGGGGTTGAGAGTCAACAACAAAAAGACAATGTTCATGATATCTGGCATTGGGCTTGATCTCCTCCGGGACACTGGTTCCTTTCCTTGTGCTGTCTGCCGTAAAGGTTTTTGCACCAACTCAATTTAGAGTTCAAAGAACAACCTTTGGGTACACAAGAAGTGTAGCGGAATCAATAAGTCTTGCCTCTAACCCAAAATATGCATGTCCTAGATGCTGCAACCAGGCGAGCCAAATTGGCGGAAGACCTGTCACTCATGTTAATGTGAATGAAACTCTCCTTGATGCTGAGCCTGGCTTCTGTAACCTGGGGTCTGTGCTCAGTGCAAGTGGCGGTTATAGCCTTGCCAAGGTCACAACGTGTTGCACAGCCTGCGGCAAATTTAAGAAGCTGCTCCCAATATTTACGTCAAAACATATCTCACTGTGGGCCAGGGGTAGGGTATTTGTTGCTTGCGTGTGCTCTGCCCTACTACATGGGAACGAGACCTGGGCTCCTACAGCTGCTGACTAACATCGACTCAACAGGAACGATAAAGCCATGGTTCGCTGGATCTGTGGAGCCAAACCAAGTGATGTGGCCAGTTCAGACACTCTTTATACCAAATTGGGGATATTGGAGGTAACATCTGCCTTACGTTGCAGACGCCAACGATGGTTTGGACACGCACAACGCTCTACTACCTCTATTAATAGAACTCTCGACATGTCCATTCCATGATGCAAAGAGACGAGGCAGACCCAGAAATAACTGGTTGGACTGCATTGTTCTTGAAAGGGAAGAATGCAACCTCGTCAATGTGAGCCCAATTGACAGAACAAATTGGAGATTGGTATTAGAAAATCTAGCCGCCTGCTGCCCAACCCAGTGACTGGGACTGCTGTTGCAGATGACAAATAGATTTAGGATTAAGTAAGTCAGTTATCCATAGCAAAATCGTTATCGGCGATTGGTTATCCCGGTCTTCAGGTTTTAAATCTCCAAAGCCAACCAACCACTCCACCTCTTCGCATCTTTGATATATAGACAAAGCATATCTCTGAAACTTTAAAAATGCATTTCAAGCAGAATTTATGTAATCGCACGATGCTTGTATCATAATGTATGTTTGAATATCAAACACAAAACTGCATATAATAGACTGCGTCAAGCTTAATAGAAACCCTGGTATTTCATTAGTGACAAAGGTGACAATATATGGTGAAAATCCACCACCTTTGGGATTTGCACACTGACACAGCAGAGCCAAGTAATTTCAAAGCCTTTTTATTCATACCGGTCTATTAAGAGACTCGATTAAGGTTAAAGGTTCTTGTTCGCAGATGAGAAGACTTGAAGATGAAAAGATTGAACTAAAATATCTTTGAAACTATTCAGTTTCATACCAATGAATGGTATACAGTTTATAGTAGTAATTGAAAGCATAGCTTCTTCAAAAGGCGCCGATATAACTAGGTATGAACAGTATGCGGAAGATTTCAAATCCATTGCTATGCTTTGGGATAGAAATACATATTAATTCATTATGTCTAGGCTCTGTAAAATTTAATACGAACATATTTTGCTTCCAATAGCTATTTCTCCAGTGAGTATCATGCAACATTACAGATGTTTACAGTTTAAAAGAAATTAAGCTTTAACTTCCGAATTGTCTCACATCAGTGAACACGCAACTTTAATGCGTAAGTTACAAGCTGAAATGAGCTTACCTATTGTAATAAATTCCAAAAGTGTCGGTCCGTTGGCCCGTTACAATCTTTTTTATCTACAAACGCCGATCTTGGTCGATAGTTATTTGAAATGGTGTTATGAATTGATACCTTTTGAAACTGTTTATCCGGAAAATTCCAACTTTAAATATGCTCCTGTCGTTTCTTAACCGATGTTGTCTACGTATCCCTATTTCTAAATCGCTGACTTCGCTTTAACAGTTGTATAGTTTTTATCAACGACAGACTAGTGAACAGTGGTCGACTTTATCCAACTCATGGTTATATGAAGGTGATGATTATAAAGCAAACATACCTGTGTCCCTGTGAAACATTTCTTCCGTGTAATACAGAGATAAAGAGAATAGCTGGTCGGTGTCGTGAATCGCGCAAAACATAGACATATTATCCAGTGGGCCAAAGGCGAATCAGATACTAATCCGAATCCGAGCCCGATAACTTTTCAAGTTTGAGATGACCAACCATTCATAAATTCTAAGCATTCCTGGTAACAGTCATTATTGTCACCAAAACAATTCACAAAAATATGAACTGTAAATGCACAACCACTATGGACACCATTTATTCAATAGTAGGAACAGTCATTGTATTATGTCATTAATACCGCCCCTACAATTATGGGGACTAACTGTTCATAAAAGTATTAACAATTATAGTAACAACCATCACTGCCATCACAGTCGTGGTGTCTAATTGCCAACACTCATGAGATGTTCATAAAAATATGAACAAAACGCAATAAGTATTACTAACACCAAACATACGGTGACTAACTGCACAAAACGATGGTGGATAACTGTTGATAAAATATGAACACTCATAGCATCAACCATCACTGTCACCACAATTGTTGTGACTAATTGCCCGCATATCATGAGCTGTTCATAAAATTATGAATAAAACGCAATACGCATGACTAAAACCACAACTTTTGTGACTAACCATTAATAAAATTCTGAATAATCATCGCCATAATCACAACTGCCACAACACTCGTGTTGAATTATTGGTGTCATATCATGACCTATTCTCAAAATTATGAACAAAACGGAATACTCAGTACTACCACCACAACTATGGTAACTAATCGTTCATGAAATAATGATCAATCGTAGCAACAACCATCACTCTCACCATAATCGTGTTGACTTAAAGCCCAAAATCATGAGCTGATCATAAAATTATGAAAGGAATAATTATTACCGTCACCAAATCATGTCCAACTACTCACAGATTATGAGCTCTATGTATTGACAATGCCATCACAATCCTCATGACAGGTCAAATAGTTCATAAAATAATAAGTTGATAATAAATCTCAACCGCCACCAAAATTAAGTGATTAACTCCCAAAATTATGAACACTTTAAGTCAAATACCTAATAAACACAGACGCCTGTGTTAATTAGGTATTTGTCTTAGCTTAAAATAAATAAGACAAGATACTAAAATATGATAACTTACATTGAATAAAACTATGGCACAGCAATAAGACTTACACCGACCCCATGGCAGACGCTGAAAAGACAATTTGATCATTATTCAGATGAAACTTACAAATAACAATAAGTCTTGATCAAGCAACACAATTCAAGAAAATATTATACAACTCAAACCATATGAATAATAGCCCTTCGTACGTTTCTAAAACATTTACTTTGACCGTCTACATCCAAAGACACCCCGTTACACAGGTTTTAGGGTTGTTTTATTCTCTTCAAGTTCAAATAGTGAATATTTCTCTCAGATTCTAACACTTCTTTCAATTGTGTATTCACATCTTTTTCAAGTCAATTGTAACTTTTCACTGGAACGTGTCTTGTTTTTCTTTCTCCAGAAAAGAAGCTGGCTGACCACAATATTCATAACACTGAACCTAGCTAAGAACAGCTTAAAATAACAATAAGCTGTGAAACCAGGATGTCCACTTTTAAAAGAATGGCATTCTATTCTATCCAAATCGTTCCCTTCAATGTGCGGACGAAGTCTGTAGGCCGAGGTGTCCCGAATTTCCTTTTAAATTATCAAACTACGGCAGAGTTCGAAATCCGACCCCTGACAAAGCACCAACAAGAGGGCCATAATGGCCCTAGAACCGCTCACCTGAGATTACCACCTATTTGAAGAATAGTTAGAAACATTGCTTTTATGTTTTACACAGAGTTGCTTGTGCTTCAATACATTGACCTTTTTTTCCGCCCATTTTACAAGTTGGACACTGTATGCTTGATGTTGGACATTAAAATGCTACATACTTCTTACAATGCGGAAACTGAATATTTTACTTTTACAGATTGTATTTACGAAGATCAGCCTGCACTTTTGTCCAGTATGCTCTATTATTGCCATTTTGTGGTTATCATTTTGGCATATTTGGACATCCAAATTGATATTGATGTATTTTGTTTAAAATTCTACCATACTTGCATGTAGTGAAAACAAAAACGCGTTCAAAGTTCAACGCAACCTGGTGGCCATGTTTTTTGAGATATCTAAAGAATTTCAACAATCTTTATAGAAGGCACACCAAAGAACATTCCTGTGAAAACATTTTGATATCTGACCAGTGGTTTGTGACAAGAAGACTTTTTTTTAAGATTTTTACCAAATATGGGCATGACAGCCACTTTGGTCACATGACTATTTTTTGACAAATCTTTCTCCCCTCGAAATAGGGATGCTTCACATGTTATCTCATTGAAATTGGCCCAGAGGTTTGGAAGAAAAAGATGTTTGTAAAGTTATAAATTTTAACATACATGTATATAGTGAAAACAAAAACGCGTTCAAAGTTCAACGCACCCTGGCGGCCATGTTTTTCGAGATATCAAAATTCTTTGAACAACTTTAAAAAGAGGCACCCAAAGGCAATTCCTGTGAATTCTTTTTGAATTCTGACCAGTGGTTTCAGACGAGAAGATTTTTTAAAGATTGCAGAAATTCCCCCTTTTTTCATGCAACGGCAACCAAAGTTCTCCATGGATTCAATTTCTCTGAACAACTTTTGAATAGCATCACCCACCGGACATTCCTGTGAAGTTTGGTTAAGATTGGCTCAATGGTTTAGGAGGAGAAGATGTTTAAAGAAATTGTTGACGGCGCACGATGGACGACGGACGACGCACGACGCACGATGGACGACGGACGACAGATATTGGGCGATCACAAAAGCTCACCTTGAGCACGTAAGCTAAAAACTACAGATCCATGTGGAACAGCCAACATAAACGGATTGTCTCTATGTTCCCTTGTAATGTACCAAACGTTTTACATGCGAATCCCCGAGTAGCAACATTGCATTCATTCTACGTTAATTGGCTTAATTATGGAACCACATATCTCACAATTCAAATATTATAGAATCGACATTAAACTGTTTATTTCGTTAAATATATATCTAAGATCACCAAAAACTAAGTCCCATGGACTCAAATAATGTTTTTCAAAAATGTTATGTTGAATTAAAAAGACGAACTGGTTGCACTGAGTAGGATATTTTATATCCTCGGGGTCCAAAACTTTAACGTTGAAAGCGTCGGGAAAACCGATCAAATAAAAACAAAATAAAAGTAGCAGAAACACAATAAGGATGTACTTACCTTAAAAAATAATGTTTTTCCTTTCCTAAATTCCCATTTCTACGAAGTCAATCCACAATAATCAGCTGAACGGGGTCGTTTAACATCAGCGAACATTTACTATTGATTTGTCCGCTGTTTTTTGCTGTTGATTCGATGACGTGATCGATTGTAAACAAAGTGTATTTATGAGTTAGACACAATTGAAATGTGCACATGAATGTTGGGATTTCGGTCAGGTTAATAGTGCTCTGATGAAAACAATGTTAGAGTTTGAAATTAACTAAATTTGAATGGATTACTTTTATTTTAACAGTGTCAAACCGATACATAGATGAATAAATTTGATACTATCTGTACAGAGAGAGCATCAAAATGTATCGAATTCCTTACAACCCCTACTTTAGTACAGAATTATAAATGGACCCAATGTTCACAAGGTCATCCATCTTGTATGCCATCATACTGTACCCATTTAACTATAACAAGTGGAATGCTCTTCCTTATTTCCTCTCGGCTCCTCCTATCACATGAAAGCAAAGCTCTTCATTACTATCGTCCTCATCAGTTAAACTAAGTGAAGATTATATGAGAAGGCCCTGGAAACGGACTTTCTACAGTTATATCACTTTGCTTAAAACTACATCTTTGTCTAGTTTTGTCTTTGTTTTAATGTTCCTTAACCTTTACCTCAGTTTCTGGATAGTCCTCCGCCTATCCATGCCCGTGGACCCTATTGATGTCATCAGCCGCCAGACATATTGAGAACAGAACCCTCTCGCGCCTACTTCTATCGAGAAGAGCCATGTATGCCAGACTCGTTGTTTGCACTCGTCACGGAGCTCTGTGTACTTCGCTTTCTTCCTTTCATAGGCCTCTTCACATCTGGTGTCCTAGGGTACTGTCAACTCTATCACGAAGAGTCGCTTTCCTGGATTAGACCATAGCACTATGTCAGGCCTAAGGTTTGTCCGTACTATACTTGGGAATACAAGCTTACTGTCTAGGTCAACCAGCATGTTCCAACCTGTTGTACCATCTAGGATTGACGACGATTTCTGTGGTAGCTGTCGCTGTGTAGTTTCACCCGGCTCCACGAAGTTGATTCTATGACTTTGCGAGTTACTCCTACGTTCCTTCTTCCTCTCTTGTTCCAGCCAGTCAGCCACCTCTCTGAGGACATTGTCATGACGCCATCTGTATCTTCCTTGAGACAGTGCTGTAGAACAGGAAGAAAGAACATGTTCCAGAGTTGCGGGACGATCACAGAGCTTACAGTTTGGATCTGTTGTTAACCCCCATCTGCAGAGGTTTGCTGGGGATGGTAGGAGGTCGTGGATTGACCTGAGGAGAAAGGAAAGTCTGAGTGGCTCATACTTCCAGATGTCATCCCAGGTCAGTTTCCTGTCTATCGTGTTCCATGTTGTCCATGTCCCTTGTGTTCCCATCTCCACCGCTCTAGCTTGCCTAGTGTTCGCTTCTGCTCTTCTGACTTCTGTCTGGATCATGGCTCGCCTCTCTTTCTGGTCTGCCCGACTACCCAAACGTGTTTTCGTCGCACCTGTCCCCTGACGTCCGACAGCGGTCATTCCGACGATGTCTCGATGCTTGAGGTTACTCTCCGCCTGGCTGACAGTCTCTATAGCTGACCATTTTCTGCTGGTATGTGTGGCAATTCCTGCTTCACGGATTTGCCATCTGGGGAGTCTCTTAGAGTGAGAACCAGTCTTGTCTTTGCAGTCTTGAATTCCTCCACCAGTGAGGACAGTGGGAGTTGGAGCTTGTTGCTCTTTCCATACAGCCCTACACTGGAAAAACTGGGGGGGGGGATCCAAGCCACTTTCTAAGGTATCTGCTGGTGATCCTCTCCAAGGCTTCTACTGTTGAGCTTGGTACCTCATACAGCATCATTGGCCAGCTTAGCGTGGGTAGTAGGGCATGCTGGTAAAGCCAGGCTTTGAATTTCCTGGAAGATTACTGCGGTCTATCGTCTTCAGACCCTCTTCTACTTGCGTCTCAAACTTTCTAGCATTGTCGCTGTCCTGTAAGCTGGCATCAAACCATTTCCCAAGGCACTTGATCGGATTCGTCATTATTGATGGGATCTCCTCATCTGGTACTCGGAAAAAGAATCTATCTGTCGGTTTGCCCATTTTGATAATCAGATATCTGGACGTAACAGCTTTGAAGTTCATCCTGGCCCATGAGGCGACATCTGTAAGGGCTGTCAACATCCATCTTGCCAGTACATGGGTTGTAGTGGTGTCTAATAGATGGCTGGTAAATCCCTGAATCTGTCTTCGGACCGCGTGTCTCTCTGGGGGCTGCATTGATTAGAAGGTTCATTCCCATGATGAAAAGCACCACGGAAACTGTGCACCCGGTGACAATTCCTTTCTCCAACTTCTGCCAGTCCGTCAGCTGGTCACCAACAGAAAACCGGAGTTTGATACCATCCAGGTAGCTGATGATACTTTTTTGAACTTGGTCTGGGACATGGTAGTGTTGAAGGGCTGTGTAAATCAATTGGAGCCAGACGACTGTGAGGTCCTTCTTCCCTCTCGAATCAGTTGAGTGATTGCACTTGTATGTTCTACACAACCTGAGAAACCGGGAACGCCTCCCTTCTGGACAGAGTTGTTAATGTAACTGTTGGCAGTAAGGTAAGTCGTAAGCCTTCTAGCAAGGATAGCGAAGAATGTCTTCCCTTCCACATTCAATAGTGATATGGTCCGGAACTGGTTAATATTCTTGGAGTTCCTTTCCTTGGGTGTGAATATTCCTTCTGCTTCTTTCCAAGCTGATGGTACTTTGCTTTTCCTCCAAACCACCTTCCAAAGTCTCCATAATATTTTCAGTAAGAGAGGGCACATCTTATAAACTTTGTACGGGATGGCGTTAGGTCCAGGAGCCGATCCAAATCTAGCTCTCCCGATGGTGTCCTTCACTTCCCCCAGCGTCGGCTTTGATGTTAAGAGTTCAACCTCTGGAGGTGCTGCTGCTTCTATGCGATCAGAGTTCCCTAGTGCGTCATCTCGATTGCTGTCGGAATGTGTCTCGTGAAGGTATTTTTTAACCTCTTTGTTATTGGTCTCGAGCACTCCGGACCGCTCCTTGTCTAGCAGATTTCGCGCAAACTTGTATGGGTTATTTGTGAACGCGATTCTCTTCTTGGTCCTCTGCCTGGCCTTCTTCCTCGTGTTTTCAGCTTTCCGCAGAGATTTCAGTTGAGTACGTGTTGACTCCCTTAGTTGGGATATACCGAGTCTCTCCAATGATGAGCTATTTCGGTAGCGTCGATTTAACTGTCTGAGTTTACGTCTCAGTTTCTCACTGCGGGATTGCCTCCTGTTGACTTTAGGAGGCTCTTTGTGCACCTTTGCTTTCTCTATTCCAAAACGTTCCTTTCCTACTGAATAGACTATAGTGGTGAGGGTGTGAAGCTTCCGGTCCACTGGTCATTGCATGGATGCTTCGAGAAAAAGGGTCCAGGTCCTCGTCTAGTTTCCATGATGTCCTTTCTGATGCCTTGGGCCACTTGATCCTTGGTTTTTTATGTATCGTAGCCGGGTCTAGGCGTGGTCCATCAAGAATAGTTTGCTGGCGTGTTTCCTGGCTGCAGTCAAGCTTAAGTAGCTCCGTGAGTGGGTCTTCTTCCTCCGCCTCTGGTTCCTGGACGACATCGTGTGCTGTCTCGAAGAAGGGGATTCCTCAGTACTGTGGATTGAGTCCAAACTGGGGTACTCCTGCGTCTCACTAGTCATTACAACTAAGCGCTGTGGTTGGAGCTTCACACGCTGGCAACCAGGTTTTTCTTGGTGGATTCGCAGACCACGATTGTTCATTATATAAGTTTTGGAAGGAACCATAACAAGATTCACCCATTGCTTGTAATAAATGACTTGAACGTGGTGGCAGAATACAAATTACGAAGAGTGAATTCGGGCCTACTCAGATAATCAAATGGAAACATAAGTTTTATGTCCATCACGTAGAAGCAATATTTCCTGGTTGGGATGGTTAGGAACAAACTTCAAGAAACGGTTTTCAATGTACTGTCTGAAAATGACACCATTGGACCAAACAGATACTGACATAGTTCCATAAGCTCCTTTTGCAAATCCAATCCTGTTGCATCCGCTTTTCAGGAAAAACAAAACATGTGGATTTGCGAACCCGGCAGCATTCCATCCCCCTGTATTGTAACTATCTCCCCTCTCCATGAAGTTAAAGCAGACCTAAAGTATGCTTAACTGGCAACAATGTGGTGTGGTTTGTGATCCACAGTAGTACCCCTTTTCACCAAAATTATATATCACATGTGGCAAACCATGCCTTTGTAAGCATTCTTTTAGACTTCTAAAATACTCATCTACGGTTGACATGGATGTCATTCTAGCACGCGCCAACTCCAGTGACCTTGGTTTTAAAACCTTTGATTCTGACCATCTTTTGATGAAATCTTTCAGCCATGTTATAGTCAATGGCTCCGACTGATCCCTTTTGCCGAGTTGCACTGCATACTGTGAAGCGGCTTCTACACACTCCCTTCTTGAGTATCCATAACCTAATTAAGCCATACTCTTGAAGTGTCTTACAAGGCATGCTTCCTCATATTGTGTGAAGAAGGGTGCCTTTCCAACTGCTACCATGTCAGGGTGAATATGACCATACACCAATGTCCTTTAACGTTGTTTTTGGGACTCCATGGATACCTGCAGCCTTCCTGACAGAAACCTTTTCCTCCCTGACCAACTTATACGGGCGAAAGACCGCCTATATGTTACACGTACGAAACGAAAGAATGTACCTACAAAACCAAGGATTCCGATTGACTCAGAACCCTAAAGGACCTTTTTTTCAGCCATGCTTTTGCAGCCTCGTTCTGACTCCATATGGCGCCATCTTGTCCAAAAAAATATTTTTATTCAGCTTTTTTGGTAGCAATAATGTGGACAAATCAAAGTTAACAAACAAAAAATAGAAGGACTTTCCTCCAAATATTTTTAAAAAACCTTAAACAATAAATTATTTTGTACAATTTAGACCGCATTTCATTCTTTTCCGTTTATTTGGTGAAGGTGGCGTCTCTCATCCTAAAGCCAGTCGATTCTACACATGTTGACATGGTGATTACACCAAGAATCGTAACGTATTACACTTTCCGTTTTTGTGTATCACGTGACAAGTCAGTTTCATCACCCCTCTGATCACCGCTTCAAATCTTAAATGGAATGAAATGACCGCCTTGTTGAACGCACGTCAACAACGATGACGTGAGGTAACATAATTTTTTGTACGCTTTCATTTTCGTATAAATAACGCATATTTTTACAGTCTATTTTGTGTAAAGCGACATGAATAATTCGAAGACAACCTCTGGACCGTCATTCTATGTTTACAAACAAGATGCATCCTTGATTCCTTTGGTTTCAACCCTTCTTCTCAATCCGATCTCTTAGCGAAATCGGAATTCTTGCAACCGGAGTCCTGTGTTACGTAATCAAGAAAAGTCGAATTTACTCTATTTGCTCGTTTTTATCATCTAACGCAAGAACAACGGGTTAAAAACAGGAAAAATGTATCTAAACTACAATTTTAACCTACTGTGATCTAAGCAAGCATATTTCACTTAAATCTGTATATAGCAAATCAAAGTATTGGCAGAAAATTCAATATTTATTTTGTAAAATTATTTAAAAACATGTTCCCTTTTTTCTGGATGTTCATCATATTGTGAAACAGTTTTTAACATTTTTTTCTCTTTGTTATCTTGTCCTCGTGGCTCATTTTATATCAGGGGGTTGAATGTAGAGGAAAGCATCTGGCTAACCGGGAGCACTGACCTTGACTCATAAAAGTAATCAGATCGTTACTTTTCTATAAGTTTGATGGTTATTGAATTGTTTCATGAACTAAAGAACTGTTTGGGGTTATTCATTAGCCAAAGTAATTTACCCTAACGTATACTCCTTCTGCACATACACCAAATTAGAAGCTAAGGGGGTTGAAACCAAAGCAAGACAGGCCACGTTACGATCACTGTATAGGCCTAGCTCCATATATTGATTTTATGTTACCGCATCTATGTGTCGAGGTAGTATTCAGTACACTTCCCAGTATTAAAAGATAAGGGCAATTTGAACATATATTTTAAAGACGAAAAAATGTTTGTTTACATTGAGATCGTTTCTAGGCTGAGTAACTTTGATCCGTTTTGTATTGTTGCTTTTTGAATTGACGATGAGACCGTTTTCTAATTCACACGATCTTTGCTTTCAAAACATGTTTTTTTTTTCACCGATTATTAAGGGAGACATAGCCGCGAAACATAGTAAATACTTTTCAGTAAATTCCATTTGTCTTCTTTCCAGAATAAGCCATAGTTCAGGATATGTGATGTGTGTCAAATAGAGAAAATGTCAAATGTGAACCGGACTCCAAAGAAAAGAATGGCGGGGTACTGCGTAAACGAAGATTCTTTTATATAAGCACATGTAAGTACGTACAACTTATTTTTTTCGTGAGTTATTATGTTATGAATAAAACCTTGCAAATAAAGATCAGACAAATAAGGAAAATTTGCTTCAAAGAACTTTTTACCCAAAAAACAGGTATTTAATACTGTTTTCAACACTATGTCAAACATAAAATGACCTTTTCGTTTGTGTACATATCAATACATCCTCTTGGCATGGTTTTTCTAGAGAAATACTGCAATGCAATATTTTCCAATTAGGTTACTTTATTTTCCTTTCGTTCATAATTTGATGAGAAATGTTAATAAACAATGATTTAAAAGCATGCATAATGACTAATGAAATTCAAACAAGTGGCTAGAATAGATTTGTTTTTCCATTAATGTACATGGCTCAGTCTTGAGCGTTATGGTACATGCTACCTGGATAACCTACCAGTAGAATGCTAGGAAATGTTTCCTGACAAAAGACAATACACAGCAATATAGATGAATGCCATTGACGATTAAAAGTCAGGTCCACACCACTAACCATTATGCCACTGTAGAAGCAAACGATGTATATTTAAACCTTGCTATGATATGAACCAAATCTACTGACCTTTTCAAATGATATTCATCTAATAATCACATTTAAATGAACTAAGACATCATAAGTAATTCATTATCAAGCTTTTCATAGGCGTAGGAGCAGGGGGCAGTATACTTTGGCCCCCCCAATATTCACAGTGGCAAATGAAGATATTTGTATAGAAAAATGAAAGAAACGAAATTTAACAGCAGAATAAAAATAAATGTGTATTTTTGTGCTCTATGTAACACCAATTCGCCATTTGTTACGAACAATAACCAAAATCTTTTTGACATCATCATCGCAAATGGCAATCTGAACACATCGGGTTTATCCAATGAAAACTCAGCTCACTAAAATAACCGGGAAGTTTTGATCGACGAAAACAGTGGTGTAAAACATGTTCTTTAAAAGGTGTCAGGCTCTATATTGTCTTCAATTGTTAGCTAAAGCTTAAAGAATAATATAATTGTTTGACCATATCACACAGTTGTATCCGTGGCTGTGACAGTCTGGTCGCTGCCACTTTTTGTTTAGTTCATTACAATTGATTTCCGCGTGAGATCGAGACCTGGCATATCCTTTTTTTTTTTTTTATTAAAGATACATGTTTTCATACGCTTTCTTTTAATACTTATAATGTTATTGAATTTGTACATGCATGAATAGTCATGAAAAAGTTTAGGAACATTAATTCTTAGACCGGTCCTCATCTGAAGTTGGCCCCCCCAATGTTGAAAACGCCCCTACGCCTATGCTTTTGGCAAACATGTTGACAATTTAAGGATATTTACAACAAAGTTTGGGAATACAAAAAAGACTACAGTATAGTTTTTAAATAATATCTTTTCAACATTCATGTTTTATGTACAAGGCACAGTGACAAAGAAAGAACCGTTTTAGCATGAATTTTGTTTCTAACTTATGTTTCTTCCATTATCTCTTTTTAACAGAAATATTTGTGCCTGACAGAGGAGTAACTGTACAAATGCTGACACGAAAGATACTCTTGACAAAAAGAGAACAGATGAAGATGTGTATGAACATTTTTCCTGCTTTTTTTCTCTAAACTTTTAAATAACAAAAATGTGAATTCTATGTTTTGTAGGGCAACACAAACAAGACTGACAGAAGTGCACGTATTTCCCATACTGATATATAGTTGTAGCAAAAATGTCTCAATTGATGAGATGATAGAAAGTTTTCCCATAATGTTTAAGAACTTTCAATAACCAATGCTCAAAGCAAAATCATGGGACTATTCATTATTTTGTACAATATAAGGCAGCAGGTAGCATTTAAAACTGAGATACATATTGATTGTAAATTGCCATTCAATAATAATCTCTGTTTATTGCATATTCTGCCATGGATTTGAAGGACTAATTTACTGCAAAATGTGCAATGGGTGAATTATGGTTCAATACAATAAAATAATAATATCTGCTTTAGTTTCAATAGTAAACCATTTAACTCATGTAAATACATTTTGAAGCAAATGGAGCATAACAAATTTGATTAAAGCTTCCATTGCAACTAAATTAGTTTTACATTAAGTATCCCTTTTTGTTACAATGATTTTATTCCCTTGCAAAAATGCTCTCTTTTTTGTTCTGATTACAGAGAATTTTGATTGCTAATACTTTCTATTTCAAACAATGAAGCCTTTACATCTTGGAATCATTTGGAAATTTGTAGATATAAAGTATAACAAATACTATTTTCTATAAGTTATTCGGTAAAAGATATTGTTATTAATAATAACATTGTTTTGAAAGATATCCTTACATCCCATTGGCTTCTTATTCTCTGGTAAAGGTATGTTAAATTCTTACTACATTTTGAAACGCTTTGCATGTTGCAGGAGTCTTTTAGAAAACACTTTGATAAAATGATAAATTGAGTCAAATTACTAAATGAGCAGTTAACCTTTTTCTCATCATATTTTTAATCAAATGTTTTAGTTAAAATATGCTATTTTTTTGTGATCTGCTGTTGCTTTCATTGGTAACAGTCACAAATAAAGCTTGAATGAAGTTTTAAGGATAAATGAAGAAATGTTGTCTGTCTACTTTCAATAGAAGATGTAATAGTAAATTTAAATATTATACAAAGATTCGGTGCTTTTGTAGTGTACACACTATAGATACTTTAGTACTTTGATATACTGATTACCATCGATACTTCGATTTGTGTACATGCGCAGTGGGTTGATGAATAAAGCTAATCGAGCAAGAACGCTGTTTATTTTCCTTGGGTTAAATCCCGTTTAATCACCTCTACATTTGGCGACGAGGATAAATATTCGATGAAATATGGCAGAGGGGCCTTCAACGATATTTATGCCAGAGCTTGGGGGACTGTCAAATTTCCAGTGCGATGAGATGGCAGGTTTATCGGCACGATGGAAAAGATGGCTACGTGCATTCGAATTGTACGCAGAAGGGCGAGGAGTTGAAGATCCGAGTCAATGGAAGGCACTGCTACTTCACACTGCAGGTATACGAGTGCAGGACATTTTCTTTACGCTCCCGGCGATCGAAGGGGACGATGACAATTACAAGAAAACGGTAAAGGCGTTAAATGAACATTTTAACCCGCAATCGAACGTGCCCTACGAAAGACACGTTTTCCGTTCCATGCACCAACGTGATGAATCGATTGAACAATTTATAACTAGATTAAGGCAACAAATCGAGACATGCGAGTTTGGTGAACAAGCTGAGGACAACATTCGCGACCAAGTAATTGAAAAATGTCGTGACTCTGGTCTGAGAAGAAAACTGCTTGAGAAAGGCAGGACGTTGAAGTTAACTCAACTACGTGACATTGCCAGGGCGTATGAAAATTCAGAAATACAAGCCAGGTCGATTGAAAATGTTACTGCCAGTGTCAACAAAGTGTCCCTGGATCAGAAAAAGAAACAATACAATGGACCCCAAAACAAAAAACATGACAAGAGGGGTAATGGGTACCATTGTTCCAAAACAGTTACCTGTTATAACTGTGGAAAATACGGACACATTTCCAAAGATGCAAACTGCCCGGCACGGGGTAAAGAATGCAGATCGTGCAAAAGGAAGGGACATTTTGAAATCAAATGCAAATCGAGGGGCCAGGCCGTGCGACAGGTGGACCACGATTCGATGAATTATGCTTTCGCTGTGGGGGAAACTAGCGACAACCAGACACAAATCACTGTGGGTGGAGTGACAATCGATGCTATAATTGACTCTGGGGCTAGTTGTAATGTTATGTGTAGAACGACTTGGGACTATTTGAAAGACAAAGGAGTCAAATGTGTGTCACAAATTGAACGAAAACCAATTTTTGTATATGGCACTAAAGATCCTGTCGAAACGATAGGTTCGTTTTTTGCAAATATACAATGTGCAAACAGGGAGGTGGAAAACGCCCAATTTCTGGTTATTGACGGGAAGAGTCAAACATTATTGGGTCTTAAAACGTCGTCTAGTCTTGGTGTTTTGATTCTTGGGCCAGAGGCAATTGAGAAAAATTCTGAAGTGAATTTAATTGAAAGCATGGGGCTGAAAGAATCTGGCAAGAATCAAAAGCAACCAAACTGGGGCTGTGGCAACATAAAGCAAGCTTTAATTGAGGAGTTTCCACAGGGCTTCAGGGGGCTTGGAAAATTGAAAGATTTTCAATTAACCATTCCGATTGACGCCAATGTGGAACCAGTAGCACAGTCTCTGAGGCGTATTCCCTTCTCTTTACGGGATAAATTGTCAGATAAGCTGTCGGAGTTGGAGAAACTTGATATCATTGAAAAGGTAACAGGACCTGCACCATGGGTGTCTCCAGTAGTAGTAATTCCTAAGGGTGATGGCGATGTTCGACTTTGCGTGGATATGCGAAGAGCGAACACCTCTATCAAAAGAGAAAGGTTTCCAATCCCGACAGTAGATGAAATTTTGCAACAAGTTACACATAGTAAAATGTTTAGCAAGCTGGACGTAAAATGGGCCTATCACCAGATTGAACTGTCAGAGCAATCCAGGGAGATAACCACATTTGTCACTCATAATGGTTTGTACAGGTACAAACGCCTTATGTTTGGTGTCAATTGTGCTCCATAAATGTTTCAAAGAGTCATAGGCCAGGTTCTGTCCAACTGCAAAGGAGTACAGCATATTATGGATGATGTAATAGTGCATGGTGTTGGCAAAGAGGAACATGATGTAAGGTTGAGAGAGGTAGTGAAAGTTTTGAGTGAGTCAGGCTTAACTCTCAATGTTAATAAATGCAATTTTGGAATGAATGAGATTGTATTCATGGGTCATGTACTGTCTTAGAGAGGAGTGGGTCCGTCTGAAATTAAGGTAAAAGCAGTTCTTGAAGCATGTGCACCTACCACTGCTACAGAAGTAAGAAGCTTTTTAGGTCTGGTAAATTATAGTGGGAAGTTTATTCCGGATTTGGCAACAATTTCAGCACCACTCATGGCTCTAACCAAGAAAAATTGTAATTTTGTCTGGGGTTAAAAGGAACAAGAGTCATTTGAGGCCTTAAAGCAAAATTTAGCCAAGATTAATACCCTTGGTTATTTTGATAAACATGCGAAAACAAAGGTAATCTGCGATGCAAGTCCAGTGGGACTAGGGGCTGTTTTGGTCCAGGAAAGTAATGGGGAAAATAGGGTTATCTGTTATGCAAGCAAGACTCTTAGCGATGTAGAATGTAGATACAGTCAAACCGAAAAGGAAGCGTTAGCAATAGTATGGGCATGTGAAAGGTTCAATATTTATCTTCTTGGGTTGGAATTTGAGTTGTGGACAGACCACAAACCATTGGAGTATATATATGCTCCGAAGTCAAAACCGTCTGCGCGTATCGAACGATGGGTTCTTCGGTTACAACCCTATACGTATAAGGTTAAGTATATTCCAGGACACAAGAACATAGCCGATGCTTTGTCGAGATTGTTGAACAAATCTGGGGATGAGAAAAAAAGAATCTAACTCGGATTATGAATATATAAGATTCATTGCAAGGGAATCGACCCCTAAAGCAATGACCATTAAGGAAGTGGAACGGGAATCCGAGGTTGATGAAGAATTAGGTCAAATTAGGGAATGTTTACTCACAGGTCATTGGTATAAATTGCCCTATAAAGAGTATTTGCCGGTTAAATCCGAACTTTGTGCAATTGGAAAAGTTGTGTTAAGGGACACAAGGCTGGTTATCCCACAATCTTTGAGAAAACAGGTTTTGGAAATTGCTCATGAGGGTCACCCGGGTATAGTTTCAATGAAGCAAAGGGTTAGGAGTAAGGTTTGGTGGCCAGGTATAGGTAAAGACGTGGAAAAAACATGCAGGGAATGTTATGGGTGTCAACTAGTTAGTCAAAATGATCACCCTGAGCCGATGATAAGGCATGATTTTCCTAAATCTCCTTGGCAACATATTGCAGCTGACCTTTTGGGACCGTTGCCATCAGGAGACAGTATTTTCGTATTGGTGGACTATTACAGTCGCTGGATAGAGGCTGAAATAACTAAAACGACCACTTCTGAGAAAATAATTGCAATGTTGGATAAGTTTTTCACCTCACATGGGTTGCCAGAATCTCTTCAAACTGACAATGGCCCTCAATTTATAAGTGAAATGTTTGGAGATTTTTGCAAAGACTTGGGGATAGAACACCGTAAAAGTACACCTCTTTGGCCTCAAGCCAATGGGCAGGTGGAACGCCAGAATAGGTCAATTATGAAAAGGTTAAGAATAGCTCAAGTGGAGGGAAAATCTTGGAAAAAGGAACTTGATACTTATCTTTGTATGTACCGTAGCACTCCGCATAGTGTTACTGGGGTGAGCCCAGCTGAATTGCTGTATGGGAGGCAAGTCCGAAACAAACTTCCTAACTTAAATCATTATTGTCTGGATGATTTCGAAGTCAGAGACCGAGATAATGAGCAAAAAGCAAAGGGGAAAGAGTATTCGGACAAGAAAAGAAAGGCGAAAGAATGCGAGATAAGAGTAGGAGATACTGTATTGGTTAGACAGCAGAAAGAGAACAAAATGAGTACAAATTTTGGTAAAGATTTGAGAACTGTTATAGAAAGGAATGGCAATTCTATTCTTCTGGACAATGGTATGAAGAGAAATTCTACTTTTGTCAAGAAGTTTGTAGAAAAGGATCCGCCTACTAACAATACAAATATTGAAAGCATGATTGAGCCTCCATCTTCTGAAAGTGGTTTAGAAGAACATGAGGAATGTACAAGTATTCAAGATCCATTAGAACTTGAAAATGATAGGCCAAGAAGGTCAGCCAAAATGCCTTCTAGGTTTAAAGATTTTATTGTAGGATAGAAATTGAATGTTTTTCTATTGTCAATGTGAAGTTGTCTAGTCAAAAAACTCTAGTCATTTATTGTTTAGATTTTGGAAAACATTTTGAAAAGGATAGAACAGATCTAGTCATTATTATTTTAGTCTTTTAAAAAAGGAAAACATTCTAAAAAGAAAAGGAGAGATGTAGTGTACACACTATAGATACTTTAGTACTTTGATATACTGATTACCATCGATACTTCGATTTGTGTACATGCGCAGTGGGTTGATGAATAAAGCTAATCGAGCAAGAACGCTGTTTTTTTTCCTTGGGTTAAATCCCGTTTAATCACCTCTACAGCTTTGTTCTCAAATTGGACTCCTTTTTGTAAATTATTCAAGTAATATAGAGATATTACAGCCTGAAGATGACTTTGAAAAGTATACTTTAATCAACAGTTTGTTAAAAAGAGTGAACGCTTATTGACACAACATTGTACCCTAAGTTATATTTAAATGTGGTAAATATGCAAAGTAGTATAACTACTTCATTTATTCTAACTACATAATGTTAATTATTCATTGCATTTTGAGAAGGTTTAACCAAATAAAAACTAACACTATGGCTTATCATTTGAACAAGTTTTTGTATAGATCTGTACATATTTTATTGGGAAAAGTGTTTTTTATTCGAAAAGTTTTTGTCAATTGTTTAACAATATATTTGTCTTTGGTTTATTTCAACTTGTTATAGAAGGACTTTTGGTGCTGTAGATACTTTTAAAGAATGTTGACAATTCTGGATTTCCTTCATAATACAATTTTTTCTCTCTGTTTCATCAATAAAACATATGTTGTGAAAGGTTATAAGAATGATTCTGAGAAAATCATGAACTTACATCATATATTTGGTGAAATTCTACATATTAAGGTTTCAGCACAAGACAATATAATAAGTGCTTCACATATATGCAGTACTCAATGAAGGTTTGTTTTGAATCCTCCCTCATTCTGCATGCACAGATTTGGAACTCAAATTCTATAGTTTGGTGGTTTTGTTATTGCATGAACAGTGTCTTCTGTTTCTTACTGCATTACTGATATGGGTAGGACAGCTTAAACGTGGGAGTATCCAGTGGGAACCCCCAACCACACTTAAATGATAATTAGACCTAAATGCTATTGTTGGATTATGGTTTTATCATATTTTCAACATAATGCGTCAATAGACACCCCTGCTCCTATTATTTCCTCACCAGTTCCTGTAAATAAACCTTCTTAGCCACTGACCCTGACCACCTATCTCATACAAACATCATCGTTGCTCTGTGGTTTAGTCAAAATAATTTGACATGAAGCAGGCTCCGACAAGACACTGCTTCCATGCCTATTACTATTACAAAGGGAACGTATGTAATATAAATCCAGAATAAGCACTGTTCTTAAATCTAAGAAAAATTTTTTTTTCGCCAATTTAGGCTTTGCCTATTTTCATATTAGGCATTTGTAAGGGCTTTTGGGGAATAGTTTCTGTAGGGCATTTCTGTTTTCTCCAATCTAGTCTGAAAGATGTAATAAATCATCGTCGAATATTCAGAAAAAGTAAAGTAAAATGATCTAGTTTTTATTCACAACACATGGATGATGTACGAAGAACAAAACGTAAAATATTGCTTAACCTTCTGAGGATTGTGGGTATGACGTTACCCATTGAAACAGGATAAACAATGCAGACGCTCTATTGTGAGAATGTAAAAAAAAAATATTTTAGGGGGATAAAATAGATACAGAAAAAGGGGCAAGTTTGGGAATAAGGGGCTTGTTGATATTTCATAGTGTTGATAAGTTTTCATAGTAAACTTACCTTTTGAAAAACCCCATTTCGAGTGTTTAATGGTCTTGACACAGTTTTACGTAAGTTTTTCCCACGGTCGGTCTCGCGTGAGTAAATCTCGTCTCGCGCGCGATAAAAATAGAACATCATTGAAGTTCGGGACCTACATGATACTACATGTTACCTTTGGATATGCAAACATTCTGCATATAGTCTTATATTCGTTACTTTTCTGGAATACAATATGGGTATTATTTTATAGCATTGTCTTTGATATGTTGGGCTTGGTTTGGTAGAAAGTTTCCACTAAATTGGACACGATTCAAATTTACAAAAACAATTTGTTGTTTATCTTTGGCGTAGTAATCGGGTTCACAAAGATTTCAAAGTTATTTGAAAATCAGTCACTTTAATAAACTTAATTTGTGGCACTCTAAACGGCGAATACTACACCATCGATTCATAAACACAAATCATCATAGTTTACCTGTAATAGACGAAATCGGGGAATATAACGTCGAATTTCATCTTCCCGCTTGTTGTCAATCGTAAATATTGCGTGTGACACACACTTTAGGTTCGGGCTGTGGCGATCTATAAATAGTGTGCTATATGCATATTCATTAGGCTCCGCCTTCACTGTTTCTCTCTATGTTTATGTAGAGGTCTTTGTCTAATGTTGTCATAACTTGTAGCCCAATCATTTTGTATTTAAATTGCAATATAGCTAGCTACCTTAATACCGAATATCATTACATATTTGTAAGTCTTGGTGTGCACTAGTTGGTATTTTGAATGTTTACATTGAATGCAATAAAATGTTATTAAACTACACTGTATATGTATACATGTATTGACGGTTCGTCGAATTTTCAAATACTCGACAGCGACTAGTTACTGTTGCTATGTGCCTCACACGCTACTTCCAATATTACGGCGTCAGTCTATGCTACGGCAATTGAATCGATTGGATTTATTTCTCACGACATCCGTGTTCGGTACGTATCTGTCATGACAACATTGCCGATCGCATCATACATGTTGTTTTAAACTACTTGTCCAAACTTACATTTACAAACTAAAAAAAGAAAGAATATTCTTAGATGCATAAAATAAGAGTGCGGGATGCTGGATAATACTGCGAGCGAATGACAGCTCATAATAAATAACATTGGGCAACGGTGTATTAGATAGTCCTTACGTGCATTTGAACAGAACAGAACGTAAAAAAATTAAGATAGTTGTGTATGATTATGAATACCTAAGAATAGTTGGCGAGCATTTAATGCTGCTTTTATATATTTTGCCAAATTAATTAATAAAGCTTCTCCATTTGCAGATATGAGAGCATTGAACTTAATATTAGACGGTTTTTTATAGTAATACTCAGTAATTTATTGTTTTCTGATTATTTCGAAGGCTTTACAAATACAAATATATTGATAAACATCCTCAATGTCATGGGATATGCAACACATCTATTATCTCTCATTTCGAGGCGTAGCCATTCTGGGTGTAATGCCCTGTCTGTAGTCTTAGAGAATGTGCAGATAATGTCATTCTCGACAAAAAGAATCTAGGATTTGGCGGCGAAATGTCTAAGTATTGTTCATACTCAAAATAAGGTTTAAAATACCTTAGTTCTGAAAGAGATGAATTAGACTCAAGAGATAGCGGATATTTGTAATTTTCGGTGTATGATCGAAATACATTTCATCGAGTGACCTTAAGAGCTATATTTTCACGAGTGGCGGAGCTACGAGTGACAATATTTAGCTCATAAGGTCACGAAGGTTTCGATCATACACCGAAAATAACAAATATTCTATTTATTATATACTTTATAAGATCTTTTTTGCCTCAAAATGATTGCTTTCTGTCTATTTTCGACTTTGAAAAACCCGTCGGCGCCCCTTTTATCGATACGGAATTCCCTGTAATGTGTGTGACGTCACACGTCAACTTGACAGACTAAATAGTTCAATCTCTACCAGAGTAAATTGGTTCACAGTAAAAAATGACAAACAAGACACATTTGTACTTCAATTTCAAATTGTTTCAGCAACAGTTTTCTGATGTAGGAAACAAAATAAGCAATGAAACTTCTCTTAAGAATTATACAGAGATAAAAGGAATTAAACGGTTAAGATAAGTTGACTGATCACACATATCAATGAGCAAAAACAATGTTGATTTTAAATGGACGCCATTTTCTCTCGCCGCTTCAAATTTTGAACTTTGAACAATTTGCCCGATGGAAGACAATTCAATACTATCGCCACTTAGTACAGGACTCTTCATGTGTAAGAAGCGATTGATAACTGAAATGGGCTAGCAAGCTTCGCCAGTGATTAACAATTTGGGATGGAAATTGAGTGCAAAGATGAAACGTTGAGGTTCATCGCCGTGGAAATTCGCTCACCAACGATTCACCTACGGTGTATTTGGGACAGTGGTATAAGAAAACACATAGCTGCACACACATGACACAGCCAAATCAGACATGCCATACATCCAAGTTATGTTTTTATAAGGTGAGAAATCTATCTACAGTCGCTCTTTTCCGTTACGTACCCTTGACGTTTCGCTCTTATTTGTGTTGGACATAAGAGGTGCTTTCACTTTTATTTTCATGAGCGATATCCGCATTGTATT
The DNA here is from genome assembly GCA_947846245.1 of Cerastoderma edule. NCBI lineage: Eukaryota > Metazoa > Mollusca > Bivalvia > Cardiida > Cardiidae > Cerastoderma > Cerastoderma edule. The sequence continues at coordinate 41,393,242 of OX401408.1, forward strand.
TTTCTTAATAACTACTTCTCACATTTTTTCTCTAAGAATGATTGCCTGGAAAAACATGCTTTTTGAGACATTAATTTCTTCCTTTTTAGCCTGTGAATACATGTCTGGATAGCATAAATACACTAAACTGATCTACTCTATGAAAATAAATCAAATTAAGGGACAGAGACTGGTTATAAGTCTTATATGAGTTATTTAACCCAACCCCCCTTACATGGGAATTGAGTGTTCATCCAGAATGAAACAAATAGCATTATATAGCATATAACAACCGTCATTGTTGAAATATGATTTCTTTAAATAAGGATATTTGGTAGAAATTATGTTGACAAATTGATCGATTGCTTATTTGGGTAAGCTATCCTTTTGTTAAAGGAGTTAATCAAGTTCTCTGTAGTTGATGTTTTAAAATAAGGAACTATTTGGGTAAGGAATCAAGAAACTTTATAACCTTGTCTAATGATTATTTTAGATTAGATTAATTGGATGTATTTCTAAGTTAAATCAAACAGATTTGAAGTTTGGAATCAATTCAAAGCCCTTTTCAAAGAAAATTATTCATTGTTTGAAGCTTTTGTTAAGAAAATATCATGCCTTTTTTGTTTTGAAAATCTGTTGTATGTAAATATTGTTTAAAAAGATGAATTGCATTTGATTTTTTTCTATTTTCTTTTAATTGCAGGTACACTTTTGTGAACTTTGAAGGGAAACCATCTAGATAGCATGATGAAGACAGAAGTGCATTTAAGGTTGTAGTCAACTTGGACCTGAAACAGAACAATATCTAAAGTGACATTTTATTCTACAGTTGAAAAAACAACAATTTTTATCAAGACAATAATTTTAATGTGGTTCCTAGTGCTTTATCAAAGGATATGTACGACAATATTGTGACTTGAAGAAAGAAAAGATTCCAACTACTCTCATTTAAGTTGTGATTAGTGTTTTTCAGTAAGTCATCTGATGATGAATTGACATTCTTATTCAATTTTTATAAAACTTTCCTGACCATTTCAAACATTCCTGCTGTTAATTTCAATTGGAACTATGCAAAAATCTTGCATTGTAAAACTATTTTAAAAAATTAATCCAGATGTTTTGGGGAAGACTTTTAATCTACATTTTTTGTCTTATCAGTAACAGCATGGGATTTATTCTCAATCAATTTTTTTGGGGAAAATATCATGACAATTTAACTAGAAACACCCCGCTAGTCTATAAGAATAAGCAACCTTTGATGGGATTTTACTAAACAAAATGCTTTTACCAGGATGTCAGATCTTTGTCATTCCCAAGTTTCAAACAATACTTGAATGAAAAAAGTTGAGATTCAAAAGAGTAAATTTCACTCACTTAAAAACAATTTCAATCAAAGTGATTTCAATGGCATTACATCTTTGAACTAAGTTGACCTGATAGTGTTTATAAATAAACGTTCTACTTTATGACTTATGACGTCATTGACCTTGTAAAAAGGGGTGCCCCAAATTGTCAGAACCACTCTGTGATGTTGGCAGGCCTGTCGGAATTCCCATGGGGAAAAGAAAGTAGTTCCTGATATTTCCACACTTTGAAACAGTGAAAATATCCTGTGATAATCCACTGATATAACAGGATAATCCATCGAAAAGTATATAATAAAACATTGTTATTCTTGTATGAGACATTCAATGACTACGTTTTGAACAGTTTATGAAACGATTTAAGGCAGATGGTTCGTGTATTTGTAAAAGCAAACAAAAATCCAAAGCTATCTACCAGGTGATTAACATTTGACACCCAGTGTCTCTTCCCAAGTTGCAATCTGTCAAAGATAGTTTAAAAAGTTTCCTGATTATAATATTGTCTGTTTTTAATATCTTACACCAATACTTGAAAAGTTTGTGATAACGCATTACATTAAGTGGAAATCGACCTAAATCCCCATAAACACCTACATACGTGGCGCTAGTTCTCACTCTCAGGATTCCCCTACAGAAATTAAAGTGTTTACTTTGTATTGTTTTTCATTTGGTGAATCCACAAATTACCGAGGAGAATCCCAAGATTGACCCAACAAACGAATCGAACAATTGAGACAGTGTTTTTGGTTTTAAAGGATAGTTAATACAATGTTTTAACAATGTGTTTACAGCCTTTAAGGCTTTATCTACCAAATATTCGTTAGTATGATTAAAATTACAATTATAGCGCAACACAGTTCCTAAATGATTAAATGATCCACAATTTCTAAAACGCTTCCGTCATAATACAAGTTCACGTCTTGCTTTACTCGACCTCTCTTTCTAATAACCATAACTTTTGTTTTCGAATTGTTTTACAATATTGTGACAAAGAATGAAGACATTTTTTCCGGATTATCAGGCGAATCACCAAACAAAAACATGTCTTCTGCAAATAATAACAACATCAGAACAAGACCATCAATTAAAAACAAGTGTTGAGAAACACATTAGTAGAGTGACGCCTCAATAGTTATTTGTATATCTCATGTCATCTTTTTTGTACATAGGGATAACATTGCCTATAGACCATTGATCTGCGAAATAACCAGTATTGATAATACTATTGAATATATCACATTTATGTGATCCGAGAATATCCACACTTACAATTAGATATTCATTTAATATGTTATCATTTCCATATACGTTACCGATATTTTACTTTTTAACCAACGTTATGCGGAAGTAGGGTAAGGTAAGTTTCGAATGTGTGTTCCTTTTTAAATATTCTGTAATTTCTACCTTTCGTCGATAGCATAGTGTACAGTTTGCCCGGTATTGTCTGTATTGGTCTAACAGATTCTGCTTTATAAGTACATGTATGTATTTTACCTTATTGTGATTTTGTGTCGGCCAAATAATGCTGTTACCGGTGCTGTGAAATATATTTTGTATGTAAATTGTCCATTTGTATTGGAATCTTGTATCATTTATTAATAACTTTGCTTTGAAATTGTTTGGTCATGATAAGAGAGTATTAATCTGTTCCAGAAACTGGTCATTCTTGATTTAATGTTGATTGAGAGTGGGTGTCTACCTAGTTCTCCATATAGCATATAGTGAGGTGTAGATTCTTTTGCTTTGTTATTTTTCTCAAAAAGTCTGTGTGTACTTTTTCCTGGACATCATGGTTTTCATAGCCCCAAGTCTCCGATGCATAAAGAAGGATTGGGACAACAGTATGGTCAAATAGCTTCAGTTGCAGATCTATAGGGAGGTCGAGTTTTCTTGCTTTGAGGAGAATTTAGTACATAGCTACATTGTTTCGCTCAAGTTGACTTTTAATTTCCATTCATCGCAAAATGTTTTTAAAATATTTAGACTAGTAAAGAGGTCCTTAGCTGTATCAGAAAATAAAATTGTGTCATCTGCAAAGAGGAGCACCATGGGTTTTAAGCAATGTGTTTCATTAAGATATGTGGTTACTACATGTATTTTATTGCTACCATTCCGAGTTAAATAAGATTCGAGGTCATTTAATAAGATGGAGAAAAGTATAGGCGAAAGGTTCTCCCCTTGTCTAACTCCATTTTCACATGGGAAGAACAGCGACATTTGTCCATCAAGCGCAACATTGGACTTAATAGATTGATAAATGTTTTGGATGACTCTCAGAATGTTTTCATTTATGTTTAGTGAAAGTAATTTTGACCATAGACCAGATCTCCAAATACGGTCAAAAGCTTGTGAAAAACTTACAAAACAACAAAATAATCTGTTTTCTTTTTTTTCAGGATGTTGAGAAGGCAGTTAAGAGTAAATATGTGATCTGAGCATGAGTGATCATTTAAGAGGTGATTATCGTCTAAGAACTTATTCAATCGGTTATTAAGAATTGAAGTAAAGAGTTTACCTAAACAGGAGAGTAATGTAATTGGTCTATAGTTATTTGGATAAGATGGGTTACCTTTACCTTTATAAATTTGATTGATTGTTCCACATAGCCAAGTTTCAGGCATATGACCTGTGTCCATTATAGCATTGAATAAAAATTTAAAGATTGGAAGGTGTTTATGATTTGTACTTTTTAAATATTCATTAAGTATGTTATCTGTTTTACCAGGTGATTAAGAGTTGTTAAGGTTTTGAATTGATTTAAGAATTTCTTCTTCAGTAATAACAGTATTGAGGTTTGTTTCATCCAAGTTAGCATTTTGAGAAAATATTGTATGTTGAGGACTTTTTTCCTCTTCATTCCTTTTGTTTATATTCTTAAAGATGTTATAAAAGACTGTGATACTTGGAGTTGTCTCACTTTTGTTTTGTATATTTTTTTCATTCTTGAGTCTTTCCAAGTACTTTTTTGGGTTTTTTGTTCTTAATCTTCTAAATGTGTCGGCAGTTTCTTGTTTTTGATTATTCATGTATTCATTGCTATTGTATTTTAGGGCAACTTTGTTCATTTCACTCTTGTTCTTTAAGTAGTTAGCTTTAGAGATGTTTTTTTTCTCATTTTGTAATAATTGGGTCCAAACCATGGGTTTTTACCTATTTTAGGGTTTTGTTTCGCTGGTGGGAATATTTTTTTTTTAGCTGAGTCATTAAGAAGGTTATTAACGCAGTTTGTTATATGATCTATTGAGCCTGGTGAGGCTGTGAGATTTTGTAAACTATTGATAATTAATTCTAACTGGCTATTATCTATGTTATCAATATATTGTTCGTTAGAGCATTGGTTCCACTTAGGGAAATGTTGGTAACTATCATTCCGTTCTTTGTTTCTAGTGCATTTTTGCATTGGAATTAAAAGCCCAGTTAAGTATATAGTGTCCATCTGAAAAGAGGGTATCTGTGTCTGTTATAGCAAAATGTTCAATGAGTTCCCTACAATCAACAGATGTGACAGCGTAATCTATCATGGAACTGTCCCTAAAAGTAAGTTTTTAATGAGTCACGATTGCGACATTTATTAATGTGGTCAAGTGATTACTAAAATTTCAATTATCCCCGCTCGAGACGTGAGAAGGTAATCAATTATTGAGGCCCCTTTATGTGATACAAAAGTATATTTACCAATATCAAAATCACTATACAGTCTACCATTTGCTATGCGAAGGCCTGTAGATTTACAAGGATCGAGGAGCCTTGTCCCAAATTTTTTCTTTCAAGTGAGACCTTATCGAGGAGTCATTCCGAAACATGACCGTCTGTATCTAGTTTCTCAGATAGGGTATCACAATAAACAAAATCATGCTTAATGCCTACTCTACTATTAAGGTTGCCCGTTATAAATACGGAGCTATGCTCATTAAAGTTATTCTAATTCGAATCCGATTCTAATAAATTGAAAAAATCTACGTTTACAACATTGTAAGCTGGAGATGATTCATCCCAAAGATGAATGCCACTCACGAAGACAACCATTTTCTGAATTGAAAAAAATATGATTCAGTTTTATCCATTTAACTGAATGCTGGTGGTTTCTTACAAGTTCCACACCATCGTTTACAGAGTCATATAAAAAGGGCAACGCCATCACTAAATCCCTAAGCATGTTTATGTTGCAATTGTCTGAAAGAATTATGACATACAAAAAACCAGGGATATCTAAGTCGCTATCACTGCCAAGTCATGTTTCATAAAGAATAACGATATCGTTCTTAGTGATCGAGTGTAAAGAGTAATTGTCTGATAGTTTATCATCATCCGTTAAACCATTCACATTCCAGGACAGGATTCGAATCTCATTCCCGTCGTAGCCCTATTCACGTATCACCGTCCCGTTGATGAAAAGCGTATCTAGGATATCCACGCTGCTTTCCCCTCTTCTCGAGCTTTCTTCAATTTTGGAACTAGGTTTCGGCGTTTTCTGATTATTTCTCTTGGAAACCTTCCGTTTATATTGGAAGAATTCGCACAATGCAACGGCGTGTTAGATAGCACTTGAAGAAGAGAAACATTCCATTTACTATTTGAATATTCCTCTATAAAGAAGATGCTCAATTTGACCATGCTGTCGTAGCTAAACTATGGTTAAAGAGGATGACAGTAGAAGCTAGCTGTATGTTCTTATTGAGCATCTTCCTTTTTAATGCAGTATCTCATGAAATACAAGACAAGTAAATGATAAACTGTTAGCACTAAACAGGCTGGTCGTGTCATTTCTAATGACCTCCCAAAATAAAGGGTTCTTAGAAGAAGAAAAGAAAATAGTTCCACAAATACCACGCTTGTCATATAAGCAACTTGAAACAATTTCCTACCAAATAGTTTTAGAACTTATGGAAATCTCTTTTAATATTGCATTGCTTGGAGACGAAGTCACACTTCAAGAAGTTGGTTGTGGTAATAAAAGCATTACCGGGACATCAAAACCAGAGACAAATATTGAAATGTTATCAAAGCCAATTAACTTGTATCAAACCCTTTAGAAAGTAGAAAAACAGATGGAGAACTTTGCGATGTGGTAGATTTCAAAAGGCTTGGAGACAGGTTTGTTGAAAAGAAGCTCTCTGTTTGTCAAATTTTACTTCAAGGTTGTGGGTGATGTATGATCAATGGCTGTCTTACTTAACATGTTTATTAATGCTAAAGGAACGTGGTTCTGAGAACTGTATTTTCTAGCTATAAGAAAAATGCAGCCTTACTCTACAGCACAAGGTCACATAAAATCGATGACTGTTTACATTTATCTTCCAATTGAACATTTCCTTCCGAGTCCAAATTTCTTCGTTCACGTTAATGAAGGAAACCATAAAGTTTGTCAAGGCGATCTCTCATCGGCTATACTTTCACCACATCATGTTTTGAGCAGGTATGAGAAGTCTTAAGACAATTTCACTACAAAGGAAGAATGCCAATTAAATATTAACAACATGGTTTATAAATACGTGTTGGAATACGGTTTTAAATGTAAAAGCCAGTCTTCAACCCTAAACTCCCAATTTAAGCCAAGAGTAATTGGAGAAACAGCTTAAATTGATCCGGATTTTCAGCTTTTCAGCGTTTTACAGCTCTAGTGATAAATTATATGACAATGAAGAGGTAGTTGGCGGTGGTGTCAAGGAGAAGGTATGCAAGTCAATTCAACGACAATAAGACTTTACTCCAATGGTTGCCTTAAAAAATAGAGAAATATATGGGGATATATATATGGAACATATTCTGATCATGTCATTAGAAGACCTTCAATCTTTTATTTGATATAGACTCAAATGTTCCGTCTCCAAGAGACTGTGCAAAAACGAAATGCAGTAAAATGGTAGTTAGTACAAAGGTTCGTTTTACTCGAGAAAGTCCGTTAACCTCTTATAAATGCAGTTCTTATCAAATACTGTATTTTCTTTTATCAAAACGCTCAGCCGAAGTTTACATCAAAGGGGCAGTTAGATATCGCGTACACTAAGTATAATCGGTGTTCTTATACTTGAAAGAACTATAACAAGTATTTCTTGTTATAAAAGAATTGTTATTGGGGAGGATACGTGTCTGCTGGCTGTGCTTTGTTACAATGTATGGTATCTGCAAATAACATATATTTTATATGGGTCAGGCAGGCATCATATAAATGCTAGAATTATTGATCGATGTGATACAACCCGTACACAGATGGTTCATGTTAAAACCTTTGTGGAATTACTTTTGTTATCCATGCATTCACTTGGTATGACTCAATTTCGAAGGTATTCAGAGAAATGACTTTTTTCAATAACAACCTATAAAGGCTTTTCTTAAATAAACATGGCAACACATTATGACATATATACTGCGTTTTGTAGGTCTCTATGGTTGATCATACCAGGAAGAACTTAAATCTTTGATATATATATATTGTTTTTATTCAGTTATGAAAAGTTTTTGATATGTAACTGTTAACATCCTCTGAATATTATCATAGTTTAAGGGTCTTCAACCACGTACTACCATACTGGGCGGCCAACCAAACCGCAGCACAGTATGGCACATAAGAACAACTACCACTTGATAAAAGGAAAATAATAAACATGTTCATATAATGACACATAAAAAGATTATGTTTAAACTAAAAATAAATCAAAATACCAATAAAACACTTAAACACATAACAGTGCTAAACAATAGTTATAATATTAAGCAAACAAATTCATACTGAGGTTTTTCCAAAGTGGAGGTGGATAGGGAGGAGGTGGTTAACCAAAGTTAACAAGTCAGTATAAATTTTGTGCAGCTAGATGCAAATATAAATAGAATCTCAAGTACTGTGACGTATGAAATTAGAGCAATTGATTGGTCAATTGTGACAAAACAAGCTGCGTTCTTTTAGTGTGATACAGTAAACGTAAACAAACAGAACCCTTAAACGAACACTCCCAATCCATAAAGTATTTGATGTTTGCATAAAATCTTATTTATGTAATTCTAGTGTTAGTTAAGACAAATATGCTACCTGAATCGGACGAGTTGTTTAAATGTTCAGATGTTCCTGTGAAAGAAAGTGCGACCGACAACTTTTGTACTTGTAGACATATTTTCTTGACCGTTCCTTCGGATATTGGAAATGTCTGAAAGAAAGCATTGGGAATGTCGGGGGGGGGGGGGGGGCAATCCTGCTTATGAAGAAAGTGTGCAAGTGGAAGAGGGGAGACTGTAAATATTAAATATTTCATGTGTAGTTGGTATTCCATGAGTGTTCACTTACTGTCGGAAAGCTGGAAAGCACGCCGTCCTCTGACAAAATACATATTTAAGTAGAAGGAAAAAGAATTTGCCTTAAAGGGTTGGTGCGAATACATGTCCTTGTTTGACACCGCTTTTGACTGAAAATTTGCTGAAATATCTCCGATAAATTGGAATATGCTTATGCCATTATGGAGTTTTGGGGGACATCCAATCCTTGGTAAAATATTGAAAAAAAAAAAAAAAAAAAAAAAAAAAGAAAAACACGGCTCACTTAAAGGCAAATCAAAGGAGAGGAGTACAAATAAATTACTAATAAAACATATGGAGTTCTTTTATTATGTTCATAAAAGTCATACGAATTAGTTTAGGAATGCATTGAAACCCTATTGAATAGACTTATTTAGAATTTATATGTACTTGAAATATAGTTGTCTCCAATTCAATCATGTTTATCAACAACCTGTTTGTTTACATATTCAAAGTAACTAGGGATGGGAACGAATAGTGAAATCACTATTCGAATATTCGACTAGAACTAATCGAATATATTCGAATATTCGATTTTAGAATTCGTTTTGATGTCAGAATGTCTGCATGTCCGAATAATAGTACACTAGTCCTCTGTTCAAACCTTTTGTGTATAGCCGATATCTTGTCGGCAGAACGAGTAAAGTAATTCCAGACACGTGATGGAGACATTGTGATGTTTATCGAATAGATGTAGAAATTAGAATGAAGATAAGTTTGACAAATTATTCTGAAGAAAAATTTACTTTCTAACATATTATTTGATTGGTCTTCGTGCATATGCAATCATGATTACGATTGGTTATTGAAAGAGTAATTGTTTAATTTCACGACAAACAAGTTACGTGATTGGTTGACACTGACAATTATCAATTAGCGTGATTGACTTGTTTTTGATAAGAAGGAACAGAACAGAACAGAACAAAACTTTATTTAACCCAAGTATAACATATATACAATAAGGGTACATTACAATACATTACAAAGCTATAAATGAATGAAAAAAGGGAAAAGAAATCACATAAAGTGTCAAGAAATAACCCGGTATAAGTTGAGGTGACGTGGTATGTTCAACATTTACGGGGAAGGTATCGGTTTTATCAGCTATAGCGATCTGCATACCTCATCGACGCCTGTCCAGTCAATGGGCCGGGCCAGGCATTGAAAAAGCGTGCAAATTGTGCGTATAGTAAAGGAAATTGTGGGCTATGTTTATAAACGGTCCATTTTATGAATGAAATTACTGGACTACAGGTGAGAGGATAGCTGTCTGGTGAGTATTTTCAATTTGGCTTTCATTTTTTGTCTTATATCTGATAGTTTTGGTGTTTTATTATAGTAAAGAGAAGGAGAAACAATGGGATACAACTGAAGACATTTGTTTATTAAACGAAATCGCTCCAATACAGGGCAAATTCGACCACCAAACGAACGCATCAAAAAGATGTACTTGTCGTAGATTACATTTGTTGTAGAATTATATTGGATACAATTCGTTTGATGCCATTGAGTACAACGTACATAGGGGGAGGCAATTGAATAGTTTGCATTTTAACATATAGAAGGAGAAAAAGGTTATATGAATTCATGACATGAAATAAGAAAAAAAAGCTATGATAATCATTTTGATTGAAACTGAAGACATTTGTTTATTGAACAAAATCGCTCAAGTACAGAGCAAATTCGACCACCAAACAAACGCTTCAAAAAGATGTACTTGTCGTAGATAACATTTGTTGTAGAAATATATTAGATACAGATCGTTAGATGCCTTGAGAGTACAACGTTCATAGGGGAAGGCAATTGAATATTTAGCATTTAAACATGTAAAAGGAAGGAAAGTTATATGAATACATGACATGAAATAAAAAGAAGAATGCTTTGATAATTAGCAGGTGAGTCCAATGGCCAACCAACAGACCAACCGACCTAATGATTGGCTGGCCATATGAGTGATGAAGTAGATGAGACTAACACTATTGGATGGATGTACAAACGTAAGTGTTTGAGCTAATACATGAAAGAGAAACTTGTTTATCCTGGTGGATACGGGATTAAATAAACAGTTAGTCAAAGAATAACACATATTGATATTGTGTCTTCAAAGCTAACACACGACGTACTAAATAATAAGAAATCATAAGCCTTGTGAAAGCATAGACATTGTCATTAGTAAATGAATGGCTTAAATAACATATACAGTAGCGTTGCTTTTATGCTTATTTATTATCATTAAAGTACTGCATAACAATTCGAACAAAGAGACTAGTCTTTTTAACTTTTTAACATCTGATGTCGCCAAAAGTGATTTGATATTAGTAACATTTCGACTTACTACGTCATTTAAATATTTACGTCTATCGCTTTCAAAGAAATTGCATTCAAATAAGTAATGATTTTCCGAACCTACACACTCGAATGTACAAAGAGGGCATTTCCGGTCATCAAAAGGGGTTCCGTCATATCGACCCGTTTCAACCGGCATGGAATGATTTGCGGTACGGAACCTAAAGAGAGGTAAGTAATACGTTTTAGTCATACTTATGGGATATGGTTCAAACTTAATATCTTGTTTAAAACTTAGATAAAACTGTCCTTTATTAGAAACGTTTAGTTGATCGTGCCAGTTCTGCCAATGTTGGTCAATTAATGTTTGTTTAACTATTTTGTGGATACCTTTATTATTTAATTGAAACTGATTTTGCCAAAGATCTAGTCTTCCAACTGAGGTGAGAATGTCTTTTATCTTTTTTGACCATTTAAATTCACTATTGACTGCGTTAATCATAAAATTGTAAGTTTTAAATGATAATTTCTCTCTATTACCAGTCATCAGGCGATTCCTAAAAGAAATCATTCGACTTTTAATACAAATTGATATAGGATATCTACCAAGCTCGCCGTAAAGAAAGGACATTGGTGTAGATTTTTTTGCTTTGGTTATTTTTCTTAGGAAGTTGTTATGAACCCTTTCTCATATTTCAGTATTCTCCATGCCAAAGATTTCTGAGCCGTATGTGAGAATTGGTAAGATGGTATGATAAAAAAGTTTCAAGATAAGATCTAATGGTAAGTTTGAGTTATTAATTTTAATATAAAGTAAATGCATCGCCTTATTGGCCTGCTCTGCGACGTGTTTTCGCGCTTTAAGGAAAGATCCGGTGCTTGAGAAAGTTACTCCTAAATAGTGATAGTGGTCTGCTATTTCCAATGTTTGGTTCCCAAGAATAAAACTATATGTGTTGACTGATCTTGCTCCGAAAATAACTACCTTCGTTTTATTAATATTTACTTTTAGGTGCCACTTATCACAGTATTGATGAAATATATTTAGGCAATTTTGAAAATCGGTGGGATTATCCGACATGATAACGGTATCATCGGCGTAGAGCAATAATAAAAGGTTAAGCCATGCAACAGTGTCATTTGTGGATGACAGCTCTACTCCGTTAGCACCGTTAGAAGTCATGTGGAGTTGTAGGTCATTTAGAAATAAAGAAAATAGAAGAGGGGACAGATTTTCACCTTGCCTCACCCCTATTTCAGAAAAGAACGATTGAGAAATTAACCCTTCGTGTTTCACACGAGACTTTATATTTTTGTACATGTTATATATGACTGAGAAGAAATTGCCATTTATAGAATTTGAGAGAAGTTTATGCCATAATCCTGCTCTCCATACTTTGTCAAAGGCTTGAGAGAAATCAATAAATGCTGTAAATAGTTTCTTTTTTCTTTTCCTCATGATTTCGAAAAGTGAGTGTAGTGTAAAAATATGATCCATACATGAGTAGTCTTTCCTAAAGCCGGCGTGGTTTTCTTCGAGAATTTTGTTTTGCGTCAAGTACAGTGTTAATCGATCATTTAGTAAGGAGGTAAATTGCTTGCCTAAACAGCTTAAAATAGTAATCGGTCTATAATTAATTGGATCCTTAGGATCACCTTTATTCTTATATATTGGAATGATAAAACCTCCTAGCCATGTGTCTGGAATGATCCCTAGATCAAGTACTCGATTAAAAAGATTAGTATAGAGGTGAATTAATATGTATTCTGATGCCTTGATGTATTCATTAATTATTTTATCTGATGGACTGGCAGCCTTTGAGTTTTTCAAATTACGGATACATTTCCTTATTTTATCTTCGGTAATATGGCCGTTTAAAAAATCATTTCCTTGTTGGTAATAAGAATGAACATTGTCAAATCTGTTATCATCCATAGTTTTTTCATTTACCTGCTTAAAGTGCTCAAAGAATTCTTCCGAAGATGGGCTTTTAAGACTGCTTTGTTTTGATGTTATTAAGAAATTTCCAGTACTTTTTTGGACTGTTTTCGTTGAGGGCTCTTAACTTTTGTTCATTCATTTTTCTTTCCTGATTTATAAAATGATTCATTACTCGTTTGTACTCTTTGCTAGATTTTCGCAGGATTGACTTATTTGATTCACTTTTGTCCTTGTTATACTTATTTTTAGCACAATGATAAACCTGTCTAGCTTTGTGACATTTCGGACCAAACCAGGACTTATTTAGAGGGTAATTTGAGTTTCGGCTGAAAATATGCTTATTTTCACCATGTTTGAATGTTGTAGTAGCTGCTTTTTGGAAAATACGATGCAGTTCATTTGTTATATAGTTTATGGTTTCGCGTGATTGGGGACATGAGTTCAATTGAGAGCAAAGCATTTCGATTTCATCTAATTCAAACTTATTAACAAAATTTTCATGTTGAGAATCATTCCATGCTGGTCGTTGATTTGACATTTTCAGGTTGGTATTTTCTTGGTCTGTTTTAAGGCTAACGTAAGACTTACTACTGATGTGCCATGACAGAGCGTTATGGCCGTCTGAGAACAAGCTATCAGTTTCAACAATATAAAAATATTTAATGTTTTCGAAACACTCAGCGGTAGCCATTACATAATCAATAACTGATTTATCTATAAAAGTGAACTGGCAAATATGTTTGTCTAATGACAGTCTACCATTCAATAAAAACAAGTTATTATTTTTATATATATCTAAAAGTTTGCAACCATGTGAATTAATCTTTCTATCTTTTGAACAACGTTCTAGGTTAATAGAAAGGTCATCAAGGAGTTTATACTTGTGAAATAGTGATAAAATGTCATCATCCATGTCAGAAAAAGCATCAATATGAGAATCGGCAAGGACGAAATCACGCATCAAACCAATAAGACTGTTTGTATCACCGGCAAGGTACGTGTATTTGTTTTCATTGCATCTAGAGCTTATTTCATCTTCCATTTGAGCGAATTGTTCGGCTGAACAAAATCGGGAGTTGTCTGGTGGAACATAGATAATACCAATAATAATGTTTTCATCATAGTTCAAAAGCAGCTTGTCAATAGATAACCATAGAATATATTCTGAGTCGTTGTCGATTAAGCTTACATAATTTGATATCTCGTTGTTTATATAGGCACCAAGACCGCCTGATTTGCGTTTGTAATGACTGCTCCGGTGTTTAGCTATAAACGTATAGTTGCTGATATCAACAATATCGGTATTATCCAAATGAGTTTCGCATACACCAAAAATATGAGATGAGTTGATAAAATTAATGAATTCTGGATAATTTAAGCGACGTTTAAGTCCATTTACATTCAAACATGAACATCTTATACTTATATCATTGTCTTTCAGAGAAGATGCGTTCCCCACGCTTCCCTATCCGTCTGTGGACTTGTCGGAGATTCCGCATGTTGGCTGTGTCGACTGGGACATCCAAGGGCGCTGCATGTTACCTGTTATACTGGAAGGGTCGCTTAAAGGAGTGCGTTGAGAAAATGGAGCGTGTGTTCTCCCTCTGTTAGGATGCGACGATTTGGATTGTCTACGTCTTGCACTATGATGCTGTCGCTTAGTTGAAGACGGTTCATTGCTAACAGGGCAAGAATTCAACTGTTCAGACACATGGTTATTAGCGCGCTGATGCTGTCGACTAGTGGAAGACGGTTCATCGCTGACAGGACAAGAATTCAACTGTTCAGACACATGGTTATTTGCACGCTGATGCTGTCGACTAGTGGAAGACGGTTCATCGCTGACAGGACAAGAACTCAACTGTTCAGATGTAGTGGTATTTGATGACCTTGAATCACGTGCATCACTGGGGGTAGATTGGGAGGAATAACGGCCACTGTGTTCGCAATTATCGTTGGCAGGATAATCGGGCAACTGCTCATGGATGTTTTGACGGGTAAATCTGGGATCACGTGCGTTGTAGGCGGACTTCTTGGATGAGTATTTGTCCCTGGGGTCACCTTCGTTTTGGTTATTTTGATAGGGTGAGTGACGAGTAGTAGCGTGACGTGAAAACCCGTCGTCTTTGTTGCCATGAAGAACCAGGCCCCAGTCGGGAAATACATCGGCGATAGTTGACCCATCGACGACAAGTCTGGCTGGATACATTATACCAATCTTGCTTCTGGGGTTCAACCGACGCTGGCGTTTATATTCAGGCCATAATTTCTTGCGGGCATCGGCTATTTCTCTAGGAAAATCCTTGTTGATGCTGTAATCAAGCCCCTTTAGTCTGCCAGCAGACGACAAAATGTCCTGTGTATCCCTATAGTCTAAGAAAAGAGCTATTATAGGCCTAGTATTGTTGTTTCGAAATCGACCTAGTCTATGGGCACGCTGGATTTGAGGGCAATCGCCCATTTTCAGCATGTCCCTCATGAAGTTGGAAAGCGTAACCGAGCAATTTTCGTCCCGTCTCTCAGGGATCCCGTTGAAAATAAGATTATTGCGCCGTGACCGAGCCTCCAAGTCAATGGTTTTATACTAAAGATGCTTTAGACGAAGATCGTGATCAGATACACAGTTCTCAATTACAGATACCCTTTTGTTTAATACGAGGCATTCGTCGACTTTGCTATTCAATGATTGCATTTGATCAAACATCACAATAAGTTTGTCATCGGTTGAGAGATCGCCATATTTTTCATGATTTAAAGGCATCCTACAATACATATTGTTTATATCTGAGTTAGGGGTACACTCAAAAGCCCCCCTATCAAAAGCCCCCCGTTCAAAAGCCCCCCTATCAAAAGCCCCCCCGTTCAAAAGCCCCCCTCAAAATGGGCAAGTGGTTCAAAAGCCCCCCCCACTAAAAAAATAAATACATATATATATATTTTTATAACATTTTTTTTAAATATTATGATGAAATTTAATATAACCATTAATATATATATATATGTTTTTTTCAATGGTCACTCTTTTTTAGTTTACACAACTGTTCAATACCGTTAATTAATGTATAACATGTACAGTACTTTTTTACTTTTAAATTTTCAAGCAATTTTCTTCGAAGCAATAAAAAATATATTTGTTTTATTGTCATTTTTTAGGCGATTGGTTTACTCAATTTGGCAATATTTTATCATTAATTACGATTGACATTTTAGCTAATAAATATTCATGAGGTATCAATTATTTCAATAATCAGTGATGAATGTGTTAACTAAGCTTTGAATAATTGCTGTTTTATGATTTTATGTTGTTAGCTGTGTCAGATAATGATATTGATTGTTTCTTTGATCTGCTATTGATGTACCAATTATTTAATTACAAACATGGCCATGCTAACCTGCTAATTATAATGAAAGAATTAACTACAATTTATTAAAGTTACATCTTTGAATGTTTGAATTCTGTGTAACATCAAACGAGCAACATCAAATAAATGGTTTTCACAAGTAAGCAAACTGAAAATTTCTTTATATTTTCCTGTGTATAAAATGGCTTTAGAATTCTGTTTATAACACTGATGTGCTCCTTATTATTCAATTTACAACTTAAATATAGTATTTTTTATACAAAAAAGACATAACTCAATGTGAACTTCATACTCAATATCACGGTAAAATCTGGTGTTTGGAAAATAATATGTGCGTTGTTTAAAACACTTATGTGCTCCTTATTTAATATTTCATTTATATCTAAAATATAGCATTTTTGATACCACACATTGTGAACTTCATACTAAATATGACGCTCCAATTAACCCATTGTATGCTGGGAAATATTGGCGGCCATTTTGAAATGTCGTCTGCTGCAGAAATGACTCAGCATTGTGCTAAAACTCATATTTCATATTTTGAAGAAATATTGATGTGGCTGCAAATAGTTTGGCTCTCAGATCAGGCTCCAATGTCCCCCCACATTGTGGGGCCTGATCTGGGGCCAAACGTTTTGCCTAGAGATACACCTAAAAGTGTATCCCGCATAAAATGGGTTAAGCTATATCTACATTGCTCTGAGGTTTCACTTTAAAAAACTGGTATTATTGTTACTTGCATATTCATCTTATTTTGTTGATGTTTGACAAATCTACATATCCTTATGTTAATCTTAGTCAGCTGGCTATTATCTGCAGATCTTTATTTTCCACCAGAATATATAGAATATATATAGGGAAAAACAGTATAGATACATAGAGGTACTTATAAATGTTAATAATCAAATTAAAGATATTTATTCATTTAATTGTCTTACACTGTTATCCTTTCAATTCCTTATCCTTGTATGAGTCCTTGTCCGAGTTGAGTTGAGCCAGATCAAACACACCGTTCACTTGCTGATTACCAAGTCAATATGCTAATATTCTATCAATATGCTAATATTCTATCCAAATGAAACTCCAAGCTACTTGGTGTTTCGTCAGGAATAAGATTTCCAACAAAAAATTGACCAGAAAGCACTAAAGCACTAAAGTAGCCTAATTTATCGAATTAGTGCAGGAAATTAACGTAAAATAGGGTTAAAATGTCTGATCTGGATCTACTCTATAAAATATGACAACATTCTTCAATTGGTTTAAACTTATGGAACAAAATTATATTGAGGGGGGGCTTTTGAACAGGGGGGCTTTTGAACGGGGGGCTTTTGATAGGGGGGCTTTTGATAGGGGGCTTTTGAACGGGGGGCTTTTGATAGGGGGGGGGGCTTTTGATAGACACTCCTGAGTTACTGCCAGTACTTACACGAGGTCTTTTATTTCGGTTCACCGTTACATATGATGTACAATCATGGTCGCACTCCGAGTCGCACTCCGGGTCTTTGTTTCCATTGTCCATTTTCGCGCCAGAAAGAGATGTGAACCGGTTTTGCGTCAAAAACAGGGTTTCTGTGTCACAATGGT
Source organism: Cerastoderma edule (assembly GCA_947846245.1). Taxonomy (NCBI): domain Eukaryota; kingdom Metazoa; phylum Mollusca; class Bivalvia; order Cardiida; family Cardiidae; genus Cerastoderma; species Cerastoderma edule. Next base: position 41,411,046 of record OX401408.1, read on the forward strand.
TTTCAGTAGCACTATTATCCATCAGTTTGTCCATTATTACTCATATTCACATTGTTTAAGAACCGTGCACTTAGCAATATTGAGTTTTATTTAAAATTTCCCTGACGAGCTAAAATGGCGACTCAACTTTTCATACCGTAAGTGATGACCAAGGAGCAAGTGCAGATCATTAAGGTGTTAGATTTAGCGGCTTAAAATCGACTATTTTCACACTTAGGAATTAATCGTTTTGCAAACTGTCAAAAGATGTGGTAATTTGTCACAGGTGTTTTATTGTGTGACATACGTTGTAAAAACATCGTAACTGCACCTGGGAGCTAGGCACGTTCTTCGATATTTGGGATCGGTTTAGAGGAAGAAAATGAAAATAAAACAACATTATTTTTGAATATAATTTATGGTAAACATACGGTAATATGAGTTCATTAAAATCGAATATTCGAATACCATTTTGCTATTCGAATATTCGACCCGCTATTCGAATATTCGTTCCCATCCCTAAAAATAACCAATTCTGATTGGTCGGTTCAAAAATGTGTGTATTAACTGTCAAGGTCAGAGGTGAAGAATCAGGAAATCTGAATTATACAACTTGCTGATCTGGGTTATTTCTGGTTTACTTTCACATTTAAGTTGTGCCAATGGTGTTTTCTGGTGATAACTATTTGAATCTGTCCAAAAGTTTACCAAATAATATAGTTTGATATAGCATTAATCTCCTTTGATGGGCCTTTAATCAAAATATTTTATTAAATCGATAAAGGCGATGTACAATGATTGAATTTGTTCCCTGTATTTTTCTTGTAGTTGACGAAGAGAGAATATCATGTCAACGTTGGACCGAAAGTCACAATATTGGACCCAGGGTTGATAACCAATGCATGCTAGAAGCTGAAGTCTTCACAAGATGATCTGTACTAAAAGCCTGTCTACGATGCTTAGTAATGAGATACTGCGATAGTTATAACAATCATTACCATCGCCTTTGTTCTTGTACAGGGTGACTATTTTTGGGGCCCTCATTCTTTTGGGGTATTGTTTTATATCCTCTCCGCGTGGGTTCAAATCCTGAGAGGGATATGGATTTTCATGAGAGGCAGTCTCCCGACTGACTTACGGAATGCCGATGGTTCTACTCACCTTGACCAGCCCTTGTGGGCAGTTGAGTATGGGGTCTTCCTCCATCATTAAGAGTCGGGCATCGCTACATAACTGAAATAATGTTGATGTGATGTAAAACCCATAAAAAAAAATTGTTTTATATAGCTGAAAAATAGTTTGTTTAAGATAGCATTTATTCTTTACTATGGATGCATCTTTCTATTCATACGTTTCACATTCTATTGTATTTCATTACCTTACATTTAAGGGCATTCTTATGCAATAATTTTAAAAGCACTGACCGTATGACAAATCTGCCTAGGTCTGCGCATCTGCGCATCCAAGGGAGATAATAAATATGTTACCAAAGAGGTACTTGCATAGTAGTCGGATAAACGTTTTATTCGGACGAAATTTACTGTATGCATTTTTTTTTTCTAAAAGAATAATCATATTATCCTCAAAACTATAAAAGGATATTAAAATTATTTCATATTTCTGATACGTATTAGGCCCAAAGTTTCTATTTCTCAAATTTATTTTAGTCGTTTTAATAAATGTATTTTGGAAGTACTGTTACCATGGAAACTGTCATTTTACAGAAAAACTAACTCGTCAACATTTATTAAGTTTTGCATTTCGTTTTCCAAGACTAAATTTTATTACTTCATATACTGAAAAATAAAAAATTCTATGAAAAGAATCTTTAAATATCTTCATTTTGTTGTAACATACATGTCAACTTTCAGTGTTTTTTGTCAATTACAAAAATTTGAAAAATGTATTTGGTTCACAACTATTGTTCAGATTGTTATAATTTAATATAACACTGAATTATAAAGTATCCGTGTTTATAAACCTCCCAGAATCTATTTTTTTTACCTTTGAAGATGGTATGATAATTTTGACATTTTTGCCCCAAACGCTTACCATGGAAACTGGCATTTTTTAAAAAAAAACTACCCCGTCGACCTGCATTTTTCTTTTTACTTTTTAAACTCACAATAAAATCATACATAACATATCAAAAATCTAGAACATTCTATGAAAGGAATACTTTCTTATAAAACTGTAGAAAATGTCTTGGAGGTATGTCCTGTAAAGACAAAGATATAAATTCATAGTATTTAGTACTTCGGATTTGAGAGGAGCCTACTTCTTCGTTATAGGTCAAATTGCCTTTTCGATTCCATTATACATGCCTTTAGTGTTACTTGTGTCGCTGAATCGTCCGACAAAGGTTTGTCCAGTAGTTGTTCTTGCATGTCCTTGCAGTTCCTTGAAAACAACTTATAGCTAGTCGCGTTCCTTCTGATGGATTGTGCTTGTGTGCCAGGACAGCCCTGCACTTAGCTTCGATAAGGGGTAAGTGGCTCGGAGATTATGCCAAACAAGTCGTTGTGTTTATTCAATGTCCTTTTTACCGGAGATAATTTATGCCGTACTGAGGGTGACACACTCCTGACTGCTCAATTGCAGGTAGGTTGTTGTTCACTCTAAAGTTTACAGAGAAGTGAGAGACAAAGTTATTTGTTGACCCGATCACTGTGTTTTGCTGGTGTTGGTTTGTGGATTAACCTTTGCTTAGCGTGGAAGAGCATTTTTGGCTGCACGCTGATCTAACACGGTTTAATAACGCACGAGTGAGTGGCGTTTGTCGTAGTCGGCATCATGCTATATTCTATTATGATAATATCTGACTGGTACCGGTGCTTGAACCTTGGGTGTCTCCAGGATGCCCTGTGGTAAGGTCTGATGCCAAAGTAAGTGTTAGTAATGTAGGGTTTATGGTAGGAACAAAGTTCCTTTCGTCGCATTTGCTTATTGCGAAGGCTTCAAGACAATTTGGTCAATCATCATTTTCACTCTCTATACGGGTGTTAAAGTCGCGACATACTATCAAGTTCTCTTTGTTTGGGAGTTTTCTTATAAGGTCGGCAAGCATTTTATAGAAGTTGTCCTTAATATCCTCAGGAGCCATGAGTGTTGGTGCGTAAACACAAATAAGACTGGTGGGTCCATCTGTAGTGTTCAACTAGAGACGGAGTGGAAGTTCCTGTGCTGAGCGGTCAATTTAAACCTTGTCTAGCAGTGTCCTCTTGACAGCATATCCTTTACCATGTTCTCTAACTTCCTCCTCAGTCTTGTCTAGCCGATGAAAAATATAGTACACTTCCATTAACCAGACTGATCCTACCAGTCGAGTCTTTTGTAGAGCTGCAATGTCTACTTGTTGTCTATGTAGCTCTTTTTTGGTGATGGCTGCTTTCCTTAGATCCCAAAAGGCTTGAGAGTCGGATGACCAGCCAATTGTCATGGTTGTTCGAATCTTACCGTTGTCCATATTCGAACGATTAGATACCAACGTTTGGCGGTAGAAAACACTGTTTTATTTGGCCATTCATTAATGTTATAGGCACATAAAAGGAGAGGAGTATAAATAATGACTGAAAAAAGATATGGAGTTCTTTTATGATACAAATGCATTGAGATCCTTTTAAATAGATTCCTTTAACATAAGTTAAAGAATCACACAATCGGAATTATTACACTGGTTAATCTGGGTTATTTCTTGTTGACTGTCGATTTTAAGTTGTGCTGATGGTGTTTTTTAGTGATAACTTTTTGTAATACCGCTCTCTCAGAGCGCGAAGCGCTCGGAGAGCGGATAACGGTAACATACGTACGAGAAACAAGTTATGTTAACACCGGTTATACCATTAGCAAAAAAACAGGTGGCTTCCGGTTTACCTAAAGGAGAAAACTCGGGTTTGCTTCGGGTGTTTCCGGCTTTACGGAATGGACTGGTTCTATCTAAATTTATTTTCAAGCACTACCTTTATCTACCAATATATCTACCAATAGTGAACCATTCCTTGTAAAGAGAAAACTCGGGTTTGCTTCGGGTGTTTCCGGCTTTATGGAATGGACTGGTTTTACATAAATTCATTGCCGCTCATTGAGTTTGTTTCCGCCAATCATGAATGAACCATAAACCATTCTATCGAAAAACAAAACACGAACAACAGGATCGGCGCCACCGCTTCAAACTTTAAATTGGACACAGTTTTCAACTCCTTGAAAGGACAACGTATCGCCGGTTGTAGGTAAGAGAACTTTTTGTACTCTTTCATTTCGTTATAAAACAGTATAGCTAACTAGACCATTTTCACCAAAATTCGTCATAGAAAAATCGAGAAGGCGATCCCTCGTCACGCCTCGCCGAAGATGCTTCCTCTAAACAAACATCCATCTGAAAAAAACTTCTCCCTTTTCAGTAGAACTACAGCATTCATTTTTTAGTATTACAGTACATGTTCCCTTCAGTACTAGGCTAAAAAGTGTGTGTTGCCCACAACACTCCACGGTCAAATAAGTGTTCACCTTCTATCGATTCGGTGATTACACCCTGCAGTTTGGCATAATCTAATGTTTATGTAGACGGTCTATGTCATTTTCGCGGTGTGTAAGGAAAGCATTAGGTACACATCGTGTTGTATATGGAATACACTATTATGCTGACCAATAAAGCAACGATGTCAACTCGTCAGTTGCTGACATGGATTATTTGTTATTGTTGGGGCTTTTAAATTGAGTACAAGGTACCGTCTTGACAATTTGATAGCGTTATGGGCCGATAGTTTAAATAACGATGACAGCGTGAATTTCCTTTTCAAAAAATGAAATACCCTGTAAAGTATTTGGTTATATATGTCACCTTATTTTAGTTTACTTGATTCAAGTGATACTATTATTTCCAAACATTGAATTATTCTTGCAATTGATAATTTTGGCCCAAAGGTTTGATCCTTAAGTTGATTCTTCTTTATTTCACAGATTGCATGATGGTTGGGAATATGACAATTTCAAACAAGATTCAAAAGAAAAGATGATGCAGACCTGCATAAACATTGAATCTGTTTTATAATACAAGTAAGTACATAGTCTTTCTCATGCCCCTTTGAACTTTACAAACATAAGCCTCATAACCATAGAAGATAACTTTTGAAAGCAATAAATGTTGATGAATTTGTTGTTGCTCAAAATGTGTAATTGACTTTTTCTTTTCTTCTTTCTTTTTTCGAAAATCTTCATGAGAATGAAACCAAAATAAGTCAAAACAGGTTGAAATATAGATTTTTATCAACAATCAGTTCTTTTTCTTCCTGTCAGATAACTGCTTCAATTGACTACCATAGGGATAGAATTATTTCCAAAATGTTACCAATTAAGAATAATCAGTCAGTTAAAGTGTAGCCAGAATTTACGGTGGCATAGAGGTGACAGGTATGCAATTTTTTTTTCTGATTTGGTAAGTCGAAATAACGAGAAAATTAAGTCGTTATTTCAATTTATTAACTCGAAAATAACGAGATAGTTAAGTCATTATTTCGACTTACTAACTCAAAATAACGAGATAATAAAATCAATTTTTTGACTAACTAAGTTGAAATAAGGAGATAATTAAGTCATTATTTCGACTTACTTACTCAAAATAATGAGATGATTAAGTTTTTATTTCGACTTACTAACATGAAATAATGAGATAGTTAAGTCATTATTTCGACTTACCAACTTGATATAATGAGATAATTAAGTCGTTATTTCGACTTACTAACTCGCAATAATGAGATAGTTAACTCATTATTACAAGTAAGTTGACCAATCAGATCCATTCAATCTTTAACTTAAAGTATAATGTGGTTAACATTGCGTCACACTGTACGTCATTTCACATGAATTTGCTGAATACAACGAACCATCTGATTGGTCAACAAACTTGTTATATCGAATTAACCATCTCGTTATTTCGAGTTAGTGAGTCGAAATAACTACTTAATTATCTCGCTATTTTGAAGTTCGTAAGTCTGAATAATGACTTTACTAACTCAAAATAACGACTTAATTATGTCATTATTTCGAGTGAGTAAGTCAAAATTACGACTTAACTATCTCGTTATTTCGACTTACTTACTTGAAATAACGACTTAGTTATCTCATTCTTTGAGTTAGTAAGTTGAAATAATGACTTAATTATCTCGTTATTTAGACTTACTAACTCAGAAAAAACAAAAATAAAATCGCATACATGTCACCTCTATGCCACCATAAGTATTTCCAAAAGATTGATACTTTTTATTTTTCTCTTTCAACAGCCAAAACGGATGACTTACTGGTAGAGTAAGGAAGATATAACAACATCAAAATATGCTGGAGGATCACACAGACTCGGTACAATAAAAAACAGATGAAGATTTACATGGACGCCCGAATACCATTAAATCTATAGATATGTTTTTACTCATGAACTGTTTCAAAACTTAGTTTTCTCCTCAAAAGACTATTTCAAGGATAGTGTTTAGTGTTATTTGGTACTGATAACATCAAATGACAATAATATAGAAAAACTCTGATGGACTATGGAATATTCTATTATGATAACAATGTCACATATGTCTTATGGTACTCATTTTCTTTTCTCTTTTTCAAGAAGCCTTCAAAAATTCAGATTAATGAGACAAAAAGCATGCCCATGCTCTATTTACACAGCTTAGTAAGCCTACAGCAGACCAGTGGAAGACAGAAACTTGAGTCATAACTTGAAATTCTTTTCTTACAATTGCTTGTGTATGATATTTTTCAATGGAACAAAGATCAGATTGAATTTAAATTTTATGCATGCATCAATGTAAAGTTATTACTTTTCCTTCAGTTTCCATGGTAAACCCCTTAACTTTCAACATAATTTTTTAACCAATTATGGCAAAGGGACATTGGCTCAGAGAGCACATTTGCCTTGTCACAATGCTTCTTTTCATTGGTTAAAGAAAATTTTAATTATATCTGCTATTGCTTTAAATTTGAAACAATATTTTGGAAAAATTGGATAAAAGTCTTAAGGATGTATGTCATAGAATATTTGTTGATTATTTTTTTTTGGAAAATCTAAAGGTGATCATACATATTTCTGCCATATTCTTCCAACTTTCAGGAGTTTTTTTTAAACTATGAAGACAAGGGAACTGATGGCATCAAGAATGAAAATAATGTCCCAAGATCAAGCAGTGATTTCATTAGATAAAATTATCTATCAATGTGTTAGAGCAAAGATTTTGAAAACATGAACAAATACTGTCTGCTGATTTTCATGTATGTCTTTTAACTACATTTTATTAATAGTTTATTGCATATCATTTATTGCATATTTTGTTTTTTAAGTTCTTTGATATATAAACACATATAAAAAAGCAGTGTTTTATGTGTAAAAAAAGGTAAATAAAACACTAATAGAAATTTATGGAATCTTTTACTTTTATTTTAAAGTTCAACAAAAAACCAATTGGCTACAACAAAGCTATTTGTTGTTTTTGAATGATCTTTTGGAGATCTGCAAAGCAATTTATGTGGTATTTCCTTATCTCAATTGAACAGTAATGAAAAATTCAAGCAAAGACCTGATTGGCTTTCTATATGATTTAGTTAGTCCCTAAGAATGTACAAGCAGATGAGTATGTTGTTTGATATTGTCTGATACTATTAACCAAAATGATCCTTCTTCATCACCAAATGACATGTTGTTTGTTCTCATGATGATTTAAAGCAGTACCTACAACACATGATTTTGTGAAGAAAATTCTATGATTTCATGCAGAGACAGACTTGTGATTCAAATATTGTAGTTTGGTAGTTCTGACATTGCATGAGCAGTTTGTCCTTACATGATGAATGTCTCATTATTGATGAAAGGCCCTCAAACACAGCCCAAGCAAGTAAACTTATACCCATATAGAACATCTACCATCAAACAAGCTCACTAAGAGTCTGCAAGAATACTTATCCTTTTACTGAGACCTACCTAAATGTGACAAAGATGACAGCTTTGTGACAAAATGAGTATTTGCTCTCCAAAGTAAGCCAATTCTTACATTTCCACAAAGTTGTACTCTGAATTGATATTGAACCGTATATTCAGTATGCAAGTGTTTTTCACAAAACCCATGCCATTGAGTTGAGAGAGCGGTCTAGAGGCAATGCCTTAGTTCATATTATAGTTTGATATAGCATTACTCTCCTTTTATGTGCCTTTAAAGTGGTCTCTTTACTCAACTGGGAGAGATGTATTGAGGCGAAAACAAGTGAATTATTTGGTTCGTCCACTGTGACGAGAAATCTATGTTTAAAATGATACAATACCTTGTAAGCTTGTTTAATTACTTAATGCCTTTCTAATATAAGTGGAATTTGAATCAATCATAAGGATTAGGTAAATATGTGTTAGTTTTATTCAAATCGGCATCTAGTTTAAGTTTGGAATTTACATTAAGGTACCCTTCCATGCTGTCTCTGGAGAGTTATCATGACCAAGAAACAGTCCAGTCAAATTATTTTATTGTACTTAAGGCCATCGGCCTATATACATACACGTTTAAACAAACAAAATACATGTAATGACATATTTGATCCGACGCATAATAATGTGTTGTTATAGCTAATTATTACACTTAAATACACTATATCGAGACTGGTGACAGGTTAAGGTTACGTTCCATGGAAGGAATGTGAGAATTTTAACCAAATTTTCTGTTATAATATATCATTATTCAATTTGAAATGTTAAGTTGATAACGTTGTGCCAAAAGTAGAATTGTTCCTAACGAACGGATTCCTCATCCGCCACAACGCTCTCAACAACTATGATACAGACGCGACATAGTTGTTACGTATCAAAGAGAAAGTACATAAAACATTGTTATAAATTTATACATATTCAAAGCTTATTCATAAGTCCTACTCTATCCAACTCCTGCATCCTTTTCTCTGTAGCATAATATACATGCATACATAGTCAGCTTTCTTTTAATGACTGCGTCCTTTTTAGACATAAGGATATCAAATTTGTTAGAATTTGGAAATAGTTTAAATTTCTTGTATCTTTTTCGTAGGTCTTTACGAAGAGGACACACTAAAACAAAATGAAATTCACATTATATAACATTCTATGCCTAAATAGTGCACATTTCCGGTCATAAGATTATGACCAGACATTCTAAATGTTGAAAGGCATTTTCTAAACTTTGTGATATATACTACTATCAAGTATGTTTCAACAGCAAAAAATGGTTTAAACTTACAGTACAAGGTAAGTTTACTACTCCTATTACAATATTCCTACCATGTTTTAATAAACTGGTCCCTTAATCTAATTTCATAAGAGACAATAACTTGTTTTGTATTTCTAACATTTTGATTCTCCCACACGTGTCCAAAACCGTAAAGTAACAGATGTTTTCAAAGTTTTGTAACCCAGTTATGAAAACCATTTTCGTCCAAAAGTTCAGCATAAAGTAACATTTTTAACATATCTATGGTCAGGCATATCGAGTATCTATAGTCAGTACTTCATACTCCTTTTTAAAGCTGAAATAAATAAAGGTTATCGTCAACAATCACCAAGTATGCCGTAATTGGCTGATTTTTGAGGGGCATTCATAACGTGTACAAGCATATGTATAGACTTGTTCAATTGACTCTATTTTATCAAGACCACAGAGCTCAGATCTGTACAATAAAATAGGTGTTACTTTAGTATTGAATATTTTAAAAAAAATATGTATGACAGGGGTAAAACACCTTGTAGACTTTTCAAATGGTCATTTACGACTTTCATACTTTTTTCTGCTACATTTTCAGCTATTTTATAAAACGATCATTGTTGAGTAGAATATATACCGACATATGTAAAACCGTTAATACTTATAATTAAGTTACCTTCATAATACCAGTGTTCAAATTTAGAAAATCTTCCACATCTTTTTAATATTACTATTATAGTTTTTTGTGCATTTACCTTCATTTTCATGCCAATAAAGAATGTTTGTAAGGCATTAAGTTGTAACTGAAGGCCAACGACAGTTTCACTCGTTAGGGCAACATCGTCCGCAAATAATAATGCAAATATTTCCACTATACCTCCGTCTTGACGTATCCCATGACCATTAACATTCCTTACAATTGGCTCAATTTTGTTTATAAAAAAGCTAAAAGCTCAATTAACAGCCTTGTCTTTATCCTTCAGGACAATAAAAAAATCCAATATAACTTCTTTGTTTCGAAATTGAAGGGACCTCTCGAAAAAGTTCGACACAAAGAGACCTCGACACAAAGATGTTTTGGAGTATGAGGATTATGTACGAATATAACAGAGAACGAAACACCGGAAGTATGACATGTTGTATTTGATTCAGAAGCTACAATGGCTCATCGAATCAGAATGTTCTTTTTCTTATTTCGTCGGTCTTTTCCAACCGTGTGGAAAGAGTGTTAAGAAGAATTCCCAAATCAGCTGCAGTCTTAGTCTTCAACATATTTTTCTTCTCATCAGCAATCATGGCTTCGTACTTTTGTTCTTATGTATAATTAGAAATTTTTCTTTTGACTGCTTTAGAACTCTTGGGGACACAGGGGTTCGAATATAAGGTTCTCTTACGACTATCTATAAATGGAGAAGGGAGCGTGATAGATTAAAACCCCACACACAATTCCATACCTTTTCAAGCAAGTTCAACACAGGGCAATGGGAGGAAAGCCGATTTTAAATTTCGGAATCCTGAGGAAGTGTCCTTCCGTCTCCATGTATACATAGCCGTAAGAGTACCTTAACTTTGAACCCCTGTACTTGGGCGTTAAGCCAGGTATCCCCCAGGTTGGTTACCAGGTCACCAGACAAATCCAAATACCTGCAGCTAGTGGTTATGTCATTGGTAGGCATTTTATTTCTAACAACCCTTTTACTGTAAACGATAACAATTGTTGGTTTATTTGACACATGTAGCTCGCCCCAAACATACCCGCGAAAATTGGTAATTGACCAAACAGACTGACCGTAAAAGGTGAGAAAACAATATGACAGCTTCCAATCCATTCATTAGGTAATCAGCAATCTGACTTCATGTACCCCAATTAAACCTTTCGAATTATAGGGTGTGAAAATACAGGTAAAGTGAAAATAGGGACCGGCAAAAATGGTTCTGCACTATTCGACAATGGGAATTTCGACACAGAGAAGATGCTCTGTATAAAAACAAAGAACAAATGCTTCGTGACCATGAATTGTCTTCGACACAGGGAAGACTTGGAAAGCGGGAAGATGGACATTAAGACGTTTGACTGTATCTTTAACCCTAGCTTTGACTGCTTTGTTAATACCATTTATAAACTTACGTAGATTACCTTTTAAACCATGTAACCTAATGGGACCAAAACGTTTTGCTCTATTAACGGAGTCAAACGCTTTTTTCAAATCAACAAAAGCTAGTAAATTCTTTTTACGTTATTGTTGTTTTTAGAAAGAAAATCAAAGATCAAATGTAAGTTTATGCGTTCAACATGGTATTAAAGAATAATTGACAAACTTGCCTTTTTAAGAAATGTGTGTACTTCCGTATATATTGAATTACGGAATAACGTTTCATCTTTCGTTCCTACAGGTGCTTCCCACTTCTCACCGATATATGTTATAAGATAGGTATTTGCTGATAACTGTTTATAATATAAAAAGCCTGGTCTATCGTTGAATAACCCTGACGGAACCCTGCTTGAGATTTAGTTATTCTATCGTAGGCGCCAACAAAGAACGTAACACTATTTGTTAGTATGGCTATATACAGTTTGCTATAACAATCAATTAATATGATGCCTTTATAATTGTTAGGCTCGTTTATACTACCATGTTTATGTAAAAGCATTGATCGATCCAATAGAAAATGTACACTTTGTGATTTAAATGATTTGGAAGACGAATACCATTTTATACTTATTTGTCCCTACTATAGACTATTGAGAGAAACATTTATACCAACCTTCTATTTCACCAGACCGAGTATTTTCAAATTAATACAACTTCTTAATTCAACAAAAAAAAAGAGTACTGCATAACCTTTCAGCATATTGCATCAAGGCATCGATTGAAAGGAAAAATACACTAGACCTTCAAAATTAATCAGTTACCAAATGAAATGTGAATCCTTTCAGTTTTTCTTTATATTCCCCCATACATGTGTTTTTTTCTTTTTTTTTACCTGCTTCCGCAGTATAGATATTGATTGACACACGCACGTGTTCATTTATTGTTTAATTGTATGTACATATGTTAATAAATGTAATTGTTTATATATACAATGTAATGGACGATTAGCATTTCCATGCTCAAGTCCGATTTCGAAATAAAATTTATGTTATGTATTGGTACAATTACAGATTGAGACCACATATCTGGAAACTCATCAGTCCTAAACAATCTATGGAACAGCTTTCTAATGTAAGGCAATAATACACGAATACCATACTTAAAATAATTTGCTAATAAACTACCAGTACATGCTTTTTTATGGTTCAGGTCTGAAACTGAATTTAGAATTTCTTCATCAGTTATATCACTATTGAACAAATCAAGTTCAATATCACTATCATCTGGATTAACGGGGACGTCTTCACCCATATCAACAGGGTCATTATTGATATCAATCTATTGAACAGCTTTCTAATGTAAGGCAATAATACACAGAACAGAACAGAACAGAACAGAACATTTCTTTAATCTCTCAGATACAATATGTACAGCATGAGGTATAAAACAATTCAAATTAAGCGCCAAAGGTACACGTTATGTATTAGGGAAAAAAATATATATAGATATGCCTTTGAATTTTAAGATATTTAGGTGTTAACAGATGAGAAAGTAAAGTAAATGGGAAAAACTTTTACTGTAATAAAGGATAGATTCATATATCTACTTAATCATCTCTCAATGTCTCTTCAACCGACATGAAGGTCTAATGTCATCATTGGGGTGTCTACAGACACTGGGAGATGAGCATGAAAAAAAATATATTTATGACTTTCAACATTAATCCAGATACAGAGAAAGAAGAAATCGATCATGTATATTTTCAAATAAAAAGAAAACAAAAGAAACGTATATAAATAACAGATATATACTAAAAAAAAAAACCACCTCAGAAAACTATTATATACATACATACATAATATTTTATTGCATTATAAACATAACATGTTATAAAGCAATTTTAACAAACATTTTAACAAAGACATGGATTTACAGAAGAGCTTTTCATTCATTTAAAGGTGTCATTCAATTTCGATTGCGTTGAGCATAATATATTTACTTTGACAGATTAAAAATAATTTTCTTTGAAAGATTTGATAATAAATTGACAAATTTATGCATATTTGGCAATGTATGATAATACCTCTTTATATATTTTGATCTTAAATTTATATGCTTTGGACAAGTTAATAAAAAGTGAAATTCATTTTCTATTTGACCAGAATTACAATTTCTACATATTCTCTTATTTCTCGGAATATTACTTTGGCGTCCTTTTTCTATTTCTAGCTCGTGTGCTGATGTTCTAAACCTTGTAAGAGCCTTTCTGAATTTTGATTCATGAATGATGTCGAGATATTGTTCCATAATAAATGAACTTTTGAATAAACTATAGCTATAACGTTATATGTGACGTTGTTTAAGATTTGAAAAAAAAGAAAACAACAACAACAAAAAAGATACAAACAGAAAACTCCAGTTCAATGCAAGAAAGTGAAATTGCTACTTGCCAATTGCATTTCTTAACAAACTATATATACATTATTAAAAAATAGCAACAAAAAAACCCCTCAAGAAGCAACATTTACAAAGACATGAGTATTTGTTTAACCAAGTAGGCGAAATTGAATAATGATAAGTTGCTATATATGTCATAAAAAAACAATCCGGTACCGATTGGTCTCGGGCTAGGGACACCAGTGTATTTTAGTTATTTTAGTTTATCGTAATGCTTGAGATCAGCCAATCAGCGAGAAGATCATGTGTTTACACAAAACGGCATGTTTACATCAATGGCATTTTCTACGGTTATAAAAATACGATTTAAAAGGTAAATTTGTTTATCTAGTATTTGGTAAATAAATATATAAATAGTTTATTTAACGCGGTGCCTGTGCATCCTTCATTATTTTTATCATAAAGAGACAAAGTTTGGTTGTTTGAGTTTTGTTATTTGAAGTCACCAATCTTGCCATTGTAATGTCGTTATGATGTAATGGATTATCCCTAAAAGCTTGAATTCTTTGTGTGTTAAATGCAGGACAAGATATTAAATAATGCATTTCATCGCATATAGGGTTGCTATCATATTTATTGCATCTTCTTTCAGGGTATGGAATGCCTGTCCATCTGCCTGTTTCGACTGGGAGTTTGTGATTTGACGTTCTAAAGAGGAACATGGATATAGCCAAATTATGCGGAAGTAGGGTAAGGTAAGTTTCGAATGTGTGTTCCTTTTTAAATATTCTGTAATTTCTACCTTTCGTCGATAGCATAGTACAGTTTGCCCAGTATTGTAGGTATTGGTCTATCAGATTCTGCTTTATAAGTACATGTATGTTTTTTACCTTATTGTGATTTTGTGTCAGCCAAATAATGCTGTTACCGGTGCTGTGAAATATATTTTGTATGTAAGTTGTCCATTTGTATTGGAATCTTGTATCATTTAGGATGGAATTGTAACTTTGCTTTGAAATTGTTTGGTCATGATAAGAGAGTATTAATCTGTTCCCAAAACTGGTCATTCTTGATTTAATGTTGATTGAGAGTGGATATCTACCTAGTTCTTCATATAGCATATAGTGAGGTGTAGATTCTTTTGCTTTTGTTATTTTTCTCAAAAAGTCTGTGTGTACTTTTTCCAGGACATCATGGTTATCATAGCCCCAAGTCTCCGATGCATAAATAAGGATTGGGACAACAGTATAGTCAACTAGCTTCAGTGGCAGATCTAAAGGGAGGTCAAGTTTTCTTGCTTTGAGGAGAACTGAGTACATAGCCTTTCTAGCCTGCTCTGCCAGATGTTTACGGGCTTTTGAAAATGAACCATTGCTTGAGAAAATGAGCCCTAAGTATCTATAAGTATCTGTGATTTCTATTTCTTTGTTGTCAAATTTGAAATGATAATTGTTGGTAGTTCTTGTACCAAAGATAATTACATTTGTTTTGCTCAAGTTGACTTTCAATTTCCATTCATTGCAATATGTTTTAGAAATGTCTAGACTAGTTTGGAGGGCCTTAGCTGTATCAGAAATTAAAATTGTGTCATCTGCATCTGCATAGAGGAGCACAAGGAGTTTTAACCAGTGTGTTTCATTAAGATCTGTGGTTACTACATGTATTTTATTGCTACCATTCCGAGTTAAATAAGATTCGAGGTCATTTAAAAAGATGGAGAAGAGTATAGGCGAAAGGTTCTTCCCTTGTCAAACTCCATTTTCACATGGGAAGAACAGCGACATTTGTCCATCAAGCGCAACATTGGACTTAATAGATTGATAAATGTTTTGGATGACTCTCAGAATTTTTTCATTTATGTTTAGTGAAAGTAATTTTGACCATAGACCAGATCTCCAAACGCGGTCAAAAGCTTGTGAAAAATCTACAAAACAACAAAATAATTTCTTTTTTCTTTTTTTCAGGATGTTGAGAAGGCAGTTAAGAGTAAATATGTGATCTGAGCATGAGTGATCATTTAAGAGGTGAATATCTTCTAAGAACCTATTCAGTCGGTTATTAAGAATTGAAGTAAAGAGTTTACCTAAACAGGAGAGTAATGTAATTGGTCTATAGTTATTTGGATAAGATGGGTTACCTTTACCTTTTTAAATTGGATTTATTGTTCCACATAGCCAAGTTTTCAGGCATATGACCTGTGTCCATTACAGCATTGAATAAAAATTTATAGAGTAGAAGGAGTTTATGATTTGTACTTTTTAATATATTCATTAAGTATGTTATCTGTGTTACCAGGTGATTAAGAGTTGTTAAGGTTTCGAAATGATTTAAGAATTTCCTCTTCAATAATAACATTATTGATGTTTGTTTCATCCAAGTTTGCATTTTGAGAATACATTGTATGTTGAGGACTTTCTTCCTCTTCATTCTTTTTGTTTATATTCTTAAAGTGGTTATAAAAGTATGTGATACTTGGAGTTGTCTCCCCTTTGTTTTGTGTCTTATTTTCTTTTTTAAGTATATTCCAGTACTTTCTGTTTTTTTTTGTTCTTAAATAAAGTTTCTTAATGTGTCGGCAGTTTCTTGTTTGTGCTTATTTATGTAATTGTTCATAGTCTTTTAAATTCATTGCTATTGTGTTTTAGGGCAACTTTGTTCATTTCACTCTTGTTCGTTAAGTAGTTAGCTTTAGAGATGTTTTTTTTTCTTCTCATTTTGTTACAATTGGGTCCAAACCATGGTTTTTTTTTTTATCTAATTTAGGTTTTGGTTTCACTGGTGGGAATGTTTTTTTAGCTGAGTCAGTAAGAAGGTTATTATCTATTGAGCCTGGTGAGGCTGCGAGATTTTGTAAACTATTGATAATTAATTCTAACTGGCTATTATCTATGTTATCAATATATTGTTGGTTAGAGCATTGGTTCCACTTAGAAAAATGTTGGTTACTATCATTCCGTTCTTTGTGTCTAGTGCATTTTTGCATTGGAATTCATTCAAAAGCACAGTTAAGTAAACAGTGTCCATCTGGAAAGAGGGTATCTGTGTCTGTTATAGAAAAATATTCAATGAGTTCCATACAATCAACAGATGTGATAGCGTAATCCATAAAGGAACTGTCCCTAAAAGTAAGTTTGCCTACATTTTTGTCTTCGCCAAAACGTCCATTTAATATGAATAAATTATTCTGTTTGCAAATGTCAAGTAGAGTGAAGCCATGTGTGTTGCATTTGAGGTCTTTGGATGATCGTTTCAATGGTACATTGAGTCTGCTAATCTTGTCAAAAATGTGGGTGTTTGAGATTTCAGTATTCGGTGTGGATAATTCTTCTCAAAGTTCATTATCACATTCAATGTAATCTTTCATTTGTGCTGTTCTACCATTAAAGTCACCTGAAATTAAGATATATTTATGATTTTGACACTTGATTTCAATTTCCTATTGGAGTAGGCTCAGCTGGTTGTCATTTAAATAGTAAGAGCCCTGTGGGGGTAAATAAACAGTACCAAAAAAGATGTCATCATCAGTATAAAAAATCTTTTGATATATTAAGCCATAGAATATACTCAGATACTGATATCACCTCTGTAACAAACAATGAAATACTGTCTATGAAAAAGACACCAATTCCTTCAGATTTCCTGGAGATAACTTTCTCTCTTACTTTTGAGAAAAACTTATATCCAGAAACATACCATACTTAAAATAATTTGCTAATAAACTACCAGTACATGCTTTATTATGATTCAGGTCTGAAACTGAATTCAGAATTTCTTCATCAGTTATATCACTATTTAACAAATCAAGTTCAATATCACTATCATCTGTATTAATGGGGACGTCTTCACCCATATCAACAGGGTCATTATTGATATCACAAGAAGACCGTACAATTGGACGATGATCAAACCAAGTATCCATTGTAATATCAGTTGGATTGTTAGGTTAAGGGGATATTCTTTTCAATTGTTGCCAAGTCAGACGATTAGACGCAAAAAAGGCCATATGATAAGCAATTGGGAGCGACTTGCTTAATTTATTCATGTAGCTGGCTTCATTCTGTTGGAATTTTACTCGCCTTTTTACAGGCCTCAGCTTGGTTATTCAAAACGAAGACATCCGATTAAATTGTTATCAGAAATTTAATAATAAGTTCGTTGTTTCCCTTGTGGCCAGTGGAAAGTGCAACCAAGTTAAGAACGTTCTCGGTTGTTTTTTCTGCGCACTTCATCTGTGCATCAAAGGGAGATAATAATCTGTTACTGAAGAGGTACTTGCATAGTAGTCGGATAAACGTTTGTATTCGGATGAAATTTACTGTTTGCAATTTTTTTCAAAGAATAATCATATTATCCATAAAACTATGAAAGTTAATTGACATTATCATATAATTCTCATACATATTAAGCCCCCAGCTTCTATTTTTCAAGTATAAAGTTGTTTTTGTCGTTTTCATAAATGTTTTTCAAATACGGTTACCATGGATACTGTCATTTTACAGAAAAACTAACTCGTCGACATATACCTTTTTTGCATTTTGTAATTTCAGGATTGAATTTTACTTCACATACTGAAAATAAGAAAATTCTATGAAAGGAATTTATAAATATCTTCGTTTCTTTGTGATATACATACCAATTTTCGTTTCTTTTTGTCGACTACAAACAATTGAAAAACTGATTTGGATAACAAAAAATGTTCAGATTGTAATAATTTCAAATGGCATTGAACTATAAAGTATTCTATGTATGAATTCTTGTTTTTTGTGTTTATAAACCTTCCAGAAATTATTTATCTTTGAAGATAGTAAGGTCATTTTGAAATTTTTGCCCCAAACAGTTACCATGGAAACTGTCATTTTACAAAAAAACTAACTCGTCTACTTGCACTTTTCTTTTCATTTTTGAATCTAAATAATAAATCAAAAATTTAGAAAGGTCTATGAAAGGATTAGTTTCTTATAAAACTGTAGAAAAAAATCGTATCTAGACTTACTCGAGTCAAGTTTTTGGAACAGATTAATCTAATCCACTATGCTTGCATAAAGCTACCTTTAATTTTATGTGTCTATCAATGCCGACCATCGTTTTGATTCAAACGAAGTTAAAACGCATTTCAACATTCATTTCATTTTAGCACATTTGCCTGGTTAACGCTGGATAATAATATCCCCTTCAATAACCAAGCGAAGAATATTTGGAGGATATTTGGAATCAAAACTTCCTAACCTTGCCGTTCATGACAGTCATTCCCTGAGGGGTAACGCTGTTTTAAAGAAAAATAATGAACGGAGAAATTACTATTCAAGAGTAAGCATTATTTTCGTTTTTAAATCACCCCATTATAACAACATTTTAAAGTGTTTTATTTGTATGATTTCAGTTTGATGAAGGGGCTTGATAAAGGAACCAATTTCACATCTTTGCCAACGATTATGTTTAGTTTATCGCAACAACATTGTTTCAAAGCGATAGTTTTAACATAAAAATATAACAAACATTTTTCATTTTATGTCTAAGTTCAATAAAAAGGCTTGTTTTAAAAACAAACTGACTTCTAGCACAAGAAAACAGGTGAATAGCAAAAAGATACAAACCTCTAAGCCGAGTGTTAGGAAGGACAAAGTATGCATTATTCAATGTTACACAACACAAATACGAGTTTTTTTTGCACTGCATCACACATTGTATCGTAAAGGGTATATAAAGACCACTACATTACTATAGATCAAAATAAGTGTTTTCTCTTGACCTTGAGTCTGTTTGGAAAAGATCAAAGTAGGGTGTTAATGTTCGGTGTGTCTATGGAAGAGAAGGCACGCTTTCTGAAAATAGAATTGAACGAATAAGTTGATGCATACAACAGCATACTAACATTTTACTATTTTGAAACCTTCTGAATTCGAAAACGGTAAGTTTATCAAATATCCAAAACTGGTAGATAGAGAAATTTTCCTTATCGTTTGATCTGAAATGTTATGGTAAAGAAATGTGATTCGGTGAGACACACGAATAATCAGATAATAACCCGAAGCTGTTCGATAATCTTTCCTATGTTAAGCCACCAAACATTATATATATTAGGGGTCCGTTTTATCAAACGTCTCAAGTGCACTTAGCTAAGAGCGATTAAAATCACTCTTACGGCGGTTCTCATGTGCGTTTCATCAAACAATTGCAACTGCCTATCCTTAACCGTCCTTTTAAATAGTTTAAATCTTGATAAACAAATATTTGCCATTTTATGCATTATTTTAACAGGTTATCATAGAAATAAGGCATAAAAAGGAACACAAATATATAAAAAGAATTTGGTTGCATGATTAATTTCCAACACCAACCTGGCTGAACTTGGAATGCGTGATACCGGTATACCGTGACATGACATTTATTCGGTCCATCGCTTTGCATATATTTGCAACTTGTTTAGAGGTGAACGAGTTCATACTGTCGCGCATATCACTGTTTAAAGTCGATAATGTATAATAATACAATGTGCGAATGAATCAATCCGTGTTGTGTAAATCTAGTTCATTTATAAACAGTATATATATATATATATGTCTCGTTCTGAATGAAATAAAATCTTTCAAAGTATGTGACGTCATCGCACTTAGGAGAGCCCCGGACCTCTCTTAGAATTAAGAGCGTTTTTCGCTCTTAACTTCTAAGAGCGAAAATTAATGAAACGCGTCTGAGAGAGAAAATCTAACTTAAGAGCAAATTCGCACTTAAGATTGTTAATGGAATGAGCCCCTGGTCCAATATCAGTTAAAAGAAACAAAATAAAAATGAAAAAAAAAAAAACACTGATATTTGCGCGAATCGATCCCGCACCTAGATTTAGCGACAGATATTGAAAATATAATTATATGGCACCCTGACATCGGTCCTTAAATCGTACTGGTAACATGATTATTATATTGAGAGTAACTATCAGTAAATGCTTTACAACGCAGGAGTTGATAAAGTGTCAGATTAATCGTTTACCTGTAAAGTAATCTTATTCCAATTTCATTGCTAAGTGAACATTTAAACCATCCTTTGTACTGTATTGTAAGAGATCTAACCACCGTCATAATGTTACCTTCGTGTGTTCGACGTCAGCCCTGTATGAGTTTGGTACGTCACTGGAACGGCTCCAACCGGCCTCTTTCCGAACAAGGGATTGTTCAATAAAGGGGGCCCAGAACCAATGGGGTGAGCAGTTGCGTTGTACATCTTTCCAGGTTTGGGAGTCGGTGCGAGTTGAGTTGATGTAGCACCTGGTTTGGTGATACGCTTGACAGGATTCTGAAAGGCGGCCAGTTTAGTAAAGGCGTAATTTTGTTTGGGAGCCGTTGGCGGTGTATTGTAGTTGTTAGGTATGACTCCAGGCTCGGGAAGGATAGAAGCACTAATCGCCGGGTTGTAGGTGGTGGGTTCAGGAAGGTCGGTTACCATATTTGGTAAATTCGGGTATTTGTACGGGCCAGGTGGTTTCACTCTAGGGACGGCGTGCTTCATAGTGGCTTTATTTACAGTGTAGCTATATTACCAAGAGAGAAGAGAAATAAAATAAATGGTACACGTGAAAGAATCAGATATAAAACGAGTACCTGGTATTTAATTGTTTTTAGAAATGTTTAGGCTTTAATTTCATGTTGCTATTGTCAGTGTTAAAAGACAAGAAGTACCAATTCGTACAATACAAAATTATTAAACAAAATCTTTCAATTTTACAATACCTTTGAATGAGGTTGTGTATGGAGCTAGTTGCTCGGTTTCGCATGTCTCGTGCACGTAAACTGTTTTATTTTAGACTTTGTCTAGCTATCAATACATGATTGTTATTGCCAATTAATGATATCACTTGCAACAAAGTGATTATCATTATCAACAAAATATATAGTGATAACTTTCCACTAAACACATACTAAATAAGGACCAATAAATACGACCTAGCAGGGCGACATATTTATGTTACCTTTCGTTTTTATACATTTGCACCTATGAATACAGCGTGAAACGACTTAAATGATTACCGTCGATTTGTGTTAACATCATCAGAATCAGAATCCGAGTCTTCTTCTTTTTCTTCCTTAAACATATCTCTAAGCTCCTGCCTTCGCCTGAAATTTTGATACATTTCGTAAATAATTAAAATTAAAATTACGTTAAAATGATGGAAGCTTGCACTAAATAAGATATGAACTAGAAAAGTCGTTTATACATATAACAACGCTTTATACGGCACTAACCCTATAAAGAGTTGGGTTTATTCAGTCAATGCTGACGTCATCGCATCCAATTTTGATCTCATATGGTTGTGACTATTTTATTGTAAAGGTATTTGTAAATCTTAATTTAAATGTACTTTAGTAATTTGTGACGTTTTCTTTTCTAAATAAAATATGATTGTCTGTTTTTATCCACTATTTTCTCTCTCTCTCCGCATTTCCTTTACGATATTTAATAAATAAAAACTACGTTTTGGTCAAAATAAGATATTTGTTATTGTCAAATTGGATCAGGCTCTGACAGTAGGCATATTCAGATTTATATAATTGCATTGGATTCAAACACATTTTGCAAGTGGGATATATCGTATATATGGATAGTGCTGCGATAATAAAGGTTGAGCAGATCAGCTTGAAAACCGAGGGGGGCTCGCGAAAGCTTGCCCTACAAACTTCTGAGCCTCATTGAATAAACTGTTTCCATTTCGGCGCTAACCTTATATTCTCTATATAAAAAGCCGGTTTCGTTTACTAGAGCAATTTACGGGCTGAACACAGGGTGCATTCTTACATTTGTGTTATCTGTCACTAGATCACGGAGCACCACACCACCCTGTCGGTATTGAATTTCCTTTTTCTGTTTTTTATAATCATTTCTTTCTTATTATTTAAATTAATTGAATTAACATCTTAAATGATATGTTAGATGATATCTTTGAATATGTAATATAAAAGGGCTTGGTTTCGGATCAATATCCAATTTATCTTCGACTCACCGGAAAATATTACAGTGCCTTACCCTATAACATTTCCGATTCAAGACACCAATTCTCTTTTTCTAAATAACATTATTACCTTGGAGAGGAATTTAACTCATGTCTCTTAATAACGCTATCATGTGAACTACATGGTATAATACAAACTAGAGGGAAAATTGGTAAACAACATCCCTCTGTATCATGTGATGATCCCTGAATGAATACAGTCCGAACAACATTATGAAAATTCATGTTGTTCGGAATTGTTACATGCAGAAAGAAACATGATATCTTGACATGCACCTGCTGGAAATAACGTTGGCAGATTAACGAAGATGTATGAGAACTGTGTATTCCGACTAAATGTGGTGTCCATGTCCAACACTTTCTTTTAATAATACTTACTGTTGTCGATGGGTTTTTCTAGCTTTTGCCTTTTTTGCGTTCTGGTTCATACGAACAGGCTCAGATTGGCAAACGGTCCAAAGTCTGGTTCTAACAACTGCATGCACGAACAAGGCCACTGCAATGAGGCCACTTATTGCCAGCGAGGCAACAACTATGCGACCCGTCACGGTGCATGTAGCACATTTAGTAGGTCGTCCTGGAAGTGGGTCTGGTTCAGGTGCGATGTAATGTATGGTAACATTAACTGACCCTTTAAGGGGATACGTCTCATTGTCGGAGACCTCGACTGTAAAAGAGAAGGTGTAATTATAAGTCCAGGAGATATAATCGGTCAATGTCAAGTGACCAGTACTTGACATTGTGAAGTATTGGGCTCCTTCACCCATCCCGACTATTTTGTAGACAAATACACCATCATCGCTGTAGTCTTCATCAGTGGCCGTGATAGAGAACAGAGTATCTTGAATCCTTTGTGTAGAATATATCGTCATTTCTATTTCTGTAATACTTGGCACCGGAGCAAACTCATTTACAGGAGTAATCGAGACAGTCATTGTTCCCGAGTCTGTAAGTCCCACCCCATCGCTGCATGTCAAAACGAGGACAGTCGACTCAGGGAGTGACACACTCTCATAGTCCCAATTCTGGGCAAATGTAAGCTCGCCCGATGTTGAGTCTAGCGAGAAGTAGCTCATAAACGTCCCACTTGTGATTGTAACGGTAAGTGTTTGGCCGCTGTCTACATCTGAACAGGCAAATATCACCGTGCCAATAACTTGTCCAGTCTGGAAAAAAGTTGAAAGTAAATCTACAATGTTTTGTGGAACATTTCGTTCAAACTGACCTACTTTGGTTTGACAACGATTTCAATTGGATTTTATATTGAGATCCTATTTTATTACTGTAAGAAATAATCTGATTGATAGACCAACAAATTAGAAAATTGAACTAAAGTCATTATAAACATGCACAGCTGTCTATTCTACAAAAATAAAACCACATGTATCCTATTGACAGGAACTCCACATAATGATATGGAAAAGAAGGATATGTTTTCTATCAATTATTTCACAAACATCTGCCTATATTCAATACATACATTTCCCTCCGTTGTATCGAGAAACGTTGTATAGAGAGTCAACCTTGGAGCCTCGTTAACGTCTGTCACCTGTAAGTACAGAGTCTTATATGCCAGACCAGGCAAGTAAGTATCCCGGACGCTGAATGTAAAGTTGTAGGAGACGTCTGTCTCGTAGTCAAGTGAGGATGCCAACGTCAAAACACCGGCTGCAATGATATCAAACTAAGATGAAAGCTGTGAACGGACACATTTGACATTAACAGAGTAAATCATTTCAGGCACATATGCTGATTGAAATCCATTTTAAGAAGAGCAATAGTTACATGTACATGTTGATGTGGAACACGTCACATACGAGTTTTATCTGTTTGAGGTTTCAGTACATTCAACTATAACAAACATATAAATTAACAGGCCAAAACGTAAATGATGAAAGACACTTGGGGTAATGCTACAAATAAATAATACATAATAAAGTAATACTGCAAATTTAGAGTTATTATACGAAGCGTTTAAATGTCTAGTTATGCTTTACCCTTTAACATTTGTCATTATGCGCGGCTTATCAAACCCAATACAGTAGATAACAAAAATAATAATAACCGTTTATAAAATAGTTTGTATTTGTGGTAGTGAAATATATACTTATTAGAATACCGCAATCAATTATTTGGTGGAATACATGGTTGGTTTAATTTTAACCTTAGCAATGCTCTTCGTGGAGGTAATGAAATCCACCATCAAAAGTCTTAATGTTTGGCCGTTATAGAGAATGATACACATTTTGGTTAATGACTACCGAATAATAAACACGTTTCGAGTCAGTCGATTTACATTGCTTCATGGCATGGCATTGCAAAAGTAGGGCAACTCTCTCTTAGGGCTCTCCCGTAAGGGAAGCTCCAACTTACATGTTTGGACAAACGTAAACAATGACATAGCATTCAAGGGAAGCACATTATCGAGTGTGTACGTGTGTATATCTTGTGCATCTGGGTCGCTGACAGCCAATGTAAACAATACAGTTCCTGAACTGGTTGATTCGTCAAACGTTACTGTACTAGGGAGATTAGAAATCTCCGGGTTTGTCTTCGAGGCTGTCATGAAACAAAAGTGACATGTTGAGAAAAAGATACTTGAACAGTGTACACAACCTATTGTAATGTATAAAATTCTTAAAGACAGTTGATTTGGGTTCACTTTCAGAAAAAAAAAACTGTGAATCGAGTTCGAGAAATGCACATAACTGATGATAGCATTCATGATATTCTTTTACTTAACACTATACATAAATCACGCATTATATTAGAGTCTTAATTGTATACCTCTTTGTACATGGATGACCAAACTTCAAGATTAAATCAGTGCTACACAAACGTTGCAAATGTAGTTCTAATTTTTCAAAAGCATAACGACCTTTAGTCGAGTTGTAACTTATTTTCTAATCAGAATATGATACATATTTGACAATATCACAACTAAGAGCCAATTATGTCTTTATCTACATCTTTTATTTGAGTAGGTCCTTTTTAATCCTGCAATATTTCAAAACAAGCAGACACTCTTCTCTGCCTAACGAAAATGCCCTTTTATTCGTTAACACAGCCCACAACAGTGCAATATTCGACAAAGACATCTGTGAAGTAGTCGTTAGCCTTTAAGTAGCCAAATGTATATCTGTGTATTCAGTATAAAACTATTTGACATATAACATGTTGCTATTGACAAAATCTGTCGTTACATCCCATTGCATAATTCCTTCAAAAACATATTTTGCAGACATTTAAGGTAATCACGTTCATCAATTGCTGTTTTATTATCATAAGCTGCACATGCTGCATGTATTGGAACAAGATAGTAATCCATTACCCCATAAAGTTCAGATAGAAATATCCTATTTTCAACATCATATCGACACATTCTTATTAAAATGGGTACGAGTTACACAATGTACATTCTCTTTGAACTCTTACAGGTAATCGTTACGGACAGATCTCCACAAAGGGTATGCGCATGTAAAGGATCTGTAATGCACATTGTTATCGCATATGTCTTCCCCTCTTCGGTTGGTACTGAGACATTTCTTCGCATGGATACAACACCGTCTGGAAATCATCAAACAAAGATCTTTATTTGTGTACGCCGTCCAGTAATCAATTGACAAGTAATTCACAGGAGTTTAAAAGAACTATAGCGTTCAAAGATGTAAACCGCTCATCAACTGTAATCAAAGTTATAGATCTATCCATTTAGGCACAGCCTAAACCAGAGGAAAGTTAACAGTGGGTGAATTATTGTCAAATAGAAGTCAAGTTAACCCTTTACGGTATATAGCGCCGTTCGCCGCCTTATCGATTACCGTATAAAACCCATTTCGCCGTTATACCTATTACCGTATAAAACCTATTTTGACGTTCTATCGATTACCGCATAGAACGCTTTTTGACAGCTGAAAAGTTTATTCAACTTTAGCTCTTAATAACACATCTTTACACACACGTCATTTTCTCCAAAGTTTATTTTCCTCTTAAATAAATATGTCTTCTTTCATTTCCGATGATAAAATTATAGGGTCAAAGTTTAAACTTTTGCTCTAGAGAGAATCCTTTGATAATGGTCTCACGACACGCTTATGGAAATAACGCTATCAAACTGAGATAAAGGGAATCCAAATTACCAATCCAATTAATGAGAAGTCTTCCGGTCATAAAAGATGAAAACACTGCCGATTTGTAAAGACTCGATAAGGATTTCATGCAATTCTTTATTAACTCAAAACATTTCTAAAAATACTATCCAATTAAAACGAGAGCATACGGCACGCGACCTGTAAAGGATGTATATGACACGGAACTATTGTTCAAAGTTTAAAGGCGATTGAAAATCGAGCCGTCAAATAATTGACGTTATAAAGACGGCCTTTTTAAAATATTTAGCCAATATGGTGTTTCCGATCGCAAGTCAGACATCAATGTAGATTCAGAGCAGTAATTTGATCGGTTTTTTTAAGCCTGAAGATGATGAAATGTTGATAAATATTACCAATTCACGGACAAGCAAATTAGATCATTCCTCCGACTTTGACTACAACTACGAGCTTTTGGTAAATTCATCACCCATGGACACGTATTTTACGGAAATATTAGCATGTTTCGTTGCCAAAATGAGTTGATTTTTACTGTTTTACATTTATTAGAAGGACCAGGTTTAACTTCTTTACAAAGCAATATTGCGTTGAAAAACATTCTTTTCTTCATTTTGGAAACGGTTTGAATGGGAATTGAAGTAAAACGATTCAGCTTTGTTGAGAAATATGCAAAGACAAAGTATGTATATCGAGTCATGAATGGTATTTTTCGGCAACAAAATTCCCTGCAATTGATGACAAAACAGAAAAACAAATTAGGGATCTCTCAGGGAGAACACATAAGTCATATTATTACTTTTGATTTTGTACAATTCACACCGTAATATACATTTTCATTGTTTGTTTAATTTTCTACAACTTAATTCTGATATGAATGTATCACTAAATAAAGAAAAAATACGTCAACTTAAAGGAAATTTTGTTCTCGTCGTCTTTTATTCTTTGAGAAAATCTATTAGATGAATGTAAAATGCATTAATTTGGGTTTGATTAACAGTACCCCAATCAATAACAATTATCGGAGATAATCCTGTGCAAATAGGTACCCAGGGTGACTAATTATGTATGCGTTAATGGTCTTCGATAATCGGATGGTTTATACCTATAGTGTCACTGATAAGCCTTATCTCTATACCTTAAAGGGATAAAACACTTTTCGAATATAACGTATAATTTTGCAACCAATTAGTGTATTGTACATATGATTTAATTTGTTTATAAAAAGGATTTTTATTTTCATATCGATTTATATATGCCAATATGTTTATAATTGGATTTATAATTACCATATTTTTATGAAGCATAAGGGATTCGAAAAATATAACCTGGGATATCAACAAATCAATTCGTACGTGGCGTTAGTTCATCAAACTATTGCAACTTGTCCTACCGCTGAATTTACTGTATGACCGAGAGCACCATTTGAGATAATTGCTCAGAAGACACTTTCTTTCCATATCCTACCATCCTATCGATATCCTGTGAACTTAGATATCACACATGCTATGTTTGGCAAATCAATACAGAAATATTGATTTAGAGTAGAAATGTTCAAGTACCAGTTAGACATTGAAGCGGTTGCTCTGTATCCGTTACATTACAGAAGTAAGTCATTGCATCATTCTCAGCATCAGTGTACGACAACGTAAATATCTCCGTCCCATCCGTTGCCGTTATTGGATCAACGTTAATAGAGCCTAAACATAAGACAATATAGCATTAACTTACAAAGAATAAGCGGACACCTCATCGCTAGTTGCTATGTATAACATCTTGAATATCATATTAAATATAGAATCCTACATGTGTTCTCATATATACTCTCACTTAAGAATGTAAGGCAACCTTAAAAGACATATCTAACTAAATATATAAGGTAATCGGTTTCTTGAATGGTAGATCAAAAGCTCGTCTAGTCTGCATAATCGTTCCTACCTTAGCATGTTCATTACTGGTGTATGATATTATGTTAACTTCAACATACATATACCATGGCATATTTCTACATTTGTTTAACGATCAACTTAATTAACACAGACGGTTTCATGTGATACGATGATCTATTTCTATATGTCCATGGTCAAATTTAATGATTATCAACTGGTCCAGGAAAAAACTTTTGATATCTAATATGCTTAATCATAAGTAAAATTATGGATTTTTTATACTACTCATTACTCTAAATAAGCTTTATATTTCCATTTGTTTTGTATTTGTAGGAGGAAAGTCATTCAATAAAAAGGAAATTCTTTATACATTATCAAATGTACCTGATGGGGCCGAATATTTATGCATATACATTTTCTGTGGAAAGGATCGCACATCCAACTTGTTCAAGAGATCTAATGTTTTACCGAAATGAAATATCAAGGTAAGGCAGAATACAGTTTACCTGGTAAGTTTGTAAGAACTGGTTGAGCATTTTCGTCAATGTTTACGGTCATGGTAGCCGATGCTGAGGACCCATACAAATCACTACATGTTACAGCTACTGTATAGCTGGTTGTAGTTCCGTAATCAAAACCTGGGGCTTCTTTGTTTAGTATAATGTATACTGAAAGGATAAATTCGTTTGGGATGAATATACGCGTATGGTATAAGTAACTTTGTCATTGGGTATGTTTACGAGTGTTTGATCGTGATGTGTTGATATTATTGATGAATACTGAACGTTGATAGGATACAAATCTTTACTCTAATGTTGCATATTCTAATCATGTCAGTGTTCTAAAATTATCAGCTCTCAATGTTATTTCTGTGAACATTAGACTTGAAAGAGACATTTGAAATGTGTATTTATGTTAAATTAATTTACTTTAATGTTGTGATATAAACTCGACTAAACTGTATGAATATATAAAAACACGAACAATAAGGTAGAAAGTGAAGTAGCAAGCCATAGAATTATCCTGTGTTTTTTATTTTTTTAACAAAAAGCTGATATTTTTAATAAAAAGCTAATATTCATTAACCTTCAAAATAACCATTTCACGCATTTCTATGTGAAATATGTATTGTAGCAATAACCTTCTAAAATAATTCGAAGAGAAAACTATCTAACATTGCCTAATGTGACTCTCTCATCAAATTACGGGAATATACGTTTTAAAGTTTTCTCCGATAAGCTACAAATAAATTACATCGACATCGCCTCTAACCTAGGTTTAAATGACTAATCATTTCCTTTATTGCATTGTATGATTGAGCTTTCCTAGAACTTTTATACTCACCCCCACTATCAGTGTATGTCTCTCTGACGATAAACTTGCCATTATTAGCTGGAACAGAGTTCACCTCGTCAAGCACACAAGCAGCACGGTCTTCAGAATTAGCATCTGATGTTGATATTGTATGTAGTGTGTTTTCAATTCGAGTGTCTTCGTGGAGGTTTGTGGTAACACTAGCCATGTTAGTTATACTTATGGCCTGATAAATTATAAAACGAAATAAATAGAAAGTTCATCGGAAAATTAATTCATTAGCCTACTCAGTGTCAAGTATGGATCAAATTTAGATCGAAAAAACTTAAATATAGAGAATACATTATGTATGTGTTATTTGATGATATCAAATGTGTTTTTCAAAGAAAAGGTATTACACAAGGTTTTAATGGTTTGTGCAGATAATGAATATACATATCGATCGGCCCCTACATTAGAATCGAATATTTTTCGTAAATACAGTTGATAAAGTTTATCAACGAAAATGATAGAGATTTAAGCAGATTTTTATATTTTCATAACTGACACTCTTGCTTCATCATTAGGCTCGTTTGACAGTCTGTTTTAATATGGCCTTGCATAATTGCATTTCAACTGTATTTGGTATAATTACTGTGCTTCCCTCATATGTGTAAGGGATTGGCAAACTGGACGTAACAGCCAACCTTTCCTTTCATGCAGGTTAAATGAACCATCGGCCTTCCTGGATCTGAATCAACCGATATGGGACAAGACGTCATGTGGAGTGTGGCCTCACGATTTCAAGTACATGAATCTTACTAGTTAACGGTCGTCCACTTAATCGTAACCCATAGTTATATATCATACGTGCATGTGCACTAGGGTAAACATGTACTTACGAAGTTTGTGAATGTAACATTCAGACTGAGGTGACATACAGCATATCCACAAGCAGCAGTATCATACACATTGGCAGTGATTGAATAAGAGGTGGTGGTTGGAGGATTAGTTATAGGCAGCGCCCCGGTTGACGTGACAATTCCTAAGTTTGATGTAAAAAATACAGTGCGGAAATCAATCCCCTTTGCATGAATTTATGTTGGTTTAAAGTAAAGTATACCGTGAATCATCGAGATTTTGTTATATCGAGAAGCATTAATTGGCATACACATTCACTAAGAAAGCAAACTATCTTATCAAACACGATGTCATGGTAAAGGAAACGGTAAGAATTTCCGACAAATGGTTGATTACAACGTTTGCAGAAGTTATTAGATAAGAATCATAGGACATGAGATATTTGATATCGACCTTGTGAATTGTCACCTCTTATACTTTTACAGTATAAATCTATATATTCAACTTTGTCTTCCTTGTTTTTTTTTGTCCAAGCTATAACGACTCTACTTTTCCATAAGGACATTTAAAATTCACTAAATATTTACAAATGAATTACCTTGAGCATGGCCCGACTGAGAAAATACTTCAAATGGCGACAAGACTTTGATAAAAAAGTGAAAAGTACTAACCCCTTATGGAATGTTCACTTCAAACGATAAAAATACAAATGCATCTTGCAATTTAATGTACTTTCATCGGTAAATCTTTTATTTAGAAGACTATCAAAGGGTACAATCACGTTAGAGATTCAGATGGAGTAGTTAATAACTCTTCAAACACCAAATGTCATATTTTTACCATAACTAATTGTTCAACTAAAACGGCGAATTTCGATTTTATCGATATACATCATAGTTTCCTCTCGTGTGTTCCTTTTTAATGAATAACAACAATGTTATCCATCTTCACATCGATTTAATAATTGATTTGTATAAGTTATAAATTTGATCTGCGTCACGTGTAATAGCTTGTACATATACATAAACTATCTTAACATCACATATATTTAAAACGGAACTTAAACTGTTTTCAATGTTCATTAGTTCCCATATTTATGATTACTTGTATTCAATAGAATTGATATGTACCTGTTGAAGTATCTACTGTAAATAGGTCTACCGAAGAAAAGATTGCGTAACTCAATGCCGTGTAAGATCCTGTAGCAGGAGCTGGGGCATTGATTGAAAAGAGAGTCCCGCCAACGGAAAATTGATCTGTTACTTCCTTTACCTCGTTATCACATGTTGGGGTAGGTCCACAGAACTCTGAAATGATATATTTCACGTCTATCTTAACAACATGCTCATTCAGAAGGGCTTATAATTAAAAATAATTCTTGAACAGCTGAAAACCGACATTATGCTACAAGTAAGAATGCCCTCATTGTATATAAATCAGTTTAAGTTCGTTACTTCATTTAACAACTTAACGAAATTCGTCACTAGTCGAAATTTATAGTATCAAAGTATGTTCTTCTCTCACATTGAAAACAAATATTCGTGATCGAAATCTCTGCAAGCTTGTTCTCTTCTTATCCCAGGGGTGTAAAGCCCTTTCTGTAAAATCCATTAACATAATGAACAAAAGTAATTGTTTGATAAAACAGCACATCATAAATAAACAATCCTTAAGTTTGCTTGATTAGTGGTGATGTATTGGTGATTGCTGATTTATTTTCTATCTCTGGGTTGGGAATTCCTGTTACAATTTAAAAACGTTAACACTACCTCTTATCTGTATGGTCAGCGTGTCGCAAATTGTATTTCGCCTTTCAGTTCCACAAACATACAACGTATAGGTTGCATTGCCTAACGGCCACTGGTATTGGAGGGAGGTCACATTAGCCGGATTGTCTGAAAATATCAAATGAGGGTGTCATAAAGGCATTATTCTGTAAGATCCCTAGCAGAAAACTTCAAAATACTGAGCAATACATCTGTCTTTTTAAAGAAACTATTGACTCATTTAAATTAATTAAATTGATTAAGGCTTGTGACACACATATATCTTATATATTATTATCCGGTCCCATCCATGACACTTGTCTATATCGTTTTTTTTTCTGACCATTTGGTGGACCACGAAATATTTCTAGACAAATCTGCATACTTAATTGAATAGTAGGAACTTTCAATGCCGTACATTTACCCAAACCGATGAATAACAAAATAAGAGACCGTGTCGTAACATACTGTACTATGTATCAAGCTATTTACTGTAGTAATTCCCGAAAGAATCGAACGAGAAGAGAGGAGATGATGGTTGAGCTGGAGATATTGTATAATTGTAGTCAAGATCCTCATTCTCGTAGTCACTGTAGTAGAATGTATATATGACATCTAAATCCGCCGTCGCATCGGTGTTCACAATAATCGTCCCTGAAAATTATAAGTCATACTCTATATGAGGCAAAAGTCCTTACAATACAATGCAATGTTTATAAAAAATATTTGGTTGATATAGTTAAACGCATATAGCTTCATACCAAATAACCATAAACAAACATTGAAATGATGCAACATTTATGTATATGTATGGTTATCAATTTCGTTCGTTTTTTACCTGGTTACACCAGACACATGAGTATAACACACTTAACATTTCCCATTCCGTTACATGGACATGAGAGTATACGATATATAAGGCAGTAATAGATTGGTGGTAAAACATGGGCCTGCTTTCTTTGTTCTTCAGTATTGATACTGAAAGTTGGGAAAAGGACACTAACGCAATGATGGTCATAATCAAATACATCTTTGTTAATGCCAGCCTTGACTTTTAGATTAGAAAACATATTGTTACAAAGAAAAATCAGTTGATTACGGTTTTATTAATTTTACATAGTGTTCAGTGGCCTGCATTTTATTAAATGTTATTGCTTAATTGTGTATGTTTATCAGAATTGATTTAGATATTGCATAATATTCATAGTAGTTTTCTTCTATTGAATGCAAAAAAAGCTATGTTTCGTTCAACTTCCTTTTTAAGACAAATGGACTTTAAAGGTTCCTATTTCACAAAAGAGACATTTCGATTTAATTATGAAATGTCGTTGAAACCATACAGTGTGTGTGTGGGGGGGGGGGGGGGGGCGCGTGTGTGTGTGTTCTTGTTTGATACACAATTAAATGAAGGTTTGAAAGCATTTTTAATTAAAAGATCGTCAACTTATCTATGGAGTTAATATGCAGTAAATCTTAATGGTTGTGTCATGTTGGTTTTTTTATTCAAACTACTTTCCTGAATTACTATTTGATTAAAACGCATATCCTTGTAAAATATTAAGAACAGTTCAGATAAAATAAGATAAAGATGTCGCATATATTGACCTCATAAAATGTGCAAGCATGGAAAGACCACACACCCTTATTTGTTTTGTCATTTAACCACAGTCAATGTTATAGGAAATGGATGATTCATGAAATTCTTCGCAATCAGGTGTCATACGAACATGTCAATGGTACGTCTGTGCGTGAAATATCATGACTCCAATAAACAAGCAAGGGAAGGCAAACTAACCTTGGTATTTTCTACTATCAAGCATAGAGTGTCATTCTTGGCACACAAGGGTCTTGGTTCGAATTGCACAAGTGTTTGAGTTTACTTCTTCACTTAATATCCATTCTGATTTGAAGTGAGCAGAGGACATATATCTGGATATCAGACTCTATAGCGATTGATTTAAGTTGTAAGAATTTGTTTCACAATATATATTAGATAGATAAATCTAATTTTTTTAATGGGAAACAACTGATTGAAAGAGTTCAAGAATGTTTATTGTTCATAACTAAAAACAAACACTGACATTGATAACAGCAACATTTTGTTTTATGCCTTGAAGGAATAAAGATTGCAAGAAAGGAGGTATTACCTTTCTATAAAGATAAGTAGAGTAAGTATGACATTTGATCTTCGGCTGATATTGAATTCATACACGTTATTAAGCCTACAAATGTACAATATTCATTTATTGAATAACTTGGTATTATTTGCAGCAGTGCATCTTACTTGGTAGGTTGGTCCAAACAGGTGCTTCATTTTGCTGAATATTAATCGTGAGAGTTCCATCATCAAATGATCCGTACGCATCCGAACACCTGACGGAAAACGTGTACTGTTGTGTTATGTTGTGACTCAGACATCCTTTATTCAGGTTACACAGCCATCCACAACCAGGGTCCGTGCACTCCTTCTTATAGATACTGTATGCTGTAGGATGAGGGTGGAGAAATGTAGTACACACGATTGATATTTGTGTAAGGCTAAGACGGTTTTGGTTACACTTGGGAAAATCAAATAATAACAAATGAAACGCATTTTGTTGCTCAGTACTTGCAGAGATTTGAAAACCAGTGTTTGCAAATATGGAGAAATAAATGCTGTACCGAAACAAAACTATCTACTCTACTGGTTTTAAGTCGACATTTGAGTATGAATCTTATCTAGACATTTTAACACTATACAAGTTCCGTAAAACTTGCATGCTTTAGAACAGCAACTCCCAAGTTAGCTGTGGAGGAAAATCGCTATAAGAACCATGAACAAGATAATAATAATTGTTATTATTGTAAGAATAAGACTGAAGATCTATATCATTTTTTACTTATTTGTCCACTATATTCTGATCTACGTGATGCGTATTTTCAACAAAAATATTATATGCATCCAAATATACAAAAGTTAAATCTACTTTTGACACGTAGGAATAAAGATGAAGTACGCAATATTGCTATGCATGTTTACTATTCTTATAAAAAAAGGGAAACTCTTCTCAATTTATTATGAGTAAAGGTTAGTAAACTGATTTTGTTTTGTTATTGTTTTGATTGCTTTCAACAAACTCCTATGTATATTGTGTAAATAAGCTTTACCTTTGGCTGTACATGTTAATCTTTATATGTATATTGTATTGTTAAGGCCGGGGGCCGACTATCAATTAGATAAATGAAAAAAAGAAAAAGAAACAAAAACAAGAGCAATGTATTCAAACAATTTTTTAAAGCATTAGTGAAGCATCCCTAACATCTTCAAAACGAGTCTTTCTGGCAGACTTTCGTGTTTTGAGAAGATAAAACAATGTGTTAAGAACGTTTCTGTTCGATTCAATTTTTGAAATATGAATACATTGATAGACATTGTTTAAGGTTTTGATAAACATGATTTCCCAGGGACTGTAATCTAATAGCCTTTATCTGTAAAGCACTGCATGGAAATGCTATGATACCGATTCATTGTCAGACGATACAAAAGTAATGATTCGACACTAGGGATAGTAGATCTATCACTTCCCGTTGCGATATAACCGAAGTGAAAACAGTATTTTTCACATTGATAAAAACACTTAATGAGAATCATAGATTATGAATAGAGTTTTATTCTAAACATGCACACCAGAACGTACTTACAGTTATAGTTATAACTCCCATTGTGAACCAATTCAAGGAGAGTTGAATCACTGTTGTATGTTACCACACAGGTAACATTGTCCTCCCATTCGTAGTTGTAATCGTATGTAATAATGGTGTGTAATCGGGTCCTAGCGTCGGTGTCTTCGTGTATGGTGAAAGATGTGTCCAGACTTCGGATTTCTATAGGCTGATATATGCACACAATTACATAAATGTGAGTGTTTGGTTTACAAAGGCACTGTAAACACTATGTGTATTATCATAAAAGAGTGTACTGACTTGAAGTGGCATCTTTACGAAAACTATATAATTGGGTTCGTGATTACATTAAAGACAACTAGAGATTAGTATGCAGCATCATTGTATGTATCAAAAAATGATATAAGGTTCGGCCCTTACTTTGTGATCACTGATTAATTCCTATCGCTGAGAGAATTAGTATAAAGGTATTAAGCATTATGTATACCAAAATGTATGCAAAGGTTCCACACATCTTAGTCTTCACATATTCGATATAGGGATAACCGGATCTTGGACACTGCACACTTTACCTTGTAGTTGAAACATTTCGTCTACTTTAATACAACGTTGTCATGTCATACAATGCTAAAGCTGGTGTCATTGCTACTGTTTACAAACATAAGTTTGGGAATTGTCTGCTTGGTTATTTATGGCACATCAACATCAATGGGCATATAACGTGCAAAAGCCATACACAAATAAAACAAGCGATAAAATAGAACAATTAAGAGCACCGACAAAGGAACTGAAACAAAGATATAGTTACGAAAATAGCTCGTAACAAAAACTAGCAAAGATATATTATGATCGGACTCGATCAGGAAATACCTGTGTCGATGCACTAAACACACACGCTTGATACACATCTTATCATATGCACAGTTACTTAACAAGTAGTTGCTTTTGTATTTGTCTTTATTCATGTTAATGATTGCTTAATATTCTATATATATTGAGATGAGCCCGCTATACAAGTACTAAAGACTTTCCAATTAAATCAGATACTAAAAAACTCTAACCGTTTGAATATTTAACCGCTAACGAGAGTTAAGGCAGTCAGTGCTATTGGTCAAATACGTGTACATTTTAGATGGATACTTAAATTCTTATATTCTTATCGATGTCAATGTAAAGCCAATGAAAGGATAACAGTCATACGCGTTGATGTTAAGTAGACCTCCAAACACTTGTAGACTTTCCAAATTAGTAATGTTGCGATCAATCCTTCCAAACATCTGTAAACTATCCCAGTTAGTAAATATTGACGTCGAACCTTCAACATATGTACATTTACAAGTTAGTAAATGTTGATGACTATCTTCAACATATGTACATTTATTAACCCAGTTAAAAATGTTGACGTCAAATCTCCAATATATGTACACTAACCCAGTTAGTAAATGTTGCCGTTAAATCTCGAACATAAATACACTTTCTCAGTTAGTAAATGTTGACGTCAAATCTCCAACATATGTACACTTACCTAGTTATTAAATGTTGACGTCGAATCTTCAACATATGTAAACTTACTCTGTTAGTAAATGTTGACGTCAAATCATCAACATATATTCACTTACCCATGTGTAAATGCTGACGTCAAATCTCCAACATATGTACTGTTACTCTGTTAGTAAATGTTGACGTCAAATTATCAACATATATTCACCTACCCAGTTAGTTAATGTTGACGTCAAATATCCAACTTATGTACACTTACTCAGTTAATAAATGTTGACGTCAAATCATCAACATTTGTACACTAACCCAGTTTGTAAATGTTGATGTCAAATATCCAACATATGCACACTTACCTAGTTATTAAATGTTGACGTCGAATCTTCAATATATGTACACTACTGAGTTAGTTAACGTTGACATCAAATCACCAACATATGTATACTTACTCTCTTAGTAAAAGTTGACGTCAAATTATCAACATATGTACATTTAGCCAATGAGTTAATGTTGACATCATATTTCCAATACATGGACTCCAACAAAGTTAGTAAATGTTGACGTTAACTCATCAACATAAGTAAACTTACTCAGTTAGTAAATGTTGACGTCAAATCATCAACATATGTACACTTACCCAGTTAGTAAATTTTGATGTCAAATGTACAACATATGTAAACTGACCAAGTTACTAAATGTTGACGTCAAATCTCCAACATATATACACTTACTCAGTAAGTAAATGTTAACGTCAAATCTCCAACATATGTACTCTAACATAGTTATTAAATGTTGGCGTCAAATCTTCAACATATAAAGACTTATTCAGTTAGTAAATGTCGACGTTAAATCTTCAACATATGTACACTTACTCTGTTAGTAAATGTTAATGTCAAATCTCCAAAATATGCACACTTACCTAGTTATTAAATGTTGACGCCGAGTCTTCATTACGTGCACATTATTCGAGTTAGTAAATGTTGACGTGAAATATCCAACATATGTACACTTACCCAGTTTGTAAATTTCATGTCAAATCATCAACATATGTACATTTACCCAATTAGTTAATGTTAACGTCATATTACCAATACACGTACTCTTACCGAGTTAGTAGATGTTGATGTTTAATCGTCAACATAAGTACACTTACTCAGTTAGTAAATGTTCCCGTCAAATCATCAACATATGTACACTTACCCAGTTAGTAAATTTTGATGTCAAATGTCCATCATATGTAAACTGACCCAGTTAGTTAATGTTGATGTCAAATCTCCAATACATGTACACTAACCGAGTTATTAAATGTTGATGTCAATTCACCAACATATGTACACGTACCCAGTTAGTAAATGTAGCAGTCAGTGTCATTGTGCATTTTGATGTGTATGAACATGACTCTGTATTTGATACTTCGACTGCCATGGTGTAGACTTTGTTTGGATATGATGGGAATACCGTTACATTCCCCGTGCTCGTTATCACACCTAAAATAAGGTCAAAATAATATTATAGATAGGAGGGACTGCTACGATTTTTTTGAATCTGCAGCATAATTGTGCTGTTTACAAGCAACACTGTAAAAAACACTAAAAAACACTAAAAATGCAGTGGTCATATCATAAAACGAAATATTTGACCATAAAAGGAAAATATGGCAAAACCATTTTAGTTGTTATTTTACGAAAATAATCATCGGTATACCACGATGTTTTGTTAATCAATCAATTATTCTACAATATCATGTTCAAGACTCTTTGAAAATGGTAGAACACATATATATAAGAAACAGATTGACACAATTATTTTGCAATGTGTTCAAAGCAGAATGCATTTACAGTTACAATTTCTTACCAGTGTTTGGGTTTATACTTGCAACACTTAATGTCGTTGAATTTATTTGGTAACTAAGACCAGTAAACGACGAATTAATAAACGATGAAGTTGTGAAATGATCCGTCGGTTCTGGTACATTCATGGTAAACAGCGTGCCTCCCACAGCGAATGTGTCTGCTACAGTGTTGGACTTATCAATACAAGTGGGTCGTTGATAACAGCCAGCTGTAGTAAATAAAAAAATCAGCCAATGTCCCTATATTCCTCTTAATTTCAAACCCTAAAAGGAGTGTACTGTACTCAATGCAAATTGCTTTGGGGTCAATGCACATGTGACATACTCATGTTCAAGGCAGAGCATTACTTACAATACAATACGACAACCTTTTTGGCGATGTTATACAAAGTCATTTGCGTTTTACAAAATTACATAATTTAAAATTGTAACGATGTTTTGTTGTGTTACTTAGCAATGATAGCATGTGCCTGATATAATGTTTCAATGTGCAATACATTTCGAATCTTACCTAAACAGTTACACAATATGCTATTTAAATCATCTTACTGATAACATAGTAATGATATATATCACAGATTTGGCTGAACATTTTGTCGATGTGGAGTTTTGGTTACAAACGCTTCGTCACAAAGACTGGTTCTGATATCGAATGCCATTTCTGCGAACCTACATAACGTTCTTGCCAAGATTCCAATCTCCTTTTTAGCGACTGAATGGTGTTGGGAAAGGGATTTATTTAATAAAACTTATTTCATTTACAATAAGACGATGGTGTATGTGGAACAAACATGATGGTACAACAGTTATACGTACAGAATTGAATGGTTAGAGTTCCACAGTCAGTTTGCCGGCGACTATAGGCACATATCTCCATGGAAAAGGTCCATGAATACTCGTTGGAGGGGTTGGAATTTATGTAGACTTGACCATTGCCTGTAAATTATGACAATTTTATCCATTAGACAACAAAACATACAACTTGTCAGAATGATTAATTTAATTACTGTAAACGGAAAAGACCGGATTTCATTTATTTCATGAAATTTTAAGGACGTGATGGAATAGAATGAATCGACAAAAATAAATTGGCTCAAAAACTTAGAGAGTTAGACTTCCTTTTAAATTTTGGTTGGTGATGATATGGCGAACAAAGAAAGCGCGTGCTACTGTGACATTAATAGGGTTTTTGTATCAATACTTCTTCTACAGTCTAGTTGTAGAAGCCTGCTTTAATGGGTGATGCGGTAGAGTGGTTGGCTCTCTCTCGAAGTTAACCAACGTACATCGTGGTTAGGACCTGGATGGGTTACCCGCGATGGTTATACTCCGAGAGGGACCCGATACACGTTACACTACAAGTAATTTCTCGCCATGTAGTAACTATTTAGAATACGTTTGATAAACGCTAAATGATCCAGTTCACATAGAGAAAGATAAAATGGCGTAACGATATAAATCGTTATGTTATTATGAATCAAATATAAATCGTTATGTTATTATTATTCCAAAAAGCATTACATTAAAGCTTTTGAACTTTCGTTTGAAAAACATATCTATCGAGCAACATATTAGGTATTAGAAAGGCACATATTTCTTGCAAAAATAGTGATCTTCATTACACAGTCTGTGTTTATGTTAAAGAAATAAAACAAGTAACCTATATTCAGCCGAAACAGCCGGCTTGTTGATAACAACCATGAGTTGGCAACCGACGACGATTCGACCCATTGGGACACCGTTAGACCAGCTGTGGTCGTGGTTGAAAAGATTACCGTACCCGAACCTTGCGTTCTAGAAGCAGATGTTGTTGCTAAAATTAAAAGAAAACTAGACAGTATTTACTGAAGTACTTACTGATATGATCAACACCAACAACACCCATTCAAATAAACATATATGTAAATAGAAGACATAACACAGTAATGGCACACCCTCAACAAATACTCACTTTATGGCCAAACCGTCTATCTTTCTAATTTCGATTTAATGGCAATGCTTATACCATATTTATCATTCAAGTAACAACATTTTCATCCTATTGTCAAAGTTATATTTTAAAATAATTTGTTCTGAATGATGAAAAGTGTCTTGCAAAGGTCTATAAACAGTCTACAATTTTCAAAATGATTTTCACATACGATACACGAAATGTTTTTTATTGTCTTAAATTGGTTCATGCCAAATCCGAAATACATTGTATTTGTAGAAGATATTATTAAATCAGTTCACCACAGTGACCAAATCCGAGTAAATTGTAGTAGATACCATTAAACCATTACCAAACAATAACCACATTTAACCACTTTATTGCAGACGACTCTGGAAAACATTATTGGAAAAGGAGAAATTGCTAGCTAAGAGCAATTTCTTCTTTCCCCACGTCTGCTTTATCTGAAGAATAGTTTTCAATTTCATCACATTTTGAAATGTCGTCTGAAAACTCTTTCAATTTGGGACAGTAAAAAATGTGTCGTTTAGGAAAGGGTTAGATCTGTTCATCGTAGTGGGATAACAATTTTAATGATACATCTGTCTTATTGCTCATATCGAAGGTTGTTAGGACCTTGTTACCACTGACTTTATAAATTTGTTTAGAAAATATAAAAACAGCAATATTATCATGATTTAACAAAAAACGTGTTATTGTTGATTTTTTTTCAAACAAAATTATAAATGTGTTAAGAATTATCAAGAGCAGGTTATTTACCAGCCAGGTTTGTAATGGAGAATGATGGAGTTTCCGCCGTAAATGTTGTGGTATGTGTGAGGGTACTTGACGCGCTGTCCTCAGAGTTGGACTCGGAACATGTTACACTGATACTGTAGGTTCCTGCTGATGCACAGCCATTCGACGTAGAGCAAGTGTTCCCATTCGGATAATTCCCACAGTTTGTTGCACTGCATGAGCTCTTTTTTATATACCACTGGGACGGGCTCCCTGTTGGAAGTAAAGGTTATTAAACAAGCGCAATTAGATAGAATATTGCCATAAATACTTCTGTACGATACGTTTTATATCAAGAGTTTTGCTTTTTGTGTTAAGCAATCATCTTGTTCTGCTACCATGCATAATTCTCAGATTCCGATTTAATTAGATAAACTCTATTGAACAAGTTATCTAAACCGACTATATTGTATTAATGCTTTACAAACCTGACATGTAAAAGAGTCCTGATGCCGGATTACTTGAGATCGAACAAGAGCAGGCTTTAGTTTCTCTTTCGTCCTCCCAGTTGAGAGTACATGAAGCGGAGAATCCATCTAGCGTTTTACTACTGTCATAGTTTTCACTCTGTGATGACGAGCCTGACCAACCGGTCCAAGACACACTGCCACTCGCTAGGGAAAAAAGAATATAAAATTAGGATTAAAACATTGTTTTACCTGTGCATTTGTATGCAACTATGCCAAAGGACAATTACAACTACTTATTTCGTAAATCAGGCTTCTTTTCCATATTGTAAACATTATTTTCAATATATTTATACATTTATGAGTGACAACACATTGATCTATTTGCATCATATTTTATAATGAAGAACAAAAATGTATTTTGATCATCTTACGTGATTTTCATCAAGACATGCTTCTTTGGTTTTAAATAAGATTCCAATATTCTTTACTTGGGAATAATTTTGAATGCGACTGCATGAAATAATTTTATCCTTGAATAAGAATGTATTTGAATGCGACTGTAGTCCATCATACATCTGACAGATAAAAAGAAAATGAAATTATTCTTTCGTAAATTACATAATTCTTTTCAAACAAAAGTCACTACATATCAAGTCACGGTCAATTCTTATATCTGCCCTCTTCAATATTTAAAGTGTAACCAGAGTATCTGATATTGCACAAAATGCACCGACTTTAAAAAATAACACATACCTTTTTAGATTCATTT
Source organism: Cerastoderma edule (assembly GCA_947846245.1). NCBI lineage: Eukaryota > Metazoa > Mollusca > Bivalvia > Cardiida > Cardiidae > Cerastoderma > Cerastoderma edule. Next base: position 41,454,565 of record OX401408.1, read on the forward strand.
AAAAGTGCCAATTATATTTAGTTAATAGTTTATAATCTTACTTTCTAGTTTTTTAAACGATATGTCAGCGTAATTGTAGTGGTCTCGATATGCTGTTTAAATGTATTGATAAATCCCACCAATTGTCTCTTTTCAATGATATTGTAATAAATGAAACAAAAAAGAAGATGATTTGTTCATGAATGATAACTCTTTCGTTGACTAAAATGGAAGTCTTAAAATAAAATTGGATTTATTTTCCAACACATTTGAACGTTGATAGACCGACTCAATAACTGGCATAATTATCTAAAGTAAATTCTATTATCAAAGTATACCCAACAAAACAATTAAAGGGCTCATTATGTAAGGTTAAAAACAAATTCATTAACCCAATTTATTTCAAATAATTTGTTTATATGCATGTTGAAAAACATATTTATTTCGTTAAACAGTATACAATCGTGTTTTGAAATCGATGCTGTTTGATCTTGTATGTTCACTCAAAAATTCACGCCAGCAGCTTCGGGAGAATTCGTTATGACATTTATCAGGAAGGAGAATGCATGGGTGCGCTGGCCACTGTAATATGACTTCGATGCTTTGTTTTTACAGTATATATTATAAAAATGTAGTAAAAGCAATCTAATGATTAATTAACGATTAGGGACCATCAACTTTGGAAGACACAAGCATCATACCAAATGATGTGCTGGTCGAGTTGCGGTATGTCTAACAAAACTTGCGCAATACAGTAGATATTCAACGCCAAGATAGGTGCTGTGTTATTTAAAAAGAGACCATTCGAAGAAATCGGCGTGACTCTATATCTATTTTTTATTGAAGTGTCGGGCGAGTGGGTTTAATATTGATCTTATTGCACATAACACATGTGTTTTTTTTTGTAAATGTAAATACACAAAAAGAGGAAAATGATGATATACTGTTATTGCACGCAGGGCTTTATATTAAACAAAATGTCAAGCGAACAGCTGCAAAAATAGAAAGGCATGCATATTATATAATTCTTCAGATAATGATTATTCATACATTCAAAAGTGGAATGACTGTTGTCAGATTTTCGCTGTAAGACTCGATAAGCAAAATAAAGGTTGTACAGAAATTTTGGTAATCGTGGACCATCTCACTTAAAAGTGAGTTGTCTATCTCGGAAAGCTTTAATTGATACCTACTTTAACACATATAATGACCAAAATATGTCTAATGTTAAGAAGTGCAAAGCAAAATATACAGTGTTGCGCCGCCAGTCCCCCTTAAAAAAGGAATGCGTAAGGATGATATACATTGTATTTGCGTTTTATTGGAAAATATCGTTTGACATGTGTTTTGGGATAAGAACCTATCGTAATGAATTGATTTAACACTTCATAATTTGCTCGTGACAAACTCGATACTTGTAAATTTGTTCTTTCTTTTAAGAAAATCGAATTCAAACGTCATCTTTTGATTAACCATTCCAATTTCCGTATATTCCAAAGCGTCTTACACCACAAACCCAAAAGGTCAGAGTTTGAGAAAATGTCTTTCTAATAATAACTTGTTATCAAAAAATGATTAATGAATTTACAGTTATATCGTATTTTCTTCTGGCTAATTAACATCGATAATTCCTTATATTTATAGCCGTACATTGTTGTATCTTGTTATCGTTTTAAACATATTCATATAACCCAATATCATAGAGTATCACAGAATAGATGCATTTAAAACGGATAAAGCTACCTTTCTTTCTTTCAAACAATACACAGTACACACAAAATACCAACATTGTGCTGAACGAACCTTACTATAAGATGTCACTCGCATTGAAGTTGAAGTGATGTCATCATTTAGATATTTAGGTTTGTTCTTTGATTCAAAACCTACATACTTATCACACATACATAATCTTAAAGACAGTTTATTAGAGCATTTAATCTCGTAGACGTTGTTTCTCATATGGGAAGGGGAGCAAACGTCACAACAGGTCTTTACCGTTCTTGCATGGGTTCAACCACGGTTATATTTTTAATGCTCCTATACCGCACATATTGGAGCTCCATACAATAAAGCACCAGGGTTTACGTGTTTCAGGCTTAAGCTTAGTTTATCTGTCAATACAGTCCCATTGACCCACAACACAACACATATACAATGTATCCCTAGGTGTCATTTAAGCTTCATGTTCGTACAGAAATTGAGCCGTCATTGGTTTTTAAACAGAAAATAGCTTATATTGCAGTTCTATTTCAAACTTTAAGTAATGTTGAAAAGGACACTGCTTAATATGGGTTTGTTCTCTTTACAAGGAACTATACTTGAAATAGGAAAAATGGTTTTTAGTGGATATTTTTTGGGCAATATTAAACCTGGTCAATTGGAATGATACCGAATTAAATATTTTAATAAACATACCATCCAAATGCCTAATCATGTCAAGGTAAATGGAACCAACCTTCATCCCTATTGAAGGAACTACTTCAATCGACCTACTAAGGTTGCCTGTAGTGTTATTGTCATTGGTAACAAATGATGCACAAAACATCTTTGGAAAAAAACCGATTCCCATTGGTTCTATCTTCATTATATTTTATGCTATCAAGGGTGATACCTAACGTTGAATGCACAATAGCTTTTAAGAAGTCTATTCGTAAATATGTTTAAAAGGGTACATTCTAGCAGATAGCCCAAAATGCAGTACATCAAGAAGCCAACCGCTAAGCCAAACAGAAAACAAGAGAATAATCGAGAGAAGCATGGAACCAGAAGCAAACCTAATTTGAGATTTATAGACCCATGCCATTATCATTCTAGTGCTAACAGAAACTGTATCAAGAATAGTTCAATCTAGTGCCCTGAAAAAGCCCTTCCAGAACTTTATATCCATTGGTCAGTTGACGAGGAGGAATTTTCATACATGCCAAAACCAAAGTCAATTTTAAAAGTGCAGGAATGTCTTCAAGAGGGACACGTTATCTCGAACTGTCCCAATGACTTGACGTGTTCAAGCTGTAAATGTGAAAGACATAGAAAGGGTGAGTGCATCTCAACACAACAGAAACACACTACCTAATCTGTGTCACACCGTAACCCCGTTTTGTTCGTGGAGCCAGAACTCGAAACCGATTCAGCAGAAAACAAGGACGTAATAGCCACAGGCGATACAGTCTCACATACAACATCACGAATCCATAAAACAATATGATAAAGAAAGACAAACGAAACTCCTCTTCTCATACAGAAATTGACTGATTTCAAAGAACTATCCAAAACACCAAATAATCACCAAGTTACGGTTTAAGGACGTTCTCGGTAGTTTTTACTGCGCACGTCATCTGCGCATCCCAGAGAGTAAATACAGCTGTTACCGAAGAGGTACTTGCATAGAAGTCGGATAAACATTTGTATTTGGATGAAATTTACTGTATGCAATTTTTTTCAAAGAATAATCATATTATACATAAAATTATGATAAGTTATTAACATTTTTATATATTTCTCAAGCATAGTAAGCCCCAAGCTTCTATTCTTCAAGTTTAAAGTTATTTTTGTCGTTTTTATAAATGTTTTTCAAATACGGTTACCATGGAAACTGTCATTTTACAGAAAAACTAATTAGTCAACATATACTTTTTTTTGCATTTTGTATTTCAAGATTGAATTTTACTTAACATACTGAAAAATAAGAAAAATCTATGAAAGGAATTTTGAAATATCTTCATTTCTTTGTAATATACATACCAATTTTCACTGTTTTTTATTGAATACAAAAAAGTGTTCAGATTGTAATTATTCAAAACAACATTGAACAATAAAGTATTCAATGTATGAATTCATGTTTTTTGTGCTTAAAAATCTTCCAGAATCTTTTTATTACCTTTGAAGATGGTATGGTCAATTTGACATTTTTGCCCCAAACGGTTACCAAGGAAACTCTCATTTTACAAAAAAAACTAACTCGTCGACCTGCACTTTTCTTTTCATTTTTGCATTCACAATAAAATTCTAAATAACATATCAAAAATTCAGAAAATTCTATGAAAGGATTACTTTGTTATAAAACTGTAGAACATGTCCTTAAGACGAAATGCAGGCGACAACAGATCTCCTCCGACACAAGAAATCTTTAATGTGAATGCCAAAATAAATCATGAACTCATCATGAGTCATCCAACAGCTCTCGCCTCTAAGACTGGCTATGCGAGAAGTACAAGAGAACGTCATACCGGACTACGATATAATGACTAAGCTGAAAACAAGACCATTGTTTATATGGTATGTCATGATCTATTTTGATAGATATGACAAAATATGTACATAAGTGATCCATTCAGCAGACATACAAAACAGATTTTGAAATGAAGCCAAGCAAAAGTCCCGATAGTGATGGCCTAACTGTAGAATTCTATCAGGATTTCTGTCCTAGATAACAAAATGTCAAATTAATTTCATTTAATTATGCTTATACAACAGGTACTCTATATATTCCCCCAAATCATTGTTGAATTTCTCTTCTTTTCAAAAAGTGTAATGATGATGATCTACAAAACTGGACAGCAATATTTTTCCTCAATGTTCACTATAGATTACCTGCACATGTCTTAGCAAATAGACTTTAACAAGTTCTGCCTTTCATTGTAAGTCGAGACAAGCAAGGGTATCTTAAACCATGTTTATGGGACTATCAGACAAATTCATGACATAGGCAATTATGTAACTGAATTCCAAGAAGAAACAGCTATATTGTTTTTGAACTTCAAAAAGGTTTTTGATACAGTACATTGGAAATTATTTCTTTTAAAATGCTTTGGTGACTCAATTATAACACACATGGATTCAAACTTTTTATCATTAAACTACATGAAACATATAAGTCAAAATCAGACAGTGTTACACTATTCCGTTTAATTATTCAGGGCTGTCCCTGTTCAAGTGTTTTATTCATAATTGAAGTTTTTGTCATTAATATATTAACTTCAACTGACGTTGAATGTTTAGATATAGAGATCAAATTAAAGCATAAGACAGTTGGCAGATGATACAACACTTTTCAAAAGGTCATAGCATGAGGTTCGCTTTGCTTAAAGTATCGTTTAATGTTTTGGCAATCGGACTCGGACCCTCAAATGACAGCTTTAAGGATACAGGTAACATTAAATGGTCAGATCAAGTTAAAGATCTTGGCATTTACTTTTGTACTTTTGACATAAAAAGACAAATAATCAATTGCGATAAAAAAAATGTTTAGTCAAGCTATGTCCCAAAAGAAATCGATACCATGTTTTTAATAAATTGTGGAATGGTTAACCTAAAAAGATTACACTGGCAGTTTTGATAACGAGAAGGAAAATAGCGGCTTAAACATGATCGATACAACCCCATAAGTTAAAGCAATACAAATTTAATGGGACAAAACGATGTTGTTTCAGTTAGTAAACACAAACTGAAAGGCTATTCCAGAGGTACCAATACGCTCCTCGATTACTTATATTAAGCTCTGATCCTAACTCATTAGAAAGTTTACCCAAGCCTCGATTTAAGTGGCCAAATAAGAACTAAAAAAAGTTGTTTGTTGAGGGTCAATCGGCCCTACATATCTAAACCTGACAACCCTAAAGATTTTATTTTACCATTGCAAGAAAAAATCAATTGGCGCCATATTTTTAACATATCCATTTGAAACTTCTCATGCATTCCCGACAGGTTAGTTTACGAGTTGAATAGACTGTAAACATCCGCGAGCTGTAACATGTCTTTATTTGTGTCTTCTATCTGCCCTTAAACTGAAAAAGCATTTTGATAAATACTGGTCTGTGTCAGAAGACAGTTCTATACTGTTTGATTATTTTCTTCAAAAAGAAATATACATGTTAAAGTGAAGCTCAAAAATAAAAAACATAAAAAAAAATCCCTACCTACCCTACCTACTGATTTTGAAGATGTTACCCTAAACAAACAATTTGTTTTTTAGGCCTTACTACAATAGCATATTGCCCACATAGGTTGAATATAAGAACATAGGACAATAACAAAAATCCCTAATCGTTCGCCAAAGATCAACGGTCATTATTATGGGGAAATCAATTCATTCAGGACAACCGAAAACAGTTATGTTTTTTTTAAAAAACCTGAATAAAAGACATTTTAGATAACAAAGGAATACTTAACGAACAATGTATCCTTGAAAGATTAAAAGAACAACATAACTGGATATCAGAATTTGTCATACCTTAAAAGACAATACCAACATTATGGAAAAGGAAAGATTCGCATCTAGAGCCATACAATACAAAAGTAAAAACAGATAGTCCCAAGATATTATATGAAATCTTTCCAATTAATAAGGCTAACATATACCTCTACCAACGCTTCGTTCAAAACGTTGTGGAAAACCCTATTTGTTTTGGCAAACTAAGCTTTGAACACGTAATATCAATTGGAACCAAGTTTATTCATCAATAAAAAGAAGTTCATGTGAACAATATAATCATAAATAGTATCATAGCAACGACGGAAAATCTTTAAATGGTGGATTTAAAAATAGATCGCCTTTTCGTGACTTTTGTAAATCTATAAAGAACATTGAGAATGTTTTGTTTAAAATATCGCCAGATTAATTCTTTCTTAAATAATATTACAACTATTTGTATCATGTATCCTGAAGAATGTTCTATGTATAAAACATATTATAACGTTATTATTATGATTTGCCTCACCACACAGACGTAAATAATATTTTGAACTTAGCTATCTTCATTATCTACAGGGCCGACATTACAAGTAACAGATGGAAACAACTTTAAACGTCTCATCATTGTTCACCTTTTGAGGCTTTATGTCTTTAACCTATTGAAGATAGGTCAATCAATTCTTCAAAGCGTGTAAAGGAACTCGAATAAAATGGTTGGCTATGACTCATAACATGAACGCCTGAAGATTTTATCATATGTAAGTCTGTAAGTAAACATCAAATTACGATTTTTTGTATATGAGACCATTGTGACAGAGGGATATGATGATCATTGAGCAACTTCCTATATTGCCTGTTTTTTTTAACAATATAGTTGCATACATACTTTGTGCGGTTTAACTAAAAAACTTCTTTTATACTATTGTACATATGTGAGCACAGAGAACTAGTTATAGTTCGTTTCTCCTTTCGAATAAGTATTTTGTCGCATGTATGTATGTAAGTTAATTACTTGAAGAGAGATTTCTCGATGGGATTCTTACAATACTTTAATGTAAGATTTTTAAAATGGGATATATCACTCTATCAAAACTCAATTATCTTTTTTGATTAGCTTAATTCAAAACTTGTTTTCTTTTTATTTTATGATAGAAAGTTAAAAAGTTATCAAATAAGCCCCGTATAGTGTATTATACAAATGACAGTGTAATGCTTTTCTGAGTAAAAAGATTGTTGTATGAAACTTAAAAAAATCTTTATTGATAAGACATAGTCCGTCAATGGAAGTTATTTCGAAGTTTTAGAATTAGATTTAGTCGTAAAATTAATTGTACGCCAAAATCTGTGGACATTTGTGATAGACTTATGTCAACAATAGATGCTAAAACAACAAAGCAACTTACTATATTTTTTGTGTTCAAAATTTGCATCACCTATTTGTCCATTGGACATTCTTTATTTGAAATCTAAAATCAAAGTGGTCTAATGATGTAAAAATGCACGGATATTAGAGACATGTTTTGAATTGAAAGATAGCTATGCTACTTAACAGTCATAGCACAGTTCTATGAAAAACAGTCAATGATCTGATTAAGCACAATTTGGATGTAGAAGTCTTCCTTTAAGAATAGAGACTGGTCGATATTCTGACAAGCATGCCACTGAAAGAATGTGTACTTTTTGCCTAGATAATGCAGTAGAGGATGATATCAAACTTCTATTGAAAGTATGATGATATAAGAGACCTTTTATTTATTTAAAAAATGTAGAAATTAAGTAAATGACTTTAAACACTGTGTGGTCTTGATAATATTTAATACTTTGTAAAGGATGATTAAATATGTGTTTTTAAATTTCTTGTTGAAGGTAGGAACCGACGTAAAATATGTCTTTATAAAACGTAATACCTTCACTTTTATGATACATTAGAAATACAAAAAACTAACCTATCTTTCTTAACAAATATGTGTGGACCTTCATTGCAATGTTATCACTATAAGAAAATGAAGCCGGGAACCATGCAAATTAAGACGCCAGACGGCGTCGCGGTGAGACCAGAAGAAAAAACGACTGCTCCGTAAACCTCAATCTATAAAAAGAGTCGTGACATCACTTGTTTGTAACCTAGTACACATTGGTCTATCCATGCCTAACACCATAGTTCAACACGCGATCCAAAAGGCCCAGTACCGAAACGACCAAGTCAGAAGAGGTCAACCGGTCCAAAACGACCCTCTCCATGATGACTTGACTTATTTGAAAATAGATGAAATCAAGCTGTTCACTTTTTTTTAACTGTCGATAAGTGTATTTTCATAAGAACATAGACGAACTAGCCCTGATGGGTGCGAATGGGCAAACCACTAGGCCATTGGTGAAATATTTGATAGGACAGTGTGTGTGGGTGTGGGGTGTGTGGGTAGGTAGGTGTGGGTGTCTGGGGGGATAGTGGTTTCTATTTTTACAAGGCAAGCAAGGGGGAGTGGGTGCTGATTGACAACAGGCTAGAACTAGAGAGTTTGTTCTCTTTTCACTAACTGATTAGATATTAGAGGGAGGAGGGAGGGGGCAGGGAAAGGAGGGCCATAATTCCCAAAAGATAGATACTGACGTAAACGGTGTTTTCAAGATGTTTTAATTTCTTAGACATTATAAACTTGAATGTTTTCCTCTTTTGTCACGCATGTAAAGCGCTTGACTTATAGTCCATGGTTCCAAGATACGATCCCGGGTCTCGCCGCTGAAACTTTCAGAGATAGCATTCTTGTATTTCCCATTAATAATTACAAAGAGTATAGTAGCATAAATATTCTACTATAAGAATAAAGATTAGGAAGATAACTACTGAATTAGATTATACTAATTGTCAATCGACAAGAACAAGTAAGATTAATAATAGCTGAGTCAATGATGAGACGACGCCTTAAGCCCATATTTCAACAAAGAATATGTAAATATAATTGAAGTGGTATTTTTCCCCCTCTTTGTCATTGGGCTTTTGGGTAAATGCATTTGAAATATGCTATGATCCTGTATTTTTCGCTGCTTTTTCAAGATTGATTTTTTGGTTATGTATCAGTTTTCTAACAATCGCAAAAAACTCATCGTTGAACGACTTTTCGTGCCTTTCATTTATTTTTTCATTTCTTACAAACATGCAACTTTGTTTATACTCTTTGTGTTTTTCCTTCATGTTTCACTTCCTCTTACTCATGAACCTATACTGTTGTTTATACTTTTTTAATAGTTTGAATATGTATTGTCAAAATATTAATCAGTCTGTAGTTATATTGGATATATTTTTCTCAAAAATTGAACAGTTTAAATACAAAACGTTTATATGGCAGATAACTGCGAAATCCTTTCACTGAATTGCAGAGGTCTACGGGGAGTTCATAAACGACTTCAAATTTTTAATTTCTTAAGGAGTATCAAATGTGACTTATGCTGCTTACAAGACACTCATTTTACTTTAGATATGAAGACAAGAATTTACGAAGAGTGGGGATCTGAATGTTTTTTCAGTTTCGGAACCTCGAACTCAAGAGGCGTAGCAATTTTGATATCGAAAAATGTAGATTTTAAAGTTCATCAGAATATTATTGATCAAGAGGGTAATTATGTCATACTTGATTTAACTTTGAATGGAAATAAGATAACAATAGCCTCACTCTATGGTCCAAATAATGACACACCTTCTTTTTATGACTCTATTTTCGATCATATAGATCAAATCAATAACGATCCCTTTTTACTTTGTGGAGATTTTAATGTAGTCCAGGATCCAATTCTAGATTACTATAATTACAAACATCTTAATAATAAGAAAGCACACGACACATTACTAAAACATATCGAAAGTAAACAATTAGTTGACCCATATCGCGAACTATACCCAAACAAAAAACGTTTTACGTGGAGGAGGACAAATCCTATTAAACAAGCAAGGCTTGATTTTTTCTTCTCTCTCCAGTACTAGCTCATAATATTGAAAACACTGATATATTGCCAAGTTTACAGTCAGATCATTCAATAATAAAGTTAAAGTTAAGATTTAACAAGTTTAGTCATGGCAAAGGACTATGGAAACACAATACATCCCTACTCAAAGATATTGAATATGTTAGAACAATTAATCAGGTAATAGAAGATATAAAACTACAATATGCTCTACCAGTGTATGATTTAGATAGATTAATTGATATACCAGATAAAGATATTCAATTTATTATAGATGATCAACTTTTTCTTGATACATTACTTATGGAGATCAGAGGAAAATCTATCTCTTATGCATCTTTTAAGAAAAAACAGAATCTTCAACATGAAAAAAACATTTTAGAGAAAATCAAGACAATTGAAGAAAATTTAACAGAAGAAAATTCAGAAACACTAAATATTCTAAAACACGATCTAAATATTTTGCACGAGAACAAACACAAAGCCTTTTTGATAAGATCAAAATCACAACAAATCATCGAAGGAGAAAAACCAAGTAAATACTTCTTAAGCTTGGAAAAACATTATGCAATATCGAAAACAATGACAAAATTAATAAATGATAATGGGGAGGAAATAACTGATCAAAAATCGATATTGAAAGAAATTTCTAAATTCTATAAAAACTTGTATGACGCACAGCATGGATACAATGATTCTGAATACAAAGAATATGTAAAAGAATTAGAACATCCGAAATTGACAGTTAATGAATCAAACCACTTGGAAGGGCTTATTGATCTTTCTGAAGCCACAAACGTATTACAAAACATGAAAAACAACAAGAGTCCAGGAAGTACTGGTTTTTCTGCTGATTTTTACAAAGTCTTTTGGAAACGAATTGGTACCTTTGTTATTCGTGCTTTAAACTGTGCTTTTTGGAATGATAAATTGTCTCTAACACAATCGCAAGGTATAATTATTTGCATTCCAAAAGGTGAAAAACCCAGACAATACATAAAAAATTGGCGCCCGATTACTTTACTCAATACTGTTTATAAGATTGGCTCTGGGTGTATCGCAAATAGAATTAAATTGACTTTAGATAAATTGATCAATAGTGATCAAACAGGTTTTATTAAAGGTAGATACATTGGAGAAAATACACGATTAATTTATGATATTATGCAATATACAGAAGAAAAGGATATTCCTGGATTACTTTTGTTAATCGACTTTGAAAAAGCTTTTGACTCATTATCATGGTCTTTTATTGAGAACACTTTAAAATTATTTAATTTTGGCCCAGATATACAGAAATGGTTTAATATTTTTAATAAAACTTCAACTTCAGCAATTATGCAGGCTGGTTATCTTTCTGACTTCTTCTCAATCAGAAGGGGTTGCAAGCAAGGGGATCCGCTTTCAAGTTATATTTTTATAATGTGTGCTGAAGTTCTATCTCTAAAAATCAAAAATAATAACAACATTAAAGGTATTAAGATAAATTCTACTGAGCATAAACTTTCCCAGTTCGCAGATGACACAACATTAATTCTAGATGGCTCTGATACTTCTCTGAATGAAACACTAGACACTTTAACAAATTTTTCTCAAATGTCAGGTTTAAACGTAAATTTTGATAAAACAGAAATTGTATGGATTGGGAAAAACAAATATAGCACATATAGTATAAAGACAAAGTGGAAACTAAAATGGAATATAGATAGGTTTACCATGTTGGGTATTAAATTCAATGTGGATCTAAACAAGATGATTGAATCTAATTTCGAGGATAAATTTAAAAAGATGGAAACTGTTCTAAAACAATGGAAAAGAAGACAACTAACTCCTATAGGAAAAATAGTTGTGATTAAAACATTAATTATTTCTCTATTTAATCATCTATTTATATCTTTACCAAATCCTCCCGCTTCTATGATACATAAAATGAATAAACTTTTATACGAATATATTTGGCATGGAACAAATAAAGTAAAAAGTAATGTTTTAGTTAAAGAGTTTTCAGATGGAGGTTTGAAAATGATTAATTTGAGTGCTTACATTCAAGCTCTAAAGTTAACATGGATACGGCGAATTTTCAATTATGATGGTAAATGGTTTGATATCTTAAAATGTCTGATCAATGTTAATAAATTAGTGAATTGCGGCGAAGCATACATTGATCAATTGTGCACTCACATGAAAAATGAATTTTGGAAAAATGTTTTCGAATCTACAAGGGCATATCTCACTAAACAAGAAAAGTGTGTTACAAATTTTAACCAATATCCTATTTTTTACAATAAAGATGTTCAAATAGATTCAAAAACATTGTTTTATAAAGATTTTTTCGATGTTGGAGTTTTGTTTATTGGTGATTTATTTAACGCACGTGGGAATTTTATTTCTCATGAGGAGTTTAAAACTAAATACAGTTTAAATTGCAACATTTTAACATTTTTAGGCATGTATAAATCAATAATGAAAGCTGTTAAAAATCTGAATTGTTTGATTGTGACTCCAGTCCAAAGACCTTTCATTCCTCCTTTGTATAGAAATATTTTAAGATACAAAAGAGGAGCAAAGAACATGTATACGATATTAAACCAGAATAAATACAAACCATCATCTATAGCACAATGGACATCCAAGCTAAACATACAATACTCAGGAAAAGAATGGCAAAAAATTTTTTCATTTCCTTTTAAATTAACAACTGATGTCAAGTTTCACTGGTTTCAATTCAGAATAAACCACCGAATCATTGGTACAAATGATCTTCTTTATAAAATGAAAATTAAAAACAACCCAATGTGTACTTTTTGCAAAAAAGAAACAGAAACCATTAGTCACTTATTTTGGAACTGTTCTTTTACTAGAAATATAATTCAATCAATTTTTTCAAATATACAAGAGATACAGGTTAACAAAGAAATCTTTATTTTAGGCCATATAGACACAAAAAACACACCATTAAACAAAATTATGACTTTTACTAAATTTTACATTTATCAATCAAAAATGAAGGAAATAAAACCCAGTTTTGTTGGAGCTAAAGAATACATAACGTACCGTTATAATTTGTGTGAAAATGCAACTCCAATTGATTGGGATGGCATAATGCTGTGTGTCAAAAATGCTAGATGATTTTAAAGATTACCTTTTTTTAACACCCCACCCCCTATGACCTTTGCACTTCAAATATATTCACGCTGCATTATGTACTATCAGTTTCTTTTATCTTGTTCAAGAAAATGGCGAATTAGTTATATCGTGAGATTGAATATATCCTTTTCTTCTATTTTTTTACAATATAACGTCACAATGATTTTGACTATGTAACTTTACAATAACACATATCCTATACTATCTCTTTTTTCTTAACTTTAATTTTTTTTTCCATTATCTCTTTGTCTTTTTCTCTGCCTTCTTTTCTTACTTCTTGTTTTCTTGTCACTTTATTTCTTATTTTCTTTGTTTACATGTTCTTTATTGATACTTTTGTATTAACCATTACACTGTTGTTTAAAAAGGAAATAAAGCTTTAAAAAAAAATAATAGCTTTCAAGTTATAAATTTAATTAATCGAAGTTAATTTTCGTTGTATTAAATAGAATAAGATTATATTAGTCACATTACATTATTTTTGTCATTATTGTGTTGCATTAAAGTAGTAGTTTGATTCAAAAGGAACTTAACTTAAGATTGTTTCAATAGGAGGTTGTGTCCCTTTGGAAGAAAGCTTTCCAAAAATATGAATTATGTTTTATATGAGGAGATAACTTTGAAATAATTTGTGTATATGTTTATCTATAAGACTTTGTTTGTATGTATGGACGAGGAGAGAAAGAAATAGGAGAGATAACGAACATAGAGAGATAGAGAGGGAAAGAGGTAGAGATAGGGAATGAGGTAGAGATAGAGAGGTAGAGAGGTAGAGAGGTAGAGAGGTAGAGGTAGAGAGGGAGGGAGGGAGGGAGGGAGGGAGGGAGGGAGGGAGGGAGGGAGGGAGGGAGGGAGGGAGGGAGGAGGGAGGAGGGAGGGAGGGAGGGAGGGAGGGAGGGAGGGAGGGAGGGAGGGAGGAGGAGGGAGGGAGGGAGGGAGGGAGGGAGGGAGGGAGGGAGGAGGGAGGGAGGGGAGGGAGGGAGGGAGGGAGGGAGGGAGGGAGGGAGGGAGGGAGGGAGGGATCACTAACTGGATGTTGCATTCACTGTATGGTAATTAGTTACCCGTATACCATGTTTTTCTTTATGTGTTAATTCTACATGGCAAACCCTATGTTATTCCGGCTAGTTTGATGTAAACACTTCAGTGCAAGAACGTGGGTGCTTGCTTTCAGTGTGTATTCTGAGTTTCACGGACCAGGAGTCTAGAGAGCTTGGCATATATGTGAGCTTAATCTAGGTCATGTAGCCTTGACACCCGATTTGTATAAACTAACAAAATACGTCCAAAGTTAGCTAGTAATTCATTGTTTTCTCTGCTGAAATATTGAATAAATGTATATTTCTTTACTTTCGTAAATTCCGAAAATAAATATTTTTACGTCCGGGGACTTTAAGAGAGTATATACACAAATAAATTTGTATAATCATCGTTGAATATTTTGGATAAAGTAAATCTCATCTAATCGTTAAACTCACTAGACTGAATAAACAAAAATCCTGCTCTATGATTAATTCGATAAGATTTATGATTATGTATTTGAAAAATTGGAAAAAAAATATATGCTTAGACCTATACAGGAATGAATTCATAATCACATTTGGTATTTAAATTCAATAAGGCACCTACATGTTCTGCTGTCAATTAGTCTTACCTTGTTTTACCTATGAGCAGAAATTACTTTCTTTGACTAAACAATGTCTTATTTATCTGGAAGTTACCTAATAACATAAATTATGATTTCGATAAGGGGGATAATAATGATAATAATGATATACGTAAAATCTTTATTTACAATATTCATGGCCTCCGGCCCAAAATACCAATACAATTCTATATTATGAGTGACAAAATTAAAAGGTTTTAAACAAATTACATACATCACAATTTCAAACAACAAATGATACATTTGTCTTAAATAAATAACTTAAGTTTTGAAGTTTTTCTTATCTATAATATATGTGCTTAATTAAAAGACGGTGACAGAATATCCAACTTATTTACAAATCAAGTTTTAAAACTTTTGATTTTGATTTGATTGGTTCAAAGCATCGAGTCGCGTATTTATAATGCGTTTTCAATGATGATGGTGATAGTAAAAAACAATATAAGTATGATAAAAGATGATGACAATTGCAAGTATTATTTAAATACTTGTCAGTATAATAAATTGAGAGAAAACATTTGTCATTAGAATCTTCATGATAATACAAATTAACAAAAATATGAAATAAGTAGTAGTAGATATTACTCAATATCATAAAAAGTTACGATTTTGTATGTAAAGAAATTAAAGACCGGGGAGAAGTCTATACAAAAGTTTGAATAACTATCATGCCATGTCTTACCGGCATACGTAATTATTGATAATCCGATGGCTATCGCTAGAAGATTCTTCATTTTATCAGGCACTCAACTCAATAGGTGGATATTAAAACATGATTTTGTTATGTGCACACATTGGAAGAGCAATTCCTTAAATGGCTGTATTATAATGTCTTTATTCAAGATTAGGGGTAGTACGTGCCTTGTAATCAAATCCGCCACGGTTAATTAAAATCCATTATTCCCTGTCAGGTATAAAGTGAAAGAACCAGTAGTTGATAAAGGCATGCAGTGATTGAACGAACGTCTTATGTCTTTACTGATCAATTTCCTCGCCTGATTATCTGCAATCGTGTTTTAGACAGAACGATTCTGCAAAAACTAAAGTGCAGAATAGTTTTGGATAATTGATTCATTCACGTAACCTTTTTTTCTGATTTGGTAATTCTCAATATGTTAATCTGCGATCCGGTATAACCGCGAATCGTTCTGTAGACCATATCATCTGCATTCATTGAAGATCGTAGCCTTGCACAAGTCTTTATTGATGAACACGATGATCAATACCGAATCTAATGTATTAGTTTAATCTCATTTCGCAAACAAGACGTTTCTCTAATTGTCCCTCCGTGCGAAAACGTTTTGTTTGGACCTATAAAGTGTAAATAGTGTTTCAGTCACATTTCGATGCTAGAACCGAACTTAACCGAGGACGACCCAATCTTAACATACCATTTAGATCGGGTCAAGCTTGGTAAAACATTCAACAGTTTAATAGTCATTAGCAACCTTAGCTTCAAGCAAATCATAACGTTCGCTAATTGGATTTAAACACCAATGAAAAGAGGGCTCTAGTGAGATTAAGCTCCAACACTTATGCCTAAGACATCTTCAATGAATACAGATAAGATGGTGTCACTGACCTCTTTCAACACACGTATATAGTGTTAAAAAATAGAGTAACTAAATCGATAGAGGACACAACAGTATCAGAAAAGATACCAAGCGAATTCTAGATTGGTTATGAAACAGTCACTAGTGTCATTTTGGAACCGATTACTAGGTGCCGTATAACATGTGTGATATCCGGAACTAATCATATAACATATGTACTTGACGAATCATGACGCCATAGAGACGCCATGACAAATGACGTCATGATTACATCATTCTTCACTTTTTTTCTCGTTTCTTATTTTCAATTTGTTTGTTTAAGAGAATATATAAAGCTAACAGGATAAATAGAATAGAGTGTTGGTGTCTTTGAATAGGAAACGTTATCGGGCTCGGCTTCGGATTTTAATCCGTTTCGCCTTCGGCTTACCGGATAATATTCCTAAGCCTTGCCCGATAACATTTCCAATTCACGACATCAACCATCTATTTTCTATAACTGTTGTTATGCTGATGTGCAATCTGATATAGGCTCATATAACCAACCACCTAGGATGTTTGAGCCAGATATATTACCTAGTTGGAGCTTTTTGATGGATGCAATCCTTGAAAAGCGGCCGCTTGCCGATTTAGTTGATTTGATGGTTAAAAATATAACCTAGGCCATTTAACATCGATGATATTTAACTACTTAATATCATGTTTTTGTCAAACACATTTTCGGAACGAGACTTCCTTTCCCAATAAGTCAACGTACACTTTCATTAAGCTAGGTAGTGTATTAACATGACATGTACATAAAAGCGACGTGTAACAATACACATGTTTATCTACAAATACACGTAACGCGACACCTTTGTTTTCGAGTGTTGAAATGGTTTTTGTTTAAACAAAACGATAGATTTTAGATAAAAGGTGTTTTTTTTCAAACTTAAAGCAAAAAATCAAATTTAATTCCACGGCGAGGGGACAAAGGTGTTAAAGGTCTTGAGTCCGGGTGTTCTTGAGGAGGTTAATGTTTCGAGACCGTACCAAGCCGTGCTAAACGGTTAAAAAGGACACACTTTGTCTATAAGGAGTGTGATAGATGATTGGATAGCAATAAAAACGATGTTAGTCTTTACAGCGAAAAGAATGCCACTGAGCATTGTTGGTTAATTATCTAGTTGCATTCCAAGTAAAACTCTTTCTAGCATTATTTTGCTTGATCCCCCATGTAGATTGCATGGCCAAAACTATTTTCCATTTCTTAGAGTTTTGTCCCCTTTTATAAATAGGTTTCACGTCATTTGAAGCTCTAAATACCTGAAAAGTAGTATCTCTGGTTATTTACAACCACATCCAACTTATAGAAAATCCGCCACATCCATTGGTTTGCGTGTAGTCTCACAACTGTGACTCCCGGTGTAATGTTTCGTCATGAGCAAGCATTTACTTAACACACATGTTTCTATGAACATTAGTGTTGTCTATATTCTTACGAACAATGTCCGCAACGAAGCATAGCTAGAAAAATCCACTCTGGATTTTATGTCCCCTATGAGGATTCGATCCCGGTTCTCCCGGGTGACAGTCCAAGACATAACCACTGAGCTAAAGAGTCGGCTCAGTAACGCAGAGGTTACATCTTGTCCTGATTGATTGTTGCTATGCTGTAGAGAGTGAGGTGGTCACGTAACAATATGCAAACGAGAATATACCAACATGTGGTGGTAGAAAAACCTTTTTATAACAAACCATTCATTTATGTAAACATCGTTTCTTAACTCATCTGAGGAAGATTCATTAAAGCGAAAACAAGTGAATTATTTGGTGCGTTCACAGTGAGGAGAACTCGATATATAAAAAAACACAATATGTTTTAAGCTTGTTTAACTACATGATGTATTTTTAATACAAGTGGAATTAGCATCAATCATAAGGATTAGGTATATGCTTGTTAGATTAATGTGCAAATCGGCGTCTAGTTTAAGTTTGGAATTGACAATAATTTACCCTTTCATGCTGTCTCTGGAGAGTGTTCCTGACCCAGAAACAGTTCAAATCAGACGAACAGACGCGAACAAGGCCATTTGATAAGCAATTAGGAGAGACATGCTTAATTAATTCATGTAGCTGGAATCATTCTGTTAGAATTTCACTCGTCTAACCGTTTTTACAGGCCTCATCTTGGTAATACAAAACGCAGACCATCGAATAAATTGTTATCAGGAATGTAATAATAAATCCTTTGTTTCCTTTGTTGCCAGTGAAAAGTGATTTATATGGACAATTAAACTAACATAATCGTATCGAGACTTACTCAAGTATAATATTTGTAACAGATCAATATAATCCGCTTAATCCGCGTGAAACTATTTTTCGTTTTATGTTTCTATCAATACCGACCATAGTTTTATTTCAAACGAAGTAAATAGCGTTTCAACATTCATTTCGCTTTAGCACAGTAGCCTGGGTTATCTTTCATTTTAGCTCGGGGCTATATTTTTCCATTGGACACCAAATAGTTAAAAAGATGAAGGATATTGGGAATCGAAACGGTTAATCTAGGCACAACTTCCTAAGCCTAACCCTGGCCCTCTGAAGGCGTCCATTCTTTATGGGGTAAACACTGTTTAAAAGAACCCCATTTAATGAACGGAAATATGTCTATTCAAGAGTTGGTATTATTTTCGTCTTTACATCGCCCCATTCATTACCATTTTTTAAGATGTTTCTATAAGTGTTATGAAAGTGTAATTTGTATGTACTCAGTTTGATGAAAGGGCTTGATAAAGAAACTAACCACCCATCTTTGTCAATGACTCTTTTTGATATATCGCGAAATAAGTGTCGTCTTTCGTGCATTCTGTAAAATGTACCAGTACCAGACTAGGAATCAATTTGCCCGAAGACACTCTAAAAGGAAATAATTTACCTCTATTGATGATCGAATCTGTGAGTACCGATAGTGATTAGTCTGCGATGAACAATCGGCACTTACTATATATATGTTTGCACTTTGTATGAACCATTCTGATAAAAGTTTTCGATTTAATGATGTAGTGAAAATTATAGTGAGTAAAGAAGAACTTTATGAGCCTGATTAATGTCTTTGTGTGTCACAGTGAGTTCTATGAACGCTAATTGAAAGCGTTAAATAGAAATAACATTTTACAAATGTATTTATTTGACATTATAGTATAATTAGATTGTAAGCCTTTAAAACAAATTGACTTCTACCACAAGAAAAAACAGGGTGGTAGCACAAGGTGCAAATTTCTAACAGTGTGTTAGGGAGGACAGACTAGGCAAATTCAATTGTATAAGACACTTAAAAGAGTTATCCGCACTACTGCACACATTGTTTTGTATATTGTATATATGGACCACGACATTGTACTATGCATATATCAACTATTTTCTCTGGTCCTTGAATCTCTTTTGAAACAGTCAAAAAAGGGTGTTAATGTGTGGTGTGTCTGTGGAAGAGAACGCTAGCTTCCTGAAAATAGAAATAAATAGCAAAAGAATGTTATCCGGTGAGCCAAATAAGCTGTCCTGTCCAAAGACATCACTCATCCATACTACTATTTTTTTTTTATCCCTTTACCAATTATATTCCAAAGAAACACACTGAAAATGATATCAAAAGAGAGAAAGATGAAAAATGAACAATATCAATATTGACAGGTGTGTGCTGCAATCACGTGATCTGCATGTAGCGGTTATCGAAACTATTTTATGGCACTGTTATCGGTCCTTAAATTGCACTAATGACAGGATCAATTAACTTAAACTTGAACATTTGATTAAACTCCTATTTCTACATGTGAAAACATATTCAATGGCGTTGTACAAAGAAACTTATGGGTAAATAATTTACAACACATAAGTGGATAAAGTGTCAGATTGAGCCTTTACCTATAAAATATTTTATTCAAACTTCATTGCTAAGTAAACACCAAAATGATGTTACCTTCGTGTATTCGACGACGGCCCTGTATGAGTTTGGTACGCCACTGGAACGGCTCCAACCGGCCTCTTTTCGAACAAGGGATTGTTCGATAAAGGGGGCCCAGAACCAATGGGGTGAGCAGTTGCGTTGTACAACTTTCCAGGCTCGGGAATCGGTGCGAGTTGGGTTGATGGAGCACCTGGTTTGGTGATACGCTTGACAGGATTCTGAAAGGCGGCCAGTTTAGTAAAGGCGTAATTTTGTTTGGGAGCCGTTGGCTGTGGATTGTAGTTGTTAGGTATGACTCCAGGCTCGGGAAGGATAGAAGCACTAATCGCCGGGTTGTAGGTGGCGGGTTCTGGAAGGTCGGTTACCATATTTGGTAAATTCGGGTAGTTGTAAGGGCCGGGCGGTTTAACTCTAGGGATGGCGTTCTTCATAGTGGCTTTATTTACAGTGTAGCTATATTACCAGGAGAGAAGAGAAATGAAGTAATTGGTACACATGAAAGAAATCAGATATAAAACAAGAACCTGGTATTTACTTGCTTTTAGAAATGTTTAGGCTTTAAGTTCATGTTGCTATTGTAAGTGTTAAAAGAAAAGAAGTGCCATTTCGTACAATCACAAATTATAAAACAAAATCAATCAATTTTACATAACCTTTTAACGAGATTATGTATGGAGCTTATTGGTTCGGTTTCGCATGCCTTGTGCACGTGAACTGTTTTATTAACGGACTTTGTCTAGATATCCATACATGATTACTATTGCCAATTATTGATATCACAGGCAACAAAGTGTATCATTTAACAAAATATATAGTAATAATTTTCCACTAAACACATACTAAATAAGGACCAATAAATACGACCTAGCAGGGCGACATATTTGTGTTACCTTTCGTTTTTATACATTTGCACCTACGAATACAGCGTGGAACGACTTAAATAATTACCGTCGATTTGTGTTAACATCATCAGAATCAGAATCCGAGTCTTCTTCTTTTTCTTCCTTAAACATATCTCTGAGCTCCTGTCTTCGCCTGAAATTTTGATACATTTCGTAAACAATAACAATTAAAATTACATTAAAATGATGGAAGCTTGCACTAAATAAGATATGAACTAGAAAAGTCGTTTATACATATAACAACGCTTTATACGGCACTAACCTAATAAAGAGTTCAGTCAATGCTGACGTCATCGCATCCAATTTTGATCTCATATGGTTGTGACTATTTTATTGTAAAGTTATTTGTAAATCTTAATTTAAATGTTCTTTAGTAATTTGTGACGTTTTCTTTTCTAAATAAAATATGATTGTCTGTTTTTATCCACTATGTTCTCTCTCTCTCTCCGCATTTCCTTTTACGATATTTAATAAATAAAAATTACGTTTTGGTCAAAATAAGATATTCGTTATTGTCGAATTGGATCAGGCTCTGACAGTATGCATGGTTAGGTTTATATAATTGCATTGGATTCAAACACATTTTGCAAGTGGGATATATCGTATAAATGGATAGTACTGCGATAGTAAAGGTTGAGCAGATCAGCTTGAAAACCGAGGAGGGCTCGCGAAAGCTTGCCCTAGAAACTTCTGAGCCTCATTGAATAAACTGTTTCCATTTCGGCGCTAGCCTTATATTCTCTATATAAAAAGCCTCATTCGTTTACTAGAGCAATTTACGGGCTAAAAACAGGGTGCAGTATTACATTTGAGTTATCTGTCACTCGATCACGTGAGCACCACACCGCCCTGTCGTTATTGAATTTCCCTTTTTGTGTTTTAATTTTTATAATCATTTCTTTTTTATTATTTGAATTAATTGAAATAACATCTTAAATGATATGTTAGATAATATCTTTGAATATGCAATGTTAAAGGGCTCGGTTTCGGATCAATATCCAATTTATCTTCGATTCACCGGAAAATATTACAGTGCCTTACCCGATAACATTTCCGATTCAAGACACCAATTCTCTTTTTCTAAATAACATTATTACCTTGGAGAGGAATTTAACTCATGTCTCTTAATAACGCTATCATGTGAACTACATGGTATAATAAAAATTAGAGGGAAAATTTAAAACAACATCCCTCTGTACCATGTGATGATCCCTGAATTAATACAGTCCGAACAACATTATGAAAAGTCATGTTAGCTATAAATTGTTACATGCAGAAAGAAACCTACTATCTTGACATGCACCTGCTGGAAATAACGTTGGCAGATTAACGAAGATGTATGAAAACTGTGTATTCCACCTAAATGTATTGTCCATGTTCAACACTTTCCTTTCGTAATACTTACTGTTGTCGATGGGTTTGTCTAGCTTTTGCCTTTTTTGCGTTCTGGTTCATACGAACAGGCTCAGATTGGCAAACGGTCCAAAGTCTGGTTCTAACAACTGCATGCACGAACAAGGCCACTGCAATGAGCCCACTTATTGCCAGCGAGGCAACAACTATGCGACCCGTCACGGTGCATGTAGCACATTTAGTAGGTCGTCCTGGAAGTGGGTCTGGTTCAGGTGCGATGTAATGTATGGTAACATTAACTGACCCTTTAAGGGGATACGTCTCATTGTCGGAGACCTCGACTGTAAAGGAGAAGGTGTAATTATAAGTCCAGGAGATATAATCGGTCAATGTCAAGTGACCAGTACTTGACATTGTGAAGTATTGGGCTCCTTCACCCATCCCGACTATTTTGTAGACAAATACACCATCATCGCTGTAGTCTTCATCAGTGGCCGTGATAGAGAACAGAGTATCTTGAATCCTTTGTGTAGAATATATCGTCATTTCTATTTCTGTAATACTTGGCACCGGAGCAAACTCATTTACAGGAGTAATAGAGACAGTCATTGTTCCCGAGTCTGTAAGTCCCACCCCATCGCTGCATGTCAAAACGAGAACAGTCGACTCAGGGAGTGACACACTCTCATAGTCCCAATTCTGGGCAAATGTAAGCTCGCCCGATGTTGAGTCTAGCGAGAAGTAGCTCATAAACGTCCCACTTGTGATTGTAACGGTAAGTGTTTGGCCGCTGTCTACATCTGAACAGGCAAATATCACCGTGCCAATAACTTGTCCAGTCTGGAAAAAATTTAATGTAAATCAACCATGTTTTGTGGAACATTTCGTTCAAACTAACCTACGTTGGTTTGACAATGATTTCATTTGGATTTTATATTGAGATCCTATTTTATTACTGTAAGAAATAATCTGATTGATAGTCGAACAAATTAGAAAAATGAACTAAAGACATTATAAACATGCTTATTCTACAAAAATAAAACCACATTGAAAGAGACAAGATGGCGACCGATGTAGTTTAGGGTTTTATCGCTCTCGCGTTATGAGTGGATTTCTGATGTTGTGTTAAACATTTTCATGGAATTGTTGAGTTAAATGTGATATAAAGGTGGATACTTTCAATAACTGTTGTTGAACTTGGAAGTTTGTATTCTACAAAAGTGGTATTTGGACTTAAAACTCTCACTGTGGACTGCTTTAGTCTATTATTGGAAAATTACAGGTAACATGTACAAATTTGGCCACGTTTCTCTTTACTAATTCTGCACGAGGTTTGCACGTGATTTGTATGATATCCGAGCAAGTCTCGCCCGTACACTTCGGATAGTTATACAGCTTCTACACGGCGTCTAATTACAACAATTCTATTCACAACAATTCTATTCCGTTCTTTACCGTTCGAGCAATATAAGATGGCGTCTAATATTATTGGTGATTTTAGCGACATTTGTGAAGATGACGCCAATGATGTACAAGTATCTCAAGGATCTCAAGATGGTGCCATTGCCATGATAACATCAAACTCTAAGAGGAAGGCATCTCCACTATATAAAACCACAGCGAAGCGATTGACACCGGCACGTAAGTCCAAATCAACCCAATCAGCCAGCGATTCCCTCATTACTGCCTTCAATGATCCGTCTTTTATTTCAACCATAGCACCGGGTATCCAGGCCATGGTAACACCACTTATCAGCTCAGCCATAGAATCAGCTGTCAAAGCGGCGGTTGATGAGATTAAAACTGGGGTGCTTGACCAATTGATTGGAGCTAATACCAAACTGCAGGAAGTCATTGATAAGCAATCGAAAACGCTAGAGGAGCAAAATTCGCTTATTCAAAGCCAGGCTAAAGTACTGCATGAGAACTTGGAGCAAATCGACGAATTGAAAGTTCGAGTTGATGCCCTCGCGTTAGAGCTAGTAACCATTAAAACGTCAACCAACGACATTGAACAGTATGGTCGTAGAAATTCTCTTCGATTCATTAACCTTAATGTAGATGCGACTGCACCCGAGCCAGATTTAACGAAAGAGGTTGTAGGCTTTGTTAATCAACATGTGCTGAAAGATGGTCAACAAATAAGCGTGTCGGACATCGATCGATGTCACCCTGTTGGTAATGGAAACCGCAACGGTATTAAGACAATCCTTGTGAAGTTCTTTAAGTACCACACTAAGAACCTAGTGTTTTCCAGCAAATCCAGCCTACGTTTAAATCCAGCCAAAGTATTCATAACAGAAGATTTAACTCGTTCAAATTTTGAGATGGTAGGAAAGCTCCAACTCCTTAGAAGGAATGGTCACATTCACAGCTATTGGACATTTAATGGTCGTGTTTACGCTAAAAAATATGAAAAAAGTGATCCGATCCACCTTCTTATCTCTGACAACGTAAAGTCGCGTCTACAAATTGATGCAATGGATGTAGTTGAACCCTCTTAAACGTTTGGAGACTCTCTAATGCCCGCGTTCAATCCATGTATGGGATTTTGATGTTTGGTTTGAAAGAATTGTGAGAGGTGAAAGAATAGCTGCTTATTGCAGTGAATAGTTGCTCATTGTGAGCAAACTCTCCTCCTGTCAAATTGTTTTGTGTTTTTTTCTCTTTGATCTATATTTAAGGACCTTCATTGTAGTACGTCGATGTTCAATCCATATAAGAGTTTCGTATGTTTGATTAGGAAGCATTGTGACGGGTGAATGGTTGCTCATTGTGAGCAGACTCTCCTCCTGTCGCATTAATTTTCTCTATGATCTATATTCGATAAGCTTCATTGCATTACGTCGATGTTCAATCCATTTAAGCGTTTCGTATGTTTGATTTGGAAGCATTGTGACGGGTGAATAGTTGCTCATTGTGAGCAAACTCTCCCCCTGTCGCATTGATTTTCTCTTTGATCTATATTCAATAAGCTTCATTGTATTACGTCGATGTTCAATCCATTTTTGCGTTTCGTATGTTTGATTTGGGGGCATTGTGACGGGTGATTAGTTGCTCATTGTGAGCAAACTCTCCCCCTGTCGCATTAATTTTTCTCTATGATCTATATTCAATAAGCTTCATTGCATTACGTCGATGTTCAAATCATTTAAGCGTTTCATATGCTTGATCTGGAAGCATTGTGATGGGTGAATGGCTGCTTACTATGAGCGGACTCTCCCCCTGTCACATTGATTTTTTCTTTGATCTATACTCAATAAACTTCGTTGTTGGAAGCATTGTGACGGGTGAATAGTTGCTCATTGTGAGCAAACTCTCCTGTCACATTGATTTTCTCTTTGATCTATATTCAATAAGCTTCATTGTATAACGTCGATGTTCAATCCATTTATGCGTTTCGTATGTTTGATTTGGAATCATTGTGACGGGTGAATGGTTGCTCATTGTGAGCAAACTCTCCTCCTGTCACATTGATTTTCTCTTTGATTTATATTCAATAAGCTTCATTGTATAACGTCGATGTTCAATCCATTTATGCGTTTCGTATGTTTGATTTGGAATCATTGTGACGGGTGAATGGTTGCTCATTGTGAGCAAACTCTCCTCCTGTCACATTGATTTTCTCTTTGATTTATATTCAATAAGCTTTTATTGTATAACGTCGATGTTCAATCCATTTATGCGTTTCGTATGTTTGATTTGGAAGCATTGTGACGGGTGAATAGTTGCTCATTGTGAGCAAACTCTCCCCCTGTCGCATTGATTTTCTCTTTGATCTATATTCAATAAGCTTCATTGTATTACGTCGATGTTCAATCCATTTTTGCGTTTCGTATGTTTGATTTGGGGGCATTGTGACGGGTGATTAGTTGCTCATTGTGAGCAAACTCTCCCCCTGTCGCATTAATTTTTCTCTATGATCTATATTCAATAAGCTTCATTGCATTACGTCGATGTTCAAATCATTTAAGCGTTTCATATGCTTGATCTGGAAGCATTGTGATGGGTGAATGGCTGCTTACTATGAGCGGACTCTCCCCCTGTCACATTGATTTTTTCTTTGATCTATACTCAATAAGCTTCGTTGTTGGAAGCATTGTGACGGGTGAATAGTTGCTCATTGTGAGCAAACTCTCCTGTCACATTGATTTTCTCTTTGATCTATATTCAATAAGCTTCATTGTATAACGTCGATGTTCAATCCATTTATGCGTTTCGTATGTTTGATTTGGAATCATTGTGACGGGTGAATGGTTGCTCATTGTGAGCAAACTCTCCTCCTGTCACATTGATTTTCTCTTTGATTTATATTCAATAAGCTTCATTGTATAACGTCGATGTTCAATCCATTTATGCGTTTCGTATGTTTGATTTGGAATCATTGTGACGGGTGAATGGTTGCTCATTGTGAGCAAACTCTCCTCCTGTCACATTGATTTTCTCTTTGATTTATATTCAATAAGCTTCATTGTATAACGTCGATGTTCAATCCATTTATGCGTTTCGTATATTTGATTTGGAGCCATTGTGACGGGTGAATAGTTGCTCATTGTGAGCAAACTCTCCCCCTGTCACATTGATTTTCTCTTTGATCTATATTCAATAAGCTTCATTGTATTACGTCGATGTTCAAATCATTTAAGCGTTTCATATGCTTGATCTGGAAGCATTGTGATGGGTGAATGGCTGCTTACTGTGAGCGGACTCTCCCCCTGTCACATTGATTTTTTCTTTGATCTATACTCAATAAGCTTCGTTGTTGGAAGCATTGTGACGGGTGAATAGTTGCTCATTGTGAGCAAACTCTCCTGTCACATTGATTTTCTCTTTGATCTATATTCAATAAGCTTCATTGTATAACGTCGATGTTCAGTTCATTGAAGCGTTTAGTATTTTTGATCTGGAAGCATTGTGACGGGTGGATAGTTGCTCATTGTGAGCAAGCTCTCCTCCTGTCACATTGGGTTTCTCTTTGATCTGTATTCAGTGGACTTCATTGTGTTGCGTCGATGTTCAATCCATTCATGCGTTTCGTATGTTTGATTTGGAATCATTGAGACGGGTGAATAGTTGCTCATTGTGAGCAAGCTCTCCTCCTGTCACATTGGGTTTCTCTTTGATCTATATTCAATAAGCTTCATTGTATTACGTCGATGTTCAATCCATTCATGCGTTTCGTATGTTTGACTTGGAAGCATTGTGACGGGTGAATAGTTGCTCATTGTGAGCAAACTCTCCTCCTGTCACTTTAATTTTGTTTTTGTTGTTGTTGTTTTTTTATGTTGTTTTTTCAATGAGCTACAATTTAGCATACATCTGTCCATTACACTTAAGCCTTTTGTATGTTTGATTTGAATGAATAACTTTATTATGAGCAAACTCTCCTCCTTTAGCATTTCCTTACTCTTTGATTTATTTTGAATGATTTTCGATTTAATTTGAAAGCATTGCAACGGGGGAATGGTTGATCATTATAAGCGATCTCATTATTACACATAGTTGATAGTTTCGACCGCTTCTTGTTGCGACTACGTATAGGTTGATTCAGGACAAAATATACTGGATCTCTCATCTAGTTTACCTAGGAAAATTATAGAGTTGCACCTTTATTGTCTACCGCCCAAAATTAAGAATTCATATTCATTGATATCTCGTCAAGTGAGCGCCGGACGTAGTACTTCTCAAGGAAGTGCTGCGTTTGGCTCTTGTTGGATGAGGTGTCAGCTGATCTTTGATATCCTCTATATAATAGTGAATGCAAGACAATTTCATCCTCTTCCTACCTTATTTTATGAAAGATGATCAGCGGCCTCATATATTGGCGAAACAACTATCGATCTCGGGAATAATTAAACTTATATCAAATGTTGCGCCTTTATCCAGTACGCTGTTTATTTGTTACTGCATGCCTCAACACATTCCATTCGTTAGTATCTCGAGTCCCTAACTACTCTTTCTATGATACGTTTCGATGGATCATAAGTGGGGACACGGAGTACTAAAATATACTTTTCTTATTCTAAACTAGAATGTATGTATGACATTTTCATTTCACTCATAACGATTTTTTAACTGGTACCAATGCCTTGTTCTCTTACACACATCATGTCAGTGTCTGAAATGTATATTATGTTTTTTGTTTTTTGTTATGTTTATTTTTCTATATCTAATCTATTCTTCTCTTCTTTCCTTTCTCTCTTACGTCTTCCTAAACTCTGTGGGTGTCTTACCAATATGGAAAACTACATCTGTACACTTTTTGAAATTAGCATAATTCTGATAGTTGTGTTCTTGCCTCCATCAGCTTCCACACTTATCTTTTACAGATACAGAGGACATTTTTCAAATTCTGTCAAATGGCCTAAACATCGTCTCAAGTATCGGTTCACAATACTTATATTAATTTTATCATTGCTGTTCTTATACTCGTCCCAAATGTCCATATACTTTGCTCAGACAGTAAACTCATTGCACAAATTCAAAGCGCAATTGGGTGTGAAAAAACGCATATCTCTAAGTCTTAAACATGAGAAAAATATTATCTTTACATGTTGTTTAATATACAGCTTTATTTTCAAGTGTGTATCTGTGTTGGCTACATGGATGTTCTACCTTATATTGCTGTCTGGGGATATACATACTAATCCCGGACCAGTTGATAGTGAAACATCGTCCACTATCTCGAATAATTTATACAGCTTTCTTAATTTCTCAAATCACCTATCTACAGTACATTATAACGTACAGAGCCTTCGGCATAAAACGACATTTTATTTTCTGAATTTTCCCAATTTGACATTATATCGTACTCGGAAACATGGTTAAACGATACGTGTCCATCACATGAATTAATATATCCTTCGTTCCATCCGCCAGAGAGGAGAGACCGTGTTCATGATAGATATGGAGGAGTTATAATTTATATTAAGGATACTATGTCCTATGTCAGAAGGAAAGATTTAGAATTAGATAGACTCGAATGTATCTGGATTCAAATTAGATTGTTCAATAAGCGAAACATATTGTACGGTGTCTTCTATAGGCCACCAAACTCAGATGCTTTGTATACTTCACTAATTGAGGATTCTATTGGGCTAGCAATTGACTCAAACATTTCTGATGTTATCATTATGGGGGACTTTAATCTTAATCAGTTGAATCATTCAACATATAGGACAATTCAGTCTTTATGTAGTCAATTTAGCCTATTTCAATGTATCGATGAACCAACACATTTTACTGAGAATTCACGTACACTAATTGATCTTTTATTTGTTTCTAACAAAGAATCACTACTGACGTCAGGCGTTGGTGAACATTGCCTTGATAATAGTGTACGCTACCACTGTCCTATCTATGGCCTCTTTAATTTTTTAAAACCCAAACGAAAATCATTTAAACGTACTATTTGGAAATATGACCTTGGTGATTATGACCAACTGAGGCATTTTCTCAACAATGTTAATTGGGATCAATTAAAATCAGACGATATTGACTTATATACCCAAAACGTCACTAATGTGATTAAAGAGGGGGCATACAATACAATTCCTAATAAAGCTGTTACTATTAACCAACAGGATCCACCTTGGATTACATGTTTAATTAAACGTAAAATAAGACAACGTAAAAGGCTTTACAGAAAGGCCAAAAAGTCAAACAATCTTGATCATTGGTCGAGATTTAAAACCTTGCGTAATGAAATAATTAACTTAATCAGGAAAAGTAAGCAAACTCATCTAGACTGTCTTTCAGATAAAATCAACTCAGGAGCCTTAACTTCACGGGATTGGTGGAAGACTTTAAAAACTCTCATCTCGCCTTGTTCCACAACTTCTATCCCACCTCTCTTTGACGAAAGTACTGATACACTGTTTTTTGATGAAAAGGGAAAGGCAAATTTATTGAATTCTTTCTTTGCAAACCAGTCAAAGTTGAATGATACTGATAGTACTTTACCAATTGGATTTGTGATACATAATGAGAATTCGTTGGATTCAATAATTATCATTCCATCAGAGGTTACTGATGTATTAAATACTCTCAGGGTTGGCAAAGCATCAGGTCCTGATGGTATAAATAATCGCATTTTACGTGAATCAGCAATTCAGTTAACTATACCTCTTTGTGATTTGTTTAACCGTTCGCTCGACTTATGCACAATGCCTTCTTCTTGGAAAACATCCAACGTATGTCCCATATTTAAAAGTGGTGATCCTTCGCTTTCATCTAATTAGAGACCAGTATCTCTCCTTAACACAATGGAAAGGTATTTGAAAGAATAGTTTTCAAACATGTTTTTAATTATCTTAAAGAATCTAACTTTTTTACCAAATGCCAGTCAGGATTTATACCAGGTGATTCCACAGTCAATCAAATTACGTTTCTGTATAATAAAATATGTAAAGCTTTGGATGAAGGACTTGAGATTAGATTAATATTTTTTGATATAAGCAAAGCTTTTGATAAAGTATGGCATAAGGGACTTATTTTTAAATTACATAGAGCTGGGATCAACGGCAAACTTTTACGCTGGTTCTCAAATTATTTATCAGATAGATGTCAAAAGGTCGTACTACCAGGATTTCAATCAAATAGTCAACGGATACATGCGGGTGTTCCTCAGGGATCGATACTTGGTCCAATGTTATTTCTTGTGTATATTAACGATATTGTCGACGACATTGAATCAGGTATCAATCTCTTTGCAGACGACACTAGTCTTTCTTTGGTTGTTGGTGATCCTAATGAAACTGGTCAAATTCTTCAAGGTGATATTGATAGAATTAGTAATTGGGCAGATAAGTGGCTTGTTAAGTTTAACCCTTCAAAATCCGAATCTCTTATTATATCCAGGAAAAATTTAAAACCGAGACATCCAGACATGCTTATGAATAATATAGCTATACCCAATGTTCTTACACATAAACATCTAGGAATTCATCTTTCATGTGATGGATCTTGGGACGGCCATATTAACACCTGTATTGAAAAGGCATGGAAAAGAATACATATGATGCGTCGCCTAAAATCTCTTCTTGATAAACACTCATTGCAAACAATATACTTTTCATTTATTCGACCGGTTATAGAATACGGTGATGTTGTATGGGATAATATACCTCAACATTTAAAAACAGATCTAGACAAACTTCAAAATGAGGCCGCAAGAATCGTTACTGGTTGTAGCAAGCTTGTTTCTATAGCTGATCTTAATGTAGAATCTGGCTGGGAATCTCTGAGTGAACGTCGCCGTAAGCATAAACTTATATTATTTTATAAAATGGTTAAAGGCCTCACTCCAAATTACTTATCGGCGCTTGTTCCCCAATCAAATAACACCATCTCGAACTACAACTTGCGTAACTCCGATAATATGCAGGGTTTTGCTTGCAGGACTAATCTGTATAAAAAGTCTTTCCTCCCTTCTGTTGTTGATGAATGGAATATGATTCCACATGATATCAGAAACTCAAACTCTCTCGCAACATTTAAGCATCATCTTAACATAGGCAAACCGGTTCCTAATAGATTGTATTTCATTGGAGAAAGACGGCTTCAATCTTTGCACACACGATTGCGAAATAAATGCAGTTCTCTTAATCATCACCTATTTTTAAAAAAATATTAAAGATTCATCGTTATGTATGTGTGGTGGTTCTGAAACAACGCATCATTATTTTCTTGAATGTCCGTTATATATTAACAACAGAAATAATTTATTTCAATCGTTGTCTCACCTACCGATTGAAATTGACCAGAATATACTACTTTTCGGAAGCGATAATTTAACCTTTAACGAGAACAAACACATTTTCATTAGTGTACAAACATTTATTAAAGATAGTAAACGATTCGATAATTAATTAGCTTTCCATATAAAAGACATATATTCCCCCAACGTGTAAACAACCCACATCTCTCTCTCTCTCTCTCTCTCTCTCTCTCTCTCTCTCTCTCTCTCTCTCTCTCTCTCTCTCTCTCTCTCTCTCTCTCTCTCTCTCTTTCTCTCTCTCTCTTTCTCTCTCTCTCTCTCTCCACATTTTTGTAAGTAGTTATTAGTTTAATATATGTTTAATGTTTGTAAATGATGTTGTTGGAAAGTGGCAATATAAGCATTTTGCTTTCGTCACAATCCTTTTTGTACTAGTACAAATAAAATATGTTTAAACTAAAACCACATGTATCCTATTCACAGGAACGCAACATAATGATATGGAAAAGAAGGATATGTTTTCTATCAATCATTTCACAAACATCTGCCTATATTCAATACATACATTTCCCTCCGTTGTAACGAGAAACGTTGTATAGAGAGTCAACCTTGGAGCCTCGTTCACATCTGTCACCTGTAAGTACAGAGTCTTATATGCCAGACCAGGCAAGTACGTATCCCGGACGCTGAATGTAAAGTTGTAGGAGACGTCTGTCTCGTAGTCAAGCGAGGATGCCAACGTCAAAACACCGGCTGTAATGATATCAAACTAAGATGAAAGCTGTGAACGGACACGTTCGACCTTAACAGAGTAAATCATTTCAGGCACATATGCTGATTGAAATCCATTTTAAGAAGAGCAATAGTTACATGTACATATTGATGTGGAACGCGTCACATACGAGTTTAATCTGTTTGAGGTTTCAGTACATTCAACTATAACAAACATATAAATTAACAGGCCAAAACGTAAATGATGAAAGACACATTGGGTAATACTACAAATAAACTTTGTAGAGTCGTAAGAAATGATCATCTTCTTGTAAAAGTACATAAAGCTTTTTCGCCTAGATTGATTTCGACAATAACTTACTACCTCTGCAAATTTAGAGTTATTATACAAATCGTTTAAATGTCTAGTTATGCTTTACTCTTTCACATGTGTCATTATGCACGGCTTATCAAACCCAAAACAGTATATAACAACACTAATAATAACCGTTTATTGAATAGTTTGTATTTGTTGTAGTGAAATATATACTTATTAGAATACCCAAATCAATTGTTTGGTGGAATACATGGTTGGTTTAATTTTAACCTTCCTTAGCAATGTTCTTCGTGGGGGTAATGAAATCCACCCTCAAAATTCTTAATAGTTGGCAGTTATAGAGAATGATACACATTTGGTTAATGACTACCGAATAATAAACACGTTTCGAGTCAGTCGATTTACATTGCTTCATGGAATGGCATTGCAAAAGTAGGGCAACTCTCTCGTAGGGCTCTCCCGTAAGGGAAGCTCCAACTTACATGTTTGGACAAACGTAAACAATGACATAGCATTCAAGGGAAGTACATTATCGAGTGTGTACGTGTGTATATCTTGTGCATCTGGGTCGCTGACAGCCAATGTAAACACTACAGTTCCTGAACTGGTTGATTCGTCAAACGTTACTGTGCTAGGGAGATTAGAAATCTCCGGGTTTGTCTTCGAGGCTGTCATGAAACAAAAGTGATATGTTGAGAGAAAGATACTTGAAGCAATGAACACAACCTATTGTTATGTATAAAATTCTTAAAGACATTTGATTTTTGTTAACTTTCAGAAAAAACAAACTGTGAATCGAGTTCGAGAAATGCACATAAATGTTGATAGCATTCATGATATTCTTTTACTTAAAACTATACATAAATCACGCATTATATTAGAGTCTTAATTGTATACCTCTTTGTACATGGATGACCAAACTTCAAGATTAAATCAGTGCTACACAAACGTTGCAAATGTAGTTCTAATTTACAAAAAGCATAACGACCTTTAGTCGAGTTGTAACTTATTTTCTATTCAGAATATGATACATATCTGGCAATATCACAACTAAGAGCCAATTATGTCTTTATCTACATATTTTATTTGAGTAGGTCCTTTTTAATCTTGCAATCTTTCAAAACAAGCAGACACTCTTCTCTGCGGAACGAAAATGCCCTTTTATTCGTTAACACAGCCCACAACAATGCAATATTCGACAAAGACATCTGTGAAGTAGTCGTTAGCCTTTAAGTAGCCAAATGTATATCTGTGTATTCAGTATTAAACTATTTGACATATAATATGTTGCTATTGACAAAATCTGTCGTAACATTCCATTGCACAATTCCTTCCGAAACATATTTTGCAGACATTTAAGGTAATCACGTTCACCAATTGCTTGTTTTATTATCATAAGCTGCCCATGCTGCATGTATTGGAACAATATAGTAATCCATTACCCCATAAAGTTCAGATGAAAATATCCCGTTTTCAACATCATATCGACACATTCTTATAAAAATGGGTACGAGTTACACAATGTACATTCTCTTTTAACTCTTACAGGTAATCGTTACGGACAGATCTCCACAAAGGGTGTGCGCATGTAAAGGATCTGTAATGCACATTGTTATCGCATACGTCTTCCCCTCTTCGGTTGGTACTGTGACATTTCTTCGCATGGATACAACACCGTCTGAAAATCATCAAACAAAGATCTTTATTTGTGTACGCCGTCCAGTAATCAATTGACAAGTAATTCACAGGAGTTTAAAAGAACTATAGCGTTCAAAGATGTAAACCGCTCATCAACTGTAATCAAAGTTATAGATCTATCCATTCAGGCACAGCCTAAACCAGAGGAAAGTTAACAGTGGGTGAATTATTGTCAAATAGAAGTCAAGATAAAATACTTTTCGAATATAACGTATAATTTTGCAACCAATTAGTGTATTGTACATATGATTTAATTTGTTTATAAAAAGGATTTTTATTTTCATATCGATTTATATATGCCAATATATTTATAATTGGATTTATAATTACCATATTTTTATGAAGCATAAGGGATTCGAAAAATATAACCTGGGATATCAACAAATCAATTCGTACGTGGCGTTAGTTCATCAAACTATTGCAACTTGTCCTACCGCTGAATTTACTGTATGACCGAGAGCATCATTTGAGATAATGGCTCAGAAGACACTTTCTTTCCATATCCTACCATTCTATCGATATCCTGTGAACTTAGATATCACACATGCTATGTTTGGCAAATCAATACAGAAATATTGATTTAGAGTAGAAATGTTCAATTACCAGTAAGACATTGAAGCGGTTGCTCTGTATCCGTTACATTACAGAAGTAAGTCATTGCATCATTCTCAGCATCAGTGTACGACAACGTAAATATCTCCGTCCCATCCGTTGCCGTTATTGGATCAACGTTAATAGAGCCTAAACATAAGACAATATAGAATTAACTTACAAAGAATAAGCGGACACCTCATCGCTAGTTGCTATGTATAACATCTTGAATATCATATTAAATATAGAATCCTACATGTGTTCTCATATATACTCTCACTTAAGAATGTAAGGCAACCTTAAAAGACATATCTAACTAAATATATAAGGTAATCGGTTTCTTGAATGGTAGATCAAAAGCTCGTCTAGTCTGCATAATCGTTCCTACCTTAGCATGTTCATTACTGGTGTATGATATTATGTTAACTTCAACATGCATATACCATGGCATATTTCTACATTTGTTGAACGATCAACTTAATTAACACAGACGGTTTCATGTGATACGATGATCTATTTCTATATACATGTCCATGGTCAAATTTAATGATTATCAACTGGTCCAGGAAAAACTTTTGATATCTAATATGCTTAATCATAAGT
This sequence comes from Cerastoderma edule, assembly GCA_947846245.1. Taxonomy (NCBI): domain Eukaryota; kingdom Metazoa; phylum Mollusca; class Bivalvia; order Cardiida; family Cardiidae; genus Cerastoderma; species Cerastoderma edule. The sequence continues at coordinate 41,490,919 of OX401408.1, forward strand.
AAAATTATGGATTTTTTTATACTACTCATTACTCCAAATAAGCTTTATATTTCCATTTGTTTTGTATTTGTAGGAGGAAAGTCATTCAATAAAAAGGAAATTCTTTATACATTATCAAATGTACCTGATGAGGCCGAATATTTATGCATATACATTTTCTGTGGAAAGGATCGCACATCCAACTTTTTCAAGAGATCTAATGTTTTATCGAAATGAAATATCAAGGTAAGGCAGAATACAGTTTACCTGGTAAGTTTGTAAGAACTGGTTGAGCATTTTCGTCAATGTTTACGGTCATGGTAGCCGATGCTGAGGACCCATACAAATCACTACATGTTACAGCTACTGTATAGCTGGTTGTAGTTCCGTAATCAAACCCTGGGGCTTCTTTGTTTAGTATAATGTATACTGAAAGGATAAATTCGTTTGGGATGAATATACGCGTATGGTATAAGTAACTTTGTTATTGGGTATGTTTACGAGTGTTTGATAGTGATGTGTTGATATTATTGATGAATACTGAACGTTGATAGGATACGAATCTTTACTCTAATGTTGCATATTCTAATCATGTCAGTGTTCTAAAATTATCAGCTCTCAATGTTATTTCTGTGAACATTAGACTTGAAAGAGACATTTGAAATGTGTATTTATGTTAAATTAATTTACTTTAATGTTGTGATATAAACTCGACTAAACTGTATGAATATATAAAAACACAAAAAATAAGGTAGAAAGTGAAGCAGCAAGCCATAGAATTATCCTGTGTTTTTTTTTTAACAAAAAGCAGATATTTTTAATAAAAAGCTAATATTCATTAGCCTTCAAAATAACCATTTCACGCATTTCTATGTGAAATATGTATTGTAGCAATAACCTACTAAAATAATTCGAAGAGAAAACTATCTAACATTGCCTAATGTGACTCTCTCATCAAATTACGGGAATATACGTTTTAAAGTTTTCTCCTATAAGCTACAAATAAATTACATCGACATCGCCTCTTACCTAGGTTTAAATGCTTAGAATCATTTCCTTTATTGCATTGTATGATTGAGCTTTCCTAGAACTTTTATACTCACCCCCACTATCAGTGTATGTTTCTCTGACGATAAACTTGCCATTATTAGCTGGAACAGAGTTCACCTCGTCAAGCACACAAGTAGCACGGTCTTCAGAATTAGCATCTGATGTTGTTATAGTATGTAGTGTGTTTTCAATTCGAGTGTCTTCGTGAAGGTTTGTGGTAACACTAGCCATGTTAGTAATACTTATAGCCTGATAAATTATAAAACGAAATTAAGAGAAAGTTCATCGGAATATTAATTCATTAGTCTACTCAGTGTCAAGTATGGATCAAATTTAGATCGAAAAAACTTAAATATAGAGAATATATTATGTATGTTATTTGATGATGCCAAATGTGTTTGTCAAAGAAAAGGTATTACACAAGGTTTTAATGGTTTGTGCAGATAATGAATACAAATATCGATCGGCCCCTACATTAGAATCGAATATTTTTCGTAAATACTGTTGATAAAGTTTATCAACGAAAATGATAGAGATTTAAGCAGATTTTCATATTTTCATAACTGACACTCTTGCTTCATCATTAGGCTCGTTTGACAGTCTGTTTTAATATGGCCTTGCATAATTGCATTTCAACTGTATTTGGTATAATTACTGTGCTTCCCTCATATGTGTAAGGGATTGGCAAACTGGACGTAACAGCCAACCATTCCTTTCATGTAGGTTAAATGAACCATCGGCCTTCCTGGATCTGAATCAACCGATATTGGACAAGACGTCATGTGGAGTGTGGCCTCGCGATTTCAAGTACATGAATCTTACTAGTTAACGGCCCTCCACTTAATCGTAACCCATAGTTATATATTATACGTGCATGTGCACTAGGGTAAACATGTACTTACGAAGTTTGTGAATGTAACATTCAGACTAAGGTGACATACAGCATATCCACAAGCAGCAGCATCATACACATTGGCAGTGATTGAATAAGAGGTGGTGGTTGGAGGATTAGTTATAGGCAGCGCCCCGGTTGACGTGACAATTCCTAAGTTTGATGTAAAAAATACAGTGCGGAAATCAATCCCCTTTGCATGAATTTATGTTGGTTTAAAGTAAAGTATACCGTGCATCATCGAGATTTTGTTATATCCAGAAGCATTAATTGGCATAGACATTCATTAAGTAAGCAAACCATCTTATCAAAGACGATGTCATGGTAAAGGAAACGGTAAGAATTTCCGACAAATGGTTGATTACAACGTTTGCAGAAGTTATTAGATAAGATTCATCGGACATGAGATATTTGATATCGACCTTGTGAATTGTCACCTCTTATGCAAAATAGGTTTACAGTATAAATCTATATATTCAACTTTGTCTTCCTTGTTGTTTTTTGTCCAAGCTATAACGACTCTACTTTTCCATAAGGACATTTAAAATTCACTAAATATTTACAAATGAATTACCTTGAGCATGGCCCGACTGAGAAAATACTTCAAATGGCGACAAGACTTTGATAAAAAAGTGAAAAGTACAAACCTCTTATGGAATGTTCACTTCAAACGATAAAAATACAAATGCATCTTGCAATTTAATGTACTTTCATCGGTAAATCTTTTATTTAGAAGACTATCAAAGGGTACAATCACGTTAGAGATTCAGATGGAGTAGTTAATAACTCTTCAAACACCAAATGTCATATTTTTACCATAACTAATTGTTCAACTAAAACGGCGATTTTCGATTTTATCGATATACATCATAATTTCTTCTCGTGTGTACCTTTTAAATGAATAACAACAATGTTATCCATCTTCACATCGATTTAATAATTGATTTGTATAAGTTATAAATTTGATCTGCGTCACGTGCATCACAACTATCTGAACATTACATATATTTAAAACGGAACATAAACTGTTTTCAATGTACATTAGTTCCCATATTTATGATTACTTGTATTCAATAGAATTGATATGTACCTGTTGAAGTATCTACTGTAAATAGGTCTATCGAAGAAAAGATTGCGTAACTCAATGCCGTGTAAGATCCTGTAGCAGGAGCTGGGGCATTGATTGAAAAGAGAGTCCCGCCAACGGAAAATTGATCTGTTACTTCCTTTACCTCGTTATCACATGTTGGGGTAGGTCCACAGAACTCTGAAATGATATATTTCACGTCTATCTTAACAACATGCTTATTCAGAAGGGCTTATAATTAAAAATAACTTTTGAACAGCTGAAAACCGACATTATGCTACAAGTAAGAATGTCCTCATTGTATATAAATCAGTTTAAGTTCGTTACTTCATTTAACAACTTAACGAAATTCGTCACTAGTCGAAATTTATAGTATGAAAGTATGTTCTTCTCTCACATTGAAAACAAATATTCGTGATCGAAATCTCTGCAAGCATGTTCTCTTCTTATCCCAGGGGTGTAAAGCCCTTTCTGTAAAATCCATTAACATAATGAATAAAAGTCATTGTTTGATAAAACAGCACATCATAAATAAACAATCCTTAAGTTTGCTTGATTAGTGGTGATGTATTGGTGATTGCTGATTTATTTTCTATCTCTGGGTTGGGAATTCCTGTTACAATTTAAAAACGTTAACAATACCTCTTATCTGTATGGTCAGCGTGTCGCAAATTGTATTTCGCCTTTCAGTTCCACAAACATACAACGTATAGGTTGCATTGCCTAACGGCCACTGGTATTGGAGGGAGGTCACATTAGCCGGATTGTCTGAAAATATCAAATGAGGGTGTCATAAAGGCATTATTCTGTAAGGTCCCTAGCAGAAAACCTCAAAATGCTGAGCAATACATCTGTCTTTTTAAAGAAACTATTGACTCATTTAAATTAATTAAATTGATTAAGGCTTGTGACACACACATATATCTTATATATTATTATCCTGTCCCATCCATGACACTTGTCTATATCGGGTTTTTTCTGACCATTTGGTGGACCACGAAATATTTCTAGACAAATCTGCATACTTAATTGAATAGTAGGAACTTTCAATGCCGTACATTTACCCAAACCGATGAATAACAAAATAAGAGACCGTGTCGTAACATACTGTACTATGTATCAAGCTATTTACTGTAGTAATTCCCGAAAGAATCGAACGAGAAGAGAGGAGGTGATGGTTGAGCTGGAGATATTGTATAGTTGTAGTCAAGATCCTCATTCTCGTAGTCACTGTAGTAGAATGTATATATGACATCTAAATCCGCCGTCGCATCGGTGTTCACAATAATCGTCCCTGAAAATTATAAGTCATACTCTATATGAGGCAAAAGTCCTTACAGTACAATGCAATGTTTATAAAAAATATTTGGTTGATATAGTTAAACGCATATAGCTTCATACCAAATAACAATAAACAAACATTGAAATGATGCAACATTTATGTATATGTATGGTTATCAATTTCGTTCGTTTTTTACCTGGTTACACCAGACACATGAGTATAACACACTTAACATTTCCCATTCCGTTACATGGACATGAGAGTATACGATATATAAGGCAGTAATAGATTGGTGGTAAAACATGGGCCTGCTTTCTTTGTTCTTCAGTATTGATACTGAAAGTTGGGAAAAGGACACTAACGCAATGATGGTCATAATCAAATACATCTTTGTTAATGCCAGCCTTGACTTTTAGATTAGAAAACATATTGTTACAAAGAAAAATCAGTTGATTACGGTTTTATTAATTTTACATAGTGTTCAGTGGCCTGCATTTTATTAAATGTTATTGCTTAATTGTGTATGTTTATCAGAATTGATTTAGATATTGCATAATATTCATAGTAGTTTTCTTCTATTGAATGCAAAAAAAGCTATGTTTCGTTCAACTTCCTTTTCAAGACAAATGGACTTTAAAGGTCCCTATTTCACAAAAGAGACATTTCGATTAAATTATGAAATGTCGTTGAAACCATACAGTGTGTGTGTGTGTGTTCTTGTTTGATACACAATTAAATGAAGGTTTGAAAGCATTTTTGATTAAAAGATCGTCAACTTATCTATGGAGTTAATATGCAGTAAATCTTAAAGGTGGTGTCATGTTGGTTTTTTTATTCAAACTACTTTCCTGAATTACTATTTGATTAAAACGCATATCCTTGTAAAATATTAAGAACAGTTCAGATAAGATAAGATAAAGATGTCGCATATATTGACCTCATAAAATGTGCAAGCATGGAAAGACCACACACCCTTATTTGTTTTGTCATTTAACCACAGTCAATGTTATAGGAAATGGATGATTCATGAAATTCTTCGCAACCAGGTGTCATACGAACATGCCAATGGTACGTCTGTGCGTGAAATATCATGACTCCAATAAACAAGCAAGGGAAGGCAAACTAACCTTGGTATTTTCTACTATCAAGCATAGAGTGTCATTCTTGGCACACAAGGGTCTTGGTTCGAATTGCACAAGTGTTTGAGTTTACTTCTTCACCTAATATCCATTCAGATTTGAAGTGAGCAGAGGACATATATCTGGATATCAGACTCTATAGCGATTGATTTTAGTTGTAAGAATTTGTTTCACAATATATATTAGATAGATACGTCTAATTTTTTTAAAGGGAAACAACTGATTGAAAGATTTCAAGAATGTTTATTGTTCATAACTAAAAACAAACACTGACATTGATAACAGCAACATTTTGTTTTATGCCTTGAAGGAATAAAGATTGCAAGAAAGGAGGTATTACCTTTCTATAAAGATAAGTAGAGTAAGTATGACATTTGATTTTCGGCTGATATTGAATTCATACACGTTATTAAGCCTACAAATGTACAATATTCATTTATTAAATAACTTGGTATTATTTGCAGCAGTGCATCTTACTTGGTAGGTTAGTCCAAACAGGTGCTTCATTTTGCTGAATATTAATCGTGAGAGTTCCATCATCAAATGATCCGTACGCATCCGAACACCTGACGGAAAACGTGTACTGTTGTGTTATGTTGTGACTCAGACATCCTATATTCAGGTTACACAGCCATCCACAACCAGGGTCCCTGCACCGCTTCTTATAGATACTGTATGCTGTAGGATGAGGGTGGAGAAATGTAGTACACACGATTGATATTTGTGTAAGGCTAAGACGGTTTTGGTTACACTTGGGAAAATCAAATAATAACAAATGAAACGCATTTTGTTGCTCAGTACTTGCAGAGATTTGAAAACCAGTGTTTGCAAATATGGAGAAATAAATGCTGTACCGAAACAAAACTATCTACTCTACTGGTTTCAAGCCGACATTTGAGTATGAATCTTATCTAGACATTTTACCACTATACAAGTTCCGTAAAACTTGCATGCTTTAGAACAGCAACTCCCAAGTAAGCTGTGGAGGAAAATCGCTATAAGAACCATGAGCAAGATAATATTAATTGTTATTATTGTAAGAATAAGACTGAAGATCTATATCATTTTTTACTTATTTGTCCACTATATTCTGATCTACATGATGCGTATTTTCAACAAAATTATTCTATGCATCCAAATATACAAAAGTTAAATCTACTTTTGACACGTAGGAATAAAGATGAAGTACGCAATATTGCTATGTATGTTTACTATTCTTATAAAAAAAGGGAAACTCTTCTCAATTTATTATGAGTAAGGGTTAATAGACTGAGTTTGTTTTGTTATTGTTTTGATTGCTTTCAACAAACTAAGCTTTACCTTTGGCTGTACATGTTTATCTTTATATGTATATTATATTTTTAAAGCCGGGGGCCGACTATCAATTAAATAAATGAAAAAAAGAAACAAATACAAGAGCAATGTATTCAAACAATTTTTTAAAGCATTAGTGAAGCAACCCTAACATCTTGAAAACGAGTCTTTCTGGCAGACTTTCGTGTTTTGAGAAGATAAAACAATGTGTTAAGAACGTTTCTGTTCGATTCAATTTTTGAAATATGAATACATTGATAGACATTGTTTAAGGTTTTGATAAACACGATTTCCCAGGGACTGTAATCTAATAGCCTTTATCTGTAAAGCACTGCATGGAAATGCTATGATACCGATTCATTGTCAGACGATACAAAAGTAATGATTCGACTCTAGGGATAGTAGATCTATCACCACCCGTTGCGATATAACCGAAGTGAAAACAGTATTTTTCGCATTGATAAAAACACTAAATGAGAATCAAAGATTATGAATAGAGTTTTATTCTAAACATACACACCAGAACGTACTTACAGTTATAGTTATAACTCCCATTGTGAACCAATTCAAGGAGAGTTGAATCACTGTTGTATGTTTCCACACAGGTAACATTGTCCTCCCATTCGTAGTTGTAATCGTATGTAATAATGGTGTGTAATCGGGTCCTAGCGTCGGTGTCTTCGTGTATGGTGAAAGATGTGTCCAGACTTCGGATTTCTATAGGCTGATATATGCACACAATTACAAAAATGTGAGTGTTTGGTTTACAAAGGCACTGTATACACTATGTGTATTATCATAAAAGAGTGTATTGACTTGAAGTGGCATCTTTACGAAAACTATATTATTGGGTTCGTGATTACATTAAAGACAACTAGAGATTTGTATGCAGCATCATTGTATGTATCAAAAAGTAATATAAGGTTCGGTCCTTACTTTGTGATCACTGATTAATTCCTATCGCTGTGAGAATTAGTATAAAGGTATTAAGCATTATGTATACCAAAATGTATGCAAAGGTTCCACACATCTTAGTCTTCACATATTTGATATAGGGATAACCGGATCTTGGACACTGCACACTTTACCTTGTAGTTGAAATATTTCGTCTACTTTAATACAACGTTGTCATGTCATACAATGCTAAAGCTGGTGTCATTGCTACTGTTTACAAACATAAGTTTGGGAATTGTCTGCTTGGTTATTTATGGCACATCAACATCAATGGGCATATAGCGTGCAAAAGCCATACACAAATATAATAAGCGATAAAATAGAACAATTAAGAGCACCGACAAAGGAACTGAAACAAAGATATAGTTACGAAAATAGCTCGTAACAAAAACTAGCAAAGATTTATTATGATCGGACTCGATCAGGAAATACCTGTGTCGATGCACTAAACACACACGCTTGATACACATCTTATCATATGCACAGTTACTTAACAAGTAGTTGCTTTTGTATTTGTCTTTATTCATGTTAATGATTGCTTAATATTCTATATATATTGAGATGAGCCCGCTATACAAGTACTAAAGACTTTCCAATTAAATCAGATACTAAAAAGACTCTAACCGTTTGAATATTTAACCGCTAACGAGAGTTAAGGTAGTCAGTGCTATTGGTCAAATACGTGTAGATGAATACTTAAATTCTTATATTCTTATCGATGTCAATGTAAAGCCAATGAAAGGATAACAGTCATACGCCTTGATGTTAAGTAGACCTCCAAACACTTGTACACTTTCCAAATTAGTAATGTTGCGATCAATCCTTCCAAACATCTGTAAACTATCCCAGTTAGTAAATATTGACGTCGAACCTTCAACATATGTACATTTACAAGTTAGTAAATGTTGATGACTATCTTCAACATATGTACATTTATTAACCCAGTTAAAAATGTTGACGTCAAATCTCCAATATATGTACACTAACCCAGTTAGTAAATGTTGCCGTTAAATCTCGAACATAAATACACTTTCTCAGTTAGTAAATGTTGACGTCAAATCTCCAACATATGTACACTTACCTAGTTATTAAATGTTGACGTCGAATCTTCAATATATGTTCACTATTCAAGTTAGTAAATGTTGACGTTCAATCTCTAACATATATACACTTACTCAGTTAATAAATGTTGACATCAAAATACCACCATATGTACACTTACCTAATTAGTAAATATTGACGTCAAATCTCCAACATATGTAAACTTACTCTGTTAGTAAATGTTGACGTCAAATCATCAACATATATTCACTTACCCATGTGTAAATGCTGACGTCAAATCTCCAACATATGTACTGTTACTCTGTTAGTAAATGTTGACGTCAAATTATCAACATATATTCACCTACCCAGTTAGTAAATGTTGACGTCAAATATCCAACTTATGTACACTTACTCAGTTAATAAATGTTGACGTCAAATCATCAACATTTGTACACTAACCCAGTTTGTAAATGTTGATGTCAAATATCCAACATATGCACACTTACCTAGTTATTAAATGTTGACGTCGAATCTTCAATATATGTACACTACTGAGTTAGTTAACGTTGACATCAAATCACCAACATATGTATACTTACTCTCTTAGTAAAAGTTGACGTCAAATTATCAACATATGTACATTTAGCCAATGAGTTAATGTTGACATCATATTTCCAATACATGGACTTTAACAAAGTTAGTAAATGTTGACGTTAACTCATCAACATAAGTAAACTTACTCAGTTAGTAAATGTTGACGTCAAATCATCAACATATGTACACTTACCCAGTTAGTAAATTTTGATGTCAAATGTACAACATATGTACACTGACCAAGTTACTAAATGTTGACGTCAAATCTCCAACATATATACACTTACTCAGTTAGTAAATGTTAACGTCAAATCTCCAACATATGTACTCTAACATAGTTATTAAATGTTGACGTCAAATCTTCAACATATAAAGACTTATTCAGTTAGTAAATGTCGACGTTAAATCTTCAACATATGTACACTTACTCTGTTAGTAAATGTTAATGTCAAATCTCCAAAATATGCACACTTACCTAGTTATTAAATGTTGACGCCGAGTCTTCATTACATGCACATTATTCGAGTTAGTAAATGTTGACGTGAAATATCCAACATATGTACACTTACCCAGTTTGTAAATTTCATGTCAAATCATCAACATATGTACATTTACCCAATTAGTTAATGTTAACGTCATATTACCAATACACGTACTCTTACCGAGTTAGTAGATGTTGATGTTTAATCGTCAACATAAGTACACTTACTCAGTTAGTAAATGTTCACGTCAAATCATCAACATATGTACACTTACCCAGTTAGTAAATTTTGATGTCAAATGTCCATCATATGTAAACTGACCCAGTTAGTTAATGTTGATGTCAAATCTCCAATACATGTACACTAACCGAGTTATTAAATGTTGATGTCAATTCACCAACATATGTACACGTACCCAGTTAGTAAATGTAGCAGTCAGTGTCATTGTGCATGTTGATGTGTATGAACATGACTCTGTATTTGATACTTTGACTTCCATGGTGTAGACTTTGTTTGGATATGATGGGAATACCGTTACATTCCCCGTGCTCGTTATCACACCTAAAATAAGGTCAAAATAATATTATAGATAGGAGGGACTGCTACGATTTTTTTTGAATCTGCAGCATAATTGTGCTGTTTACAAGCAACACTGTAAAAAACACTAAAAAACACTAAAAATGCAGTGGTCATATCATAAAACGAAATATTTGACCATAAAAGGAAAATATGGCAAAACCATTTTAGTTGTTATTTTACGAAAATAATCATCAGTATACCACGATGTTTTGTTAATCAATCAATTATTCTACAATATCATGTTCAAGACTCTTTGAAAATGGTAGGACACATATATATAGTTAAAAGAAACAGATTGACACAATTCTTTTGCAATGTGTTCAAAGCAGAATGCATTTACAGTTACAATTTCTTACCAGTGTTTGGGTTTATACTTGCAACACTTAATGTCGTTGAAATTATTTGGTAACTAAGACCAGTAAACGACGAACTAATAAACGATGAAGTTGTGAAATGATCCGTCGGTTCTGGTACATCCATGGTAAACAGCATGCCTCCCACAGCGAATGTGTCTGCTACATTGTTGGACTGATCAATACAAGTGGGTCGTTGATAACAGCCAGCTGTAGTAAATAAAAAATCAGCCAATGTCCCTATATTCCTCTTAATTTCAAACCCTAAAAGGAATGTACTGTACTCAATGCAAGTTGCTTTGGGGTCAATGCACATGTGACATACTCATGTTCAAGGCAGAGCATTACTTACAATACAATACGACAACCTTTTTGGCGATGTTATACAAAGTCATTTGCGTTTTACAAAATTACATAATTTAAAATAGCAACGATGTTTTGTTGTGTTACTAAGCAATGATAGCATGCGCCTGATATAATGTTTCAATGCGCAATACATTTCGAATCTTACCTAAACAGTTACACAATATGCTATTTAAATCATCTAACTGATAACATAGTAATGATATATATCACAGATTTGGCTGAACATTTTGTCGATGTGGAGTCTTGGTTACAAACGCTTCGTCAAAAAGACTGGTTCTGATATCGAATGCCATTTCTGCGAACCTACATAACGTTCTTGCCAAGATTCCAATCGCCTTTTTAGCGACTGAATGGTGTTGGGAAAGGGATTTATTAAATAAATCTTATTTCATCTACAATGAGACGATGGTGTATGTGGAACAAACATGATTGTACAACAGTTATACGTACAGAATTGAATGGTTAGAGTTCCACAGTCAGATTGCCGGCGACTATAGGCACATATCTCCATGGAATAGGTCCATGAATACTCGTTGGAGGGTCCGGAAATTATGTAGACTTGACCATTGCCTGTAAATTATGACAATTGTATCCATTAGGCAACAAAACATACAATTTGTCAGAATGATTAATTTAATTACTGTAAACGGAAAAGACCGGATTTCATTTATTTCATAAAATTTTAAGGACGTGACTGAATAGAATGAATCGACAAAAAATAAATTGGCTCAAAAACTTAGAGAGTTAGACTTCCTTTTAAATTTTGGTTGGTGATGATATTTCGAACAAAGAAAGCGCGTGCTACTATGACATTAATAGGTTTTTTGTATCAATACTTCTTCTATAGTCTAGTTGTAGAAGCCTGCTTTAATGGGTGATGCGGTAGAGTGGTTGGCTCTCTCTCGAAGTTAAGCAACGTACATCGTGGTTAGGACCTGGATGGGTTACCCGCGATGGTTATACTCCGAGAGGGACCCGTTACACGTTACACTACAAGTAATTTCTCGCCATGTAGTAACTATTTAGAATACGTTTGATAAACGCTAAATGGTCCAGTTCACATAGAGAAAGATAAAATGGCTTAACGATATAAATCGTTATGTTATTATGAATCCAATATAAATCGTTATGTTATTATTATTCCAAAAAGCATTACATTAAAGCTTTTGAACTTTCGTTTGAAAAACATATCTATCGAGCAACATATTAGGTATTAGAAAGGCACATATTTATTGCATGAATAGTGAACTTCATTACACAGTCTGTGTTTATGTTAAAGAAATAAAACAAGTAACCTGTATTCAGCCGAAACAGCCGGCTTGTTGATAACAACCATGAGTTGGCAACCGACGACGATTCGACCCATTGGTACACCGTTAGACCAGCTGTGGTCGTGGTTGAAAAGATTACCGTATACGAACCTTGCGTTCTATAAGCAGATGTTGTTTCTAAAATTAAAGGAAAACTAGACAGTATTTACTGAAGTACTTACTGATATGATCAACACCAACAACACCCATTCAAATAAACATATATATAAGAAGAAGACATAACACAGTAATGGCACACCCTCAACAAATACTCACTTTATGGCCAAACCGTCTATCTTTCTAATTTGGATTTAATGGCAATGCTTATAGCATATTTATCATTCAAGTAACAACATTTTCATCCTATTGTCAAAGTTATATTTTAAAAGAATTTGTTCTGAATGATGAAAAGTGTTTTGCAAAGGTCTATAAACAGTCTACAATTTTCAAAATGATTTTCACATACGATACACGAAATGTTTTTTTATTGTCTTAAATTGGTTCATGCCAAATCCGAAATACATTGTATTTGTAGAAGATATCATTAAATCAGTTCACCACAGTGACCAAATCCGAGTAAATTGTAGTAGATACCATTAAACCATTACCAAACACTAACCACATTTAACCACTTTATTGCAGACGACTCTGGAAAACATTGTTGGAAAAGGAGAAATTGCTAGCTAAGAGCAATTTCTTCTTTTCCCACGTCTGCTTTATCTGAAGAATAGTTTTCAATTTCATCACATTTTGAAATGTCGTCTGAAAACTCTTTCAATTTGGGACAGTAAAAAATATGTCGTTTAGGAAAGGGTTAGATCTGTTCATCGTAGTGGGATAACAATTTTAATGATACATCTGTCTTATTGCTCATATCGAAGGTTGTTAGGACCTTGTTACCATTGACTTTATAAATGTGTTTAGAAAATATAAAAACAGCAATATTATCATGATCTAACAAAAAACGTGTTATTGTTGATTTTTTTTAAACAAAATTATAAATGTGTTAAGAATTATCAAGAGCAGGTTATTTACCATCCAGGTTTGTAATGGAGAATGATGGAGATTCCGCCGTAAATGTTGTGGTATGTGTGCGGGTATTTGACGTGCTGTCGCGAGAGTTGTACTCGGAACATCTTACACTGATACTGTAGGTTCCTGCTGATGCACAGCCATTCGACGTAGAGCAAGTGTTCCCATTCGGATAATTCCCACAGGTTGTTGCACTGCATGTGCTCTTTTTTATATACCACTGGGACGTGCTCCCTGTTGGAAGTAAAGGTTATTAAACAAGCGCAATTAGATAGAATATTGCCATAAATACTTCTGTACGATACGTTTTTCATCAAGAGTTTTGCTTTTTGTGTTAAGCAATCATCTTGTTCTGCTACCATGCATAATTCTCAGATTCCGATTTAATTAGATAAACTCTATTGAACAAGTTATCAAAACCGACTATATTGTATTAATGCTTTACAAACCTGACATGTAAAAGAGTCCTGATGCCGGATTACTTGAGATCGAACAAGTGCAGGCTTTAGTTTCACTTTCGTCAGAACATCCAATTTTAATACCAAGGAGGCTAAACCAACAATCCTCCCAGTTGAGAGTACATGAAGCGGAGAATCCATCTAGCGTTTTACTACTGTCATAGTTTTCACTCTGTGATGACGAGCCTGACCAACCGCTCCAAGACACACTGCCACTCGCTAGGGAAAAAAGAATATAAAATTAGGATTAAAACATTGTTTCACTTGTGCACTTGTATGCAACTATGCCAAAGGACAATTACAACTTCTTATTTCGTAAAGCAGGCTTCTTGACCATATTTTAAACATTATTTTCAATATATTTATACATTTATGAGTGACAACACATTGATTTATTTGCATCATGTCTTATTATGAAGAAAAAAAATGTATTTTGATCATCTTACGTGATTTTCATCAAGACATGCTTCTCTGGTTTTAAATAAGATTCCAATAGTCTTAACTAGGGAAATCCTTTGAATGCGACTTAATTAAATCATTTTATCCTTAAATAAGATTGTATTTGAATGCGACTGTAGTTCATCATACATCTGACAGATAAAAAGAAAATGAAATTATTCTTCCGTAAATTACATATTTCTTTTCAAACAAAAGTCACTACATATTAAGTCACGGTCAATATTCTTATATCTGCCCTCTTCAATATTTAAAGTGTAACCAGAGTATCTGATATTGCACAAAATGCACCGACTTTAAAAAAATAACACATGTCTTTCAAGATTCATTTAAAAGTGCCAACTATATTAAGTTAATAGTTTATAATCTTACTTTCTAGTTTTTTAAACGATATGTCAACGTTATTGTAGTGGTCTCGATATGCTGTTTAAATGTATTGATAAATCCCACCAATTGTCTCTTTTCTGTACAATGATATTGTAATAAATGAAACAAAAAGAAGATAATTTGTTCATGAATGATAACTCTTTCGTTGATTAAAACGGAAGTCTTGAAATAAAATTGGATTTATTTTCCAACACATTTGAACCTTGATAGACCGACTCAATAACTGGCATAATTATCTAAAGTAAATTCTATTATCAAAGTATACCCAACAAAACAATTAAAGGGCTCCTTATGTAAGGTTAAAATCAAATTCATTAACCCAATTTATTTCAAATAATTTGTTTATATGCATGTTGAAAAACATATTTATTTCGTTAAACGGTATACAAATGTAACAGAAAACAACAACAAAATCACAGTAATCGTTTAATCCAACACTATAAAAAAGATTATTTTGCCTCCCTCGAATTTTCAGTTTATTTTTGTATGTTTGAACGTGTGTATGTTGTCAAGTGAATAAATGGGTAGATATATTTTTTTTTGATTTCATGAAAGAGCAACACATCCGTGATTTATTGGTTGTCTGTCTTACTTTACTACTTTATAGCAAAAATAATTTGGTACCGATTAAAAAAGTTAGGGGCGTGGGAAGAAAATTACGACATATTTAAAAACAGAAATCCGCAAACCACTCTTACGTGTGACGGATTTATTTATCGTGTCTGATTTGATCAACGTGAAACGGTAAAGTTCCATGAAGAAGAGGTCGACGAAATATTTCAATGATTAGGTGTGCGGCTGACTCTCTACCGATTTTAGGGGGTCAGTAAAATTCATAAACGGGCTCGGCTACGCCTCCATCGAACATCCAAAAATGTAAATTAGATATCGGGTTAAATAATCCATTCGTTTCATATGTTATGACTAGAACTTTAAGTTTACAGTTTTATACATTATCATTTGTGAATCTCCTTCCAACAACGACACTAGCTAGTGTCTAAACGTCTTTGTTAACAGAATCTCCACAAAATAATGTGCTTAAATGTTGTTTATCTGTTGATTGAAATCATTTCGATTTATAGATGTTGTTTAAACGTCTTTGTTAACAGAATCTTCACATAATGATGTGCTTAAATGCTGTTTATCTGATGATATTGAAATCATTTTTATTTATAGATGTGGTTTGAATGTCTTTGTTGACAGAATATTCACACGAAAAATGGGCTTAGATGTTGTTTATCTGATGATTTGATAACATTTTGATTTGTAGATGTTGTTTAGATGTCTTCGTTAACAGAAATTTCACAAAATTATATACTACAATGTTGTTTATCTGATGATTTGAAATCATTTTGACTTACAGATGTTGTTTGAACGTTATCGTTAATAGAACATCCACAAAAGAATAAATCTGCGAAACTGTTCCTCATCTGTTAACCCGAAATTACTTTGACTTATGGATAATATTTAATCGCCTTGCTTAACATAATCGTAACAATAATAATGGGCTTAAAAGCTGTTCATGTGTTGATTTAAATTTATTCTTTTTTGACTATTATAAATGTTGTTTAAACATCATTGTTTACAGAATAATCACAAACTAACATGCTCAAATGTCTCTTATCTGATTTTTTGAAATCATTTAGGCTTATAAATGGTGTTTCAATATCTTTGTATACAGAATCTTTACATAAGTAATGTGCCTAAAAAACCTGCTGATCTGAATCTTTTATTTTTTTATTCTTTTGATTTATAAATGTCGTTTAAACATCATTGTTAACAGAATACTAACAAAACAATATGCTCAAATGTTGTTGATCTCATGATTTGAAATCATTTAGACTTATAAATGTTGTTCATCTTTGTATACAGAATCTTCACATAAGGAATGTGCCTAAAAGTTTTCTATCTGTTAATTTGAAATTATTTTGACTTATATATGCTGTCTTTGGATCCACGTTCCCCAGGATCATCACCCACTCTTACTGTGTATTATGGTATTTTTATGATATATAGTCACATGTCATTACATATTGTAATCTGTGGAAATGAAATAAAAGATATAATAAATATACAGATATATACGATAGTGAATTTTACACTTCAGTAAACATCGTCCGAACATCGAAAGAGCAAATTGTCCATTTTTCCGACCTGTTTCAGTTTAAGCCATAGGTCCTTTCTCTTTCACACCAAGCATTCTATGTCGCTGGCAAACCACATTTTATCATGAGTCTACCTGTTTTAAACGTTATTCCTTTGATAGTTCTTCACCGAAACAGACAAAAAGTGAATAAATTCTCTCAGTTATCCAATCTTTCAAAGATTTAACCCATATTGAAGTTCTTATTCCCAAATCCTATTTTATGCATTTATCACACTTATAAACTCCTTTTATCAAAGTAAATTAGATCAGAATAATCGAAGCGGTGATAATCCAACAATGGCGGTCGATTCTTCCTGAAATTGACATGGTCGTATAGGTGGAGCATAAATTTCCAGTCGTTTCATTGGTCGAAATGCGTCACATGGTGACCCCCTAAAATGTTTTTAGGATTTCACCACTTGGCGCGTTTTGACCATGGAAATGACTGGAAATTTGAGGGAGGCGAAATAACTAATATTATAAATCATCAGATGTAAATTATCTGTACACTATTCATATATTTGACAATTCTAAATTTAGAGCGGTTATAAGGTTCATAGTTTAAGATAAAAAGATTAAGCTTTGCATTCACAGTCTGGGACAATTATCTGTGTAAAAAAAGTAATACCCTACATGTTATTTTGGTATGGACGGAGTATACAGGTAATATAGGCTACAACGCCAAATAATAGTATGCTTTTCGCTGCTCAATGGCTAACATGTGACTGAACGAAGTACAGATGTTGAAATATCATTGTATCAAACAAATTTTTCTGGCAAATATAAACAAAATATGCGTGTACTAAGCATTTTTGAATCTGTTTTTAAATCAACCCTCGTGGTGTGACAGTACAACGTTGATCCTAATTTCTGAAACAGTTTTTTGCAAGCCATATGTGCGCTAATTTGCACTTAAATTGTGAAGGTTCTAGAATAATTAAAAATTGATTTAGAATTACTTTAAATTCCTTTTTACAGAGAGCTTGAAACGGTAACACGTTTGCATGATGCTTTTAAAAGAGTCGAAACGATAAAGTTTTTTTATAATTTAGTGTCTGATGAAAATACTGTATGTAAATCTGTTAAAAAAATCGTATTATCCATAAAACTATGAGATTTTTTTTACATTATTCTTAATTATCATGCATATTTAGCACAGAGTTTCTATGTTTGGAATTCAAAATCATTTTAGTCATTTGTTATGTAGGTTTTTTTTCTCAAATACGATTACCATTCGAAAAGGATATTTTACAAAAATATTTACTGGTCAACATATACTCTTTTCATTTTGAAAATCAAGATTGAATTTTTTATCTTTTTTATAAAACTGTGAAAAATGTTTTTAAAGTATTTGTCAAGTCTGCATGCAAAATCACTTGATTTAATTCTTCATATTTTCTTAACTGTTCTTGTTCTATTCAAAATGGTTGCCTTCAATTGATCTGCATACACAATCCTACGATTAAGATTTCGTTTAAAGTAAAGTATTAATAACCACTTTTATGTCTTAACCATGTCAAACCTTCCTCGTTTAGGCAAAATGTTTATATCCACGCGTAAGGCCTTTTCCGCTTTGGCAAATCGACGAAGGGGCTTTTTTCCGCTCTGGAAAAACGGTTGAAGGGACTTTTTTACAAGGGGCTTTTTTCCGGAAATCACTCGCTGCATTGACAGTGATCAGGAGGTAATGTCTGGCAATCATTTTCAACCTGTTTGTATTTTGATTCTGATTACTAATGATGAATTAACAACTCTTAAACATTTTTGGATTTGTTGAGATTTATATCAAACGTTGAACGTTTATATAACTTGTATGATTGAATGGGCTAAACATTTCTTTACCATATAAACGAAATCCACTGTTTTATAGCAATACATAAGGGAAGTAATCCCTTCTGGCAAAAGTTCCAATTAATAGAAAAAGGTAATAATTATCTCCCTTTGTTGATTACATCATGTTGCAGTATGTGGATTTTATTTCCATACAATGCAGCGCTTACGACTAATAGCATTTTCACCTTGAAAATATCTTTATTGTAGATGCCTGTAGGTTTGTACAAACTCAGGGCAACAGTCATCGACACAACATAATCGGTATCCTCTCTCCATGCTTTTTGACTTTGAAATATCATATTGTTCAGCTTTCACGAGTAAGGGGTAAAAACGTTTCATTTACTAAAATGGGAGTTTTGCTTTATCGATTTGTATTTCATTATATCCAATTGCTTATAGTTTGTGGGACAAATCGATTAAGAAGAACTCTCACTTTAGTAATTGTATGGTGTTTAACGCCGTATCAACACGTTTCCGGTTACGTAGTGGCTTTCCTGAATCAACCAGAACTATACTATGGCCTTGAGGTGACTTGCCAAAGGGCATTCCCACAAAACCAGAGGTATCGGTGAGGCTCGAACCGGCGATGTCAGAGTTCTTAGTCTGCCAACTTATCCACTCATTTTTTATAGTTTCTCTTAGCATGATGTTTCTAGAACTATTCACCTTTATATTAAGATGGAGCTTCATAATTTGTCGCGACTAGTATACATGTATATGTTTCGTCTTATCCAGTTCTATTCAACATGACGCAGTCTTATTCAAAATGAAATAATGAAATCAATAGCTGTATAAATTCGTTTCCATCGTTTACTTCTATGATGAAATTATTGTCGAACTGTTTCTATCTTTGCTTGTGCTACGATTATTATGCATTAATTTTGTAACCGCTATATTTATGCCTTTGGCTACTTTATGCTTTAAAGCCATATCTGTGCTCATTTCCTCTTAAATTTTGAAAGCTCTTTATTAATTTAAAAGATAACTCAAAAGCAGTTTCGATTCCCTTTTACAGAGGAACAGAGACTGTAACACATTTACATGACTCTTTTGAAAAGAATGAATCCTATAAGAATTGTTTATACTTAGCGATAAAAGAAGGTCAGCCGATAAACGTTGGGAACAAATAAAACTCAAGAATTTCTTCATTTTGAATTTTCACTTTGTTAATCTTGGATAAATGACTATGGTGTTATGTGTTTCTCGTGATTTTTCTAACAAGGTGATCACCAGTCATTAGTCCGAGCGTTCTTTGCTTTCTCAGATGTAACTCAAATGTAAACAATGAAGTTAAATTGGTTGGCACCCGATTTGTGAAAATGACACTATAAAAAGCTAGATAATAGATAGTGCAGCCGTTATATTCTCATGATCCCGAGGTTTTTCGCTATGTTTCAACATATTCTATCATAATTTGTAACTCATATTTCCCAGTTTGGCATTTTCTATGGGCGCTAGTATGTTTTTGAGTAATACCTTCGCTCAGTTACAGTAAAATTGTGTAAGTTCTAAAGTAGTTGACAATTATCATAGAAATACTTCGAATTCCCATTTAAAGGTAGCTGATACGGTGGCATGTTCATATAATGCTTTAAACTGGGATAGAGCAATAATATTTATTTACTAATAGCAATTAAACGAGGACAGTCGAGGATTATTTCGTAATAGGTCGGGGATAAATGAGATAGGAGAGAAACCCCTTTAGAATATTTCCGTTGTTGAAAGTCTTGCTAAGGTAAGACCTTCAATTAACCTTCAAATATAATGCAAGAGTACAAAAAGTCCTCCGTTCGTGAAGGTTTTGAAGGTATTGCTAAGGTTTTGTATTTAACCTTCAAATAGAATGCAAGAGTACAAATGTACTCTACGCTCGTGAAGGTTTTGAAGGCATTGCCAAGGTTGTGTATTTAACCTTCAAATATAATACAAGAGTACAAATGTACTCTACGTTCGTGAAGGTTTTGAAGGTATTGCCAAGGTCTTGTATTTAACCTTCAAATATAATACAAGAGTACAAATGTCCCGTACGTTCGTGAATGTTTTGAAGGTAATGCCAAGGTCTTGTATTTAACCTTCAAATATGATACAAGAGTACAAATGTCCCCTACGTTCGTGAAGGTTTTGAAGGTAATGCTAAGGTCTTGTATTTAACCTTCAAATATAATGGAAGAGTACAAAAAGTTCTCCGTTCGTGAAGATTTTGAAGGTATTGCTACGGTCTTGTATTTAACCTTCAAATATAATACAAGAGTACAAATGTCCACTACGTTCGTGAATGTTTTGAAGGTATTACTAAGGTCTTGTATTTAACCTTCAAATATAATGCAAGAGTACAAAAAGTCCTCTGCGTTCGTGAAGGTTTTGAAGGTATTGCTAAGGTCTTGTATTTAACCTTCAAATATAATACAAGAGTACAAATGTCCCCTACGTTCGTGAATGTTTTGAAGGTATTACTAAGGTCTTGTATTTAACCTTCAAATATAATGCAAGAGTACATAAATTTCCCTACGTTCGTGAATGTTTTGAAGGTATTACTAAGGTCTTGTATTTAACCTTCAAATATAATACAAGAGTACAAAAAGTCCTCTGCGTTCGTGAAGGTTTTGAAGGTATTGCTAAGGTCTTGTATTTAACCTTCAAATATAATACAAGAGTACAAATGTCCCCTACGTTCGTGAATGTTTTGAAGGTATTACTAAGGTCTTGTATTTAACCTTCAAATATAATGCAAGAGTACAAAAAGTCCTCTGCGTTCATGAAGGTTTTGAAGCTCTTGCTATGGTCTTGCAATGAATCTTCTAATGTAGCTTAATTAAAGCAATGTCGACGGGAATTGGTTTGTCGGAGGTTACTATATTAATTTATTGGATGAAGTGCAATCAATTATCATTTTTTTTCTGGTGATATGTCAATAACATCATTTTGATCAAACATATCAGACACACCGGGGAGGGTTTTGCTAAACTTTCCGCTAAAATCTTACTTACGTTCAAAACAACATTCCTTCTTATGAAAAAAGAAAATCTACAATGGGGCGCGTCATTAAAACCGTCCCTTAAGGTCGCTTCCGGTAACATGTTTCATTAGAATATTGTATGTACATTCTTAACGATAGTAATAATGCAATATGCCATTAAGGTTATCGGTTTTATATTACAGAAATGTTATCTTTAAGTCGTTTGATAAAACGGTTAAAAACGCTAACCAGCAATTCAATTTTAGATGATTTCAATGCAACTTGGATATTCAACCATTCTATTTTAACTTTTGTCATATGGAATTTTTGAAACCCATGACTTCATTGTGTGGTTCCTTTTCAATAAACATAAATTGTGCCATGGTATTAGTATATGGTTTCGTTTAAACTATCTCAGATTTGAATACACATTCATATAAAACCAAAAATCTTTATATCAATTTAAACGTTCAATGCATAATTCCTCGTTATCAATATGTTACACCGACCTCTTTTTATATGATTCGATTTGAACAGTATACTAAACCAAAACCCCTTACATCAAATCATACGGCCATCTGCGATTGTATTTTAACATTATATAACAATAACTTTTCTAACTTTGCATGATTCTATTTGACCATTATATGAATAGTCATTATATTAATATAAACGTTCATTATGTTATTGCCGATTGGTCGATTATATAAAATGCAAAAAATAATTTGAAATATTGCATAACAACAAATTTTACTCATCAGACGTATTGATTATCTAACGAAATTTTATACGCTAGTTGCAGATGCCGACCGATTCGAAAGTCCCACGTTCTCAACCGGTGTTGATATAAAATTTACCCGGTTTAAAAAGTCCCCACAGCGATATAATGATCAAAGGAAATCGTACAACATAATTTTCTCCCACATCTTGAAGAACTGCAATTACATAAAAAAAAGTTTGTAATATATAATTACCGAATGGAAAAATAATGAAATAGTTCGATATAATAATGAAGATATCGAATGTGTAATAAACGTTTGGATTAATATGATAAGTGTTTATTTCATAACCGTCACTCATATAAATCATTGAACGATAACAGGATATAACATAATGTTTGAATGCAAACATAAAATAAAGATTTTGGTTAATAAATGTGTCTTCAACCCACTACCAAACAATAACAACATTTGGACAGTTTGGTGCAGATAAATCTGGAAAACATTGATGGAAAAGAAGAAATTGCTCTCATTGCTCAATTTCATCTCATTTTGAAACGTTGTTTGCAAACTCTCCCAATTTTGGACAGTAGAAAGTATGCGGCGTTTGGTAAATGGTAAATTCGTAAGTAGTGAAAGTGACCTCATATATCAAGACTATGGTGCGATATAAATGGAAAGTAGACAGATGAGACATTCGTGGGTTTCCTGTGGTTTAAAGGGGCTGGTTCAGATTAAAAGCAACCGTAGACGACGCTATCAAGGTATCATTACCACTAATTATGTTAATATAGCACGTATTGTTGAGATTTGAACCTTTAAAAACAAAGTTTCTTCTACCGTTAAATAACAATATATATTTGTAAAGTAACATAGAACTTAATTATTGAGAGCTTCCCAACCCTGCTTTTAACTGTACTCAAATCGCAGGTATTTCAGACCGTTAAAACCGGTTAATGTGTATGAACAACACTCTAAACTTAGAGTAAGAGGTGGAATATTTTAGACACCATCGTCTCTCGGGTTTTCGCAAAGGTTTACCGCGCATGCGCATATACACATACATCATGTTCGTCAAGCGAGAATTGGTCGAGCGGGGAGGAAAGCAAACAACGAAAACATTGATATGTTAAATCTTGCTCAATTTACTAAGGAAAATGTCGCGTGACTATAGCAAGGCGCGCGGAAAATAATTCCTCCGTTTATTTATAAATCGTCTTTCCTTAACAGGAAAGCTAGGAGGGAATGATCGCTTCGCGTTAGTTAACTTTTAAGGTAAGATATTGAACACGGTCTTTGGTTTAGTGACAAGGATTGTGACTATCAAATGTTTAACGTTCATAGCTCCTAAAGAACAAATGTCTGGAAAAGTCTCTTTTAGGTATAACTATCAATTCGCGTTTTATCAGATTGGTTTATTTTACCTTAGATATTCTTAAAGAATGAGTTATTCTAAATTATGATTAATGTGAAAAAATGCACCTGAAATATGATGCTGCATTTTTAACAGGCAGCTACAGTTCAACAAAAGTGATATTAACCCTTTACCAAACGCCTAATTTTCGACCGTCCCAAATTGATAGAGTTTGCAGACGACATTTAAAATGTGATGAAGTTATAAAATAATCTTCTGATAGGGCAGAAAACATTGTGGGAAAATGAAAATATGCTCGTTAAGAATCTTTCAAGAGTCGTCTGCAACAATCTGGTCAAATGCGGTTATTGTTTGGTCAAGGGTTACCCCTCAAATGTAGGATCGAGACACAATATTGAGTATTTTAATTGGACGACATACGCAATGAATGAATAAAATCGAGAAATTCTCTCCGAGCTATTGCATGGATGTCGTTGTAGTAAACTGCTAGTTAGTTTGTAACAAGGATTAGTCTTTCTTTTTGGTGACCATTATTGATTGATGTATACATGTATTTTATTACACATGCCTGAAATGCCAACATTTGATTTCAATTTATCTGTCTGTAATTGCCAAATCCTTTTGTTCACTTGTCCGTTAAATAATCATGTAGTAAATTTTAGTTAAAATTCATTTGTCCGTTAAGAACAGAACAGAACACACTTTTAACAATACTCGCACAAAGTACATCATCTACAACATATTTAAAGTAAAATTCAATGTCAACGTGACAAACATATACTGATATAAACAAGCAGTATTTATGAAAAAAAAACCCAAAAAACAAACATTTATTTTGTTATCTTTGGAGGAAAACATATGCATTTCTATGAGTCAGTATGATTGGCAACACATACAATTGATCCTGCCACGTCTGTACGCAATACAATTTCTATGGGCTTATTAGCGGTCTATTTCTTATAATATGTTAAAGGTTTATTATCATTATTGCTTTTATTATTATTATTATCATTATTAAAGAGGGAAATGCGTGTTATAAGCGTTGAACCAGTTGCAGTATCACAACCAACTAGTTATTTATATACAGTATTCAAAGAGCATAAAAACGAATAGTTCTACCAAGGAGAATAAAGAAATTAAACACGCAAACGCGCATTTCGATACGCTTGATGCTTATCTACATTTTTTGTTTTAAAATCTAAATGATAAACATCGCTATAGACATGTAAACGAAAATACAAAACCAAAAAACCAAATGCATAATAAGAAGAAACTTCATTTTGTCCTTAAATCTTCAATATAAATGACGCATAAGAATCATATCTTACCAACAAGCTGCAGAATCCCACAAGCCAAGGCTACGCGGACATACAAATGTTTAAATTTGTCCATCGTCTGTTTTGCCTATTTGTAAATAAATATGCTTAAAGGTTATTTAAACTAATCTATCTTTAAACTCATAATCTCCATGTCTAATCAACTATCCGCTATATGAAAAGCAGGTTCTTTACTAATACCGCCCTGTCATCGATACGTCCTAAGAACAATGAAGGTTTGACCGTTTATGAATAAATATAAGGTAAGCCGACAAGCGAAAAAATGCAACTTTGAAATTTCGCGTTAAATAAGGTAAATGTTCAATGTAAAAAAGCGAGTGGTATAGGCTGTAAACGGGATAATGAAAACAACAGCAGTTCATCATGTTACTACATATGATTATAGTTTGCTGATATCGGATAGAAACCACTGCGATAAAAGGACGAATTCGAGTGAGCTTTCCCCTTAAAGCCGTACTTGCGCTAATTTACTTTTAACTTGGGAAAGTTTTAGAATAACTGACAATTAACTTTAGAGTATTTTCAACCGAGAACGAATCAAGTAATCCTACGTAAGAGGGAGTTTCAAAATGGCGGACTATGGGTATTCTACTTTAAGGTACGTTGATTTAATAGCTCAAAAGTGTTTCGCATAAAGCTGCTTTTCAAATAACGAACCAGCTTGTTTGCAGTTTTTAAGAAATGTAAAGGATTTAAACTTTTTTCTTCCAATGACTCTTCTTCAGTGCGTCTCATTATTTTTAACTTTCGAATGTCCTCACATTCGTGAACAACCACCTTTAACAATTTGTAAATTACACTGTAGGCAGGATAAAATAGAGTACTCGATTTTCCCTCAATATTGCAGTGGCGACATTCATTAGAATCCTTCTAGACTGTTAACATATCACAGTATGTGTGTATGTTCGTATTTTGACGATTAACCCATTACCAAACAAAAACGACATTTAATCACTTTGTTCCAGACGACTTGGAAAACATTGTGAGAAAAGGGGAAATTTCTCCTTGTCCCACAATGTTTTCCGATCTATCAGAATATTTTTATTCCAATTTTATCAAATGTTGAAGTGTCGTCGCAAACTCTTTTAATTATGGACAGTCGGCAGGACACCTATCGCTATGGCACTGTGTCAAAGTGTTACCTTTAAATTTAACGCGTAAATTACGTAAAATACTGTATAGTTTTGACAAAAATTATCACATCATTACACAGATCAGTTTTGATCGTTATTTTCTTACTTTTTGCAATCAATACTTCTACTCGTCAACTCCATTGAACGCTTTTTCAACAAATAGATGCCGTTATTTTGTGGCACTTTTTCATTCGGATACCGGTTGATCTAATCATCATGCGCTTATGGACTTTTTCGGTAGTTTTTTCTGCGTACTTCATATGCGCATCCAAGGGAGATAATAAATATGTTTTCGAAGAGGTACCTGCACAGTACTCGGATAAATGTTTTTATTCGGACGAAAATTTACTGTATGCAATTTTCCAAAAACTAATCATATTTTTCATAAAACAATAAAAGGTTACTAACATTCTCATGCATATTAAGCCCACAGCTTCTAATTTTTTCAAGTGTAAAGTTACTTTAGTCGTTTTTATAAGTGTTTCTCAAATACGGTTACCATGGAAACTGTCATTTTACAGAAAAACTTACTCGTCAACATATATTTCCTTTATGCATTTTGTATTTCAAAAGAAATTTTATTTCACATACTGAAAATAAGAAATTTACATGAAAGGATTTTTTAAAAAACCTCCATTTTCTTTGGTAATATACATGTCGACTTTCATTGTTTTTTGTCGAATGTAAATATTTGAGAAACTGATTTGGATTACAAACATTGTTCAGATTGTAATGATTTAAAATAACATTGAATTATAAAGTATTTAATGCATGAATTCATGTTGTTTGTGCTAATAAACCTTCCTGACATTTTTCATTTCCTTTGAAGATAATATGGTCATCTTGACATTTTCCCCCCAAATGGTTACCATGGAAATATGTCATTTAATAAAAAAAAAACTAACCAGTCCACCTGCATTTTTCTTTTCATTTTCGAATTCACAGTAAAATCTTAAATACTATATAAAAAAGTTCTAAAATTCTATGAAAGGATTATTTTTTATATAACTAGAAAATGTCCTTGAGATTTGCGAAAGTTCAAAACAACATTCCCTCCCATTTCAACATCGGGCTAAGCAATATTATAAAGTAGCACATCATTGGAATCGTCTCGCCGTCTCTCATACTGCAATATTGTACTTCAATTTAGGATAATAACCATGGTTATTAGTTTTGACTCACGTAAATATTTTCCTGATGATGTATTGTAAATCGCTACCTTGGTTGTTCCTATCCTAATGGCTAGTCGAGCGTGGAGTCTATTCGTAGGGCCCGGGCGTCTGTAAATAACTGGCATACTGTTGATGTGATGTGAACAATTTGAAGGAATTGTTAAGGCTCAAACTTCGAAAATAACGTACCAATTGACAACTGATGATCATTAGTTTAGCCCACTTGATCATTTATTTCATAGAAAAATCGTAAAGTATGAATATGGGAAACTTGAATATCGTTGAAACAGGTCATTTAAGGGAAACATCTGGGGCCCGTTTTACTAAACAACTTACGGAAAATGTTTGCGTAAGTCATAATTGATTAACATGGATAGTATCTTCAATGAAAGTACAATATTGCAATGTGACACGTCATTGGAAGCGTCTCGGAGAGACGATTCCAATGATGTGTTACTTTGCAATATTGCTTTGCCAAATATTGAAATAAAAGGACTTGTTGTTTTAGACTTACGCAAATCTTAAGCGTAAACTGTTTAGTAAAACGGGCCCCTGGACTTAGAAATTGCTTAAGCTAAGCATGATATGGTCCACTGTTGTAAAGAGAAATATTTTCTGTTGTCACAATGGGGTCGAGTCAAAATCATGAACTATTTATATCGTTAATGATTTCCATTACCTGTTACCTCTTATGTCATGGAGTAAAGACATTGACATAGACATAGGCATAGTTTATTGACATAAGCTAGTACAGCCTAGACCTAGTCTCGTTATAAAGATATCCCTCCCACACGGAGAGAAAACGTTTACACATCCAGCATACCGCCATCAATTGGGGGACAATTTATGGTGAAGCGTCTTTCATGAATCAAAGATAGATTATTCTTGTAAATGAAATTATATAACATGTCAACAACAAAGCAATAGAAAACGCGTTTCACAAATGCAATTATTCTAATAAACAATGAAAGTACACACCAAATTTTAAGCCAACCTAATGAACTATTGCATCGTCAAAAACATAATTGAAATGCTCTTCGCTGTCAAGAATGTAATACAACACAGCATTTTTAGGTAATTGAAATATGATTACTTCAGTAAGATTTACCAGAAAAATAAAAAGTTCTAATAAAGTATCTATCAATCACGTGACAAATGCTTTTCGAAGGCACATTTGAAATGAATAGGCAGAACACATTGCTTATCTGATGCAATCATTGGTTTGTCACGGTTGTAAATCAAAGATTTGAAGCAGATATCACAATGACTATCTCACAGATTGGGATTTTAATTTTTTAGAATAAATTGAATTCTATCGATAAATTGGCGAAATTGATTTCTAAAGTAACTTAAGGACTAATCAAGCTTCCGAAACCCGTTTATTCCCGTGCAGAAAAGATACAAATCATTTATATTGCGGATATTGCAAATCGTTTTAAAGGGTTTATTTCGTAAACAACGAGCAAAAGAAAGAGAGGGAAAGAGAGGGGCTATCTTTTTAACCATTGTCACGTAGGTTTAAACGCTCTTGTCACGTGACGCTAGCGAGGCGCACGAGAAGAATATCCTGCGGATCTTTATGAACCAACATTCCTATAGAAGCATCGACAGATGCAAAGACTTTAAGTTATTTAAAGAAATCACAGGATTTCAGCAACTTCAAAGTAGAGAAATTGAAAATGGTCTTTAGTTTAGTGATGATATTTGTTCATTTTGATATGTATTACTCCCAGAGCACAAACCTCTAAGATAAGTTCCTTTAAAATGAGATTTTTCTTTTGAAACCTGGTTCTAGCAAAATGGGCGCATATATTGTGAGCCAAATTACAGGGGACCGCTGATAAATCCATATCCAAATAGAAATTGCGTGGTGTTATACATTAGAAGGAAGACGACATTTATCAAGTCTTAAAACTAAAGTTTCATTTGTGATAGCTGTAATTAATAAAGTATGAAGGCATTTTGAAAAATAACTGAACCTCAAATATGACGATGCCTGTTTGGAGGAATCAATCGTATATAGTGATAAATATGGTTAAAATACAAATATAACTGACCCTAAACCCAGATAGGAAGCGTATTGACTATGCTTACTTCTTCATTTCTTCTCCAACTCCTATAGCGTGGGTACTCCCAGAGACGGTTATGGTACTTATTCACAATATATGATTTCTCGCTAAGGTTTTGAAAAGAGTGTAAGTAGAAAAAGGATTAACCTAAAGGATTTCAGTTGGCTATTCAGGAGAATAGTCAGTCATGTTTTCAGCGACCCCTCTTAAACAATGTGTAAAAGGTTGTTTAGTCTTAGACTATCTACTTAGATTTTAGGCATCCACATGCAGACGTTGAGAATACTTTACGTTGTATACTTTGAGGTAGAATACCCAACATCTGCCCTTTTGAAACTCATTCTTGTGTCAGTCTACTTCGGTAGTTCTCGTTATAATCGGTCAGGGTCTGATCTAATCGCATAAAACCGAACAGTTCCGACTCAGACCTCTGTATATCGTGAACGACCAAAGTAATCCGACGAAAGAACGAGTTTCAAAATGGCGGATTGTGGGTAGTCTCCCCTCATACGCTTCTAATCTCGACCTGTTTTACTGTGTTGATTTGTTCTAATTGTTCCAAATGAAAGGAGAAGCCAAGAGTTGTACATGAAAGACGTCCACAAAGGAATAGGGAACGTCTACAAACTACGTAGTTCACCTAAAACAATAGGCGGCTTTGATAATGCGGGTCATTTCTCTAAATAAAATCAATTCAATAGAAAACTTTCTTTAAACGGTTTGAATAGCGGAAAGAGACCTTGAACAGCCGAATGTCACACATTTCAATACACATAAAGAACTTGGGAAATCTGATCAATCACAATAGCCCCCCTCTCCCTGATCAGATTTTTAACATGAGATCATCGATATAGACGTATTAGCCTGAACCTGTTCCCCCATATGGTGATTTATGACTGGTCGAAATTGAAAGCAACATGGTACAATTTTATCAAACATTTTATGCTAAAAATGTGCACAAGTTCAAATCAACATTCCCTCTTATTTAAAAATATGGCAAACAATATTACAAGGTAACACATCATTGGAATTATCTCTCTGAGACGCTTCCAATGGCATGTCACATTGCAATATTGTACTTTTATTTAAGATACTATCCAAGTCTGTCGGTTTCAACATGCGTAAATGTTTCCCTTTAGTTGTTAAGTACAGTACTTTGAAGACGATAAGAATTTATCAGTAAACAATGTACGTCTTTATGAAACTAAGGAAGATACCTCTTTGACGAAAGGATGAATCGATTCTTTGAAGCAACTGATCCCGTTTATCGCAATAGATTATGTACGTTTCTGCAGTATGCGTGGTAATTTGTGGTAAAAAGGAATAAGGTTCTTACCTTTATCTTTCTATCGAAGGTTCAATACCAGCATGAAGCAAGGCCCTCGCCTTTGTAAAGGACTTGTTTGAGTCGTGCACTGATTTCTTAATATGGGAATATGTAAGCGGTTATTAGAAAACAACAGCAAATGTTGACCAGAGGTTACATCATTTTGTCAAAATGAGTTTTCCAGTAGTTGATATATTTTTTAAAACTTATTGCTGCCACGGTCATTCTTAACAAGGTCACTTCATCGATAAAGATTATAAAACGTTCAAGAGTTTTAAACTAAGAAACAACTCATTGTAACAAATATAGATGGGCTTGATAGGCAAAGAAAGTTGAGCTTTATTCATGACATGGTTTTCATAGAATTAGCAGATAATGCATTCAGAAAGCCCCCCCCCCCCCAAAAAAAAACAACCTCTGAGCGAGTGCATGTCCAAATTGATAAGAGATCATATCCAGATAAAAATTTATTTGAATTAGACTATACTGATCTTATTTCGAGAAAAAAGATCACTTTAAGTATATTGACAGTTCATTAAAAAAGAATTAGCACAAAATACAATGAGTAATGTATTTTCTTTTCTTTTTTTAAATTTTTCCCCCCTAACGTCAATGTTTCATGTATCTGTAATCGTTTAACCCTTTACCAAACGACAAATTTTCAACTGTCCCGAATTGGAAGAGTTTGCAGACGACATTTCGAATTGTGATGAAATTGAAAAGAATAATTTTCTGATAGGGCAGAAAACATTGTGGGAAAAGGGGCTCGTTTAGAGCAATGTCTCCTTTTACCGAAATGTTTTCCAGAGTCACCTGCAACAGACTGGTCAAATACCGTTATTGTTTGGTAATGGGTTAATGGAGACGTTGTGCATTTTGACGACTTAAAAGGAATATCTCACACATTGGGATTTTAACTTTTTAAAAAACAAAATGTCATCTACCGATTAAATGACAACACCGATTTCTAAAGTAACATAAGACTAGAATATTAACAACTTTTCAATCTCTTCCATAGTCACACGGTAAAGGTATACATGTATATCATTTCGATTGCAGATATCAAAAACCGTTTAAACGGGTTTATTTTGTAGACAACGAGGTAGAACTAAAAACATTGGGTGATGATTAAGATTCGATCGTCACGATGGTCTTCGGAAACATTTACCTATTCTGGTCACATGACGATAGCAGGGAATGCTGGCAGGAATATTCCTGCGTTTATTTATAAATAGGCTTCGCCATAGAAGACTCATTTCACCTAGGTCAACGATATCACAAGGTTTCAGCAACTTAAGAAGTAAAGAAAATGAAAAAGGTCTTTAGTTTAGTGGCAGCGACTGTTAATTTAAAATTTCTTACGTTCATCTCACCAATAAAACACGTATCTTAGTCCCTTTAATGGGACAATTGCGACTTAATTAAAATCTTTCGTGTTTGGTTTCATGCGTATAAAGGAACGCTTCTCTAATTACCTTATAAAATAGAGACGACTTTAACCTGAAACGGGGTGTTCTTTTGTAATTAATTTCACCGACATTCTTAAGTGGGTCGACTTCTTCATGGAGGTTTAACATAAGCCGTGGTATCACAAAGACACGAAGGCGGGGTTGACTAGCTTGGCGTTTTAACCGATTTCAACGGTATTCCCGTTATATTACGGAGGAAGTTTCGCACGTATCAGGTTTCTAACGGACTTTTCGAATAATATAAGTTTGTATAACGATAGCAGTGTCTATATGCTTGACAGTTGATGCTTTCCAATTCTCTGTGTATTTCTTTTTTATCCATAAGAAAACGTGTGTTGCTGAACGCAGTAAGAAGAAAGATAAGATAAAATTGAGTTTTCTCTTGAGGAGCAGTTTCTGGTTTTGTCGTGGCTGTGCCTATCAACATAACAAACAGAAAATAATACAGCTTTGCATTATCATTGTCTCATTTAGTTGTATCCAACATTGACATGTAACGTAATTTCAGGGCCTTTATACGAATGTAATAAGCATGTAAGCATGCTTAATATGGTCTTTAGAACAAGAAGGTCTCAAATTTCCCTATGAACGAATAATTTACCCGTTACCAAACGCAATATTTTCGACTATTCAAAATCAAAAGAGTACGCAGACGGCATTTCAAAATGTGATAAAATTGAAAGGCAACCTTCCTATAGAGTAGAAAACATTGTGGGAAAAGGAGAAATTGCTTCTTGTTTTCCCCCAGCGTTTTCCAGGGTCGTCTGCAACAAAGTGGCACAATGCCGTTATTGTTTGTTAATGGGTTAGGGAAACCATTTCAACGAATAGAAACATGACTTTTTACGGGTATATCCTTCTTATGTCATACCAGAATTTTCTGGACAATCTTACACTCATACGTTTGGTATGTTCATTGATGGGAATGGTTTAAAACAGTTGGAACATTGATAGAGCCTTAATGCGAATAAAAGTATTAATTCGGTCAAATCAAAGTTTGGAAAGAATAAATTTTGCTATAATGAATTACCTTCTAACGCAACATATTTGCGTCTTGCAGCAGACGCACTCAAAATGCATTGTGGCAAAAGGAGAAGTTTCTTGTTACAAGCAAGTTCTTCTTTTGCCACAATGCTTTTTCAATTTATTTGCATAAAAAAAAAAGCAAAAGCGAAGGTTTTTTCACGTACTAACAGAATCGTCTGCTTCATGGAAAAAATGTCGTCTACAGGTGGTAAAATATTTACGCAATAGCCAACTCTTATGAATGCAATCGTTGAAGCGAAAACTGCTTTATAATGATTTGGACGTGACATTCCAGCCTTGTGGCCGTATTGTAGAGTAGAAAATAAATGTTTTTATTCAGTTCAACTGAGGGGGGGGGGGGGGGGGTTGGTGCAAATCAGACTTGAGAGGTCAGTCACCTTTGAATTGAATATTGTAAACGACCAGTGCGCTTGCAATAACAGGTGTACTATCGCCTAACCCATTACCAAACAATAACGACAATTGTTTCCCACAATGTTTTCTGCTCTATCAGAAGGTTGTTTTTCCAATGCGACACATTTTGAAAAGTCGTCTGCAAACTCTTCCAATTTGGGACAGTCGAAAGCTTGGCATTTGGTAAAGTGTTAAAGGATTGTGGGTAAATCAATCCATAAAATTAGAGACGTTGCTCATGATATGACGTAACGTCACAAGCTAGTTCTCAAACAGACAGGTGCACGTTTGCTCAGATATTGTTCTCCTATGAGTAACTCCATTATTCTAATTGTTAGCTGAATATTGATTCAAATGTTAAATTTAACATATTGTGTAGGTATTACACGTCACAAACAATTTCTGGGGTTATACTTAAAAAAACATATTTCGTTGGATATGTTTCTACTGTGATGCGGGCGTAGGTACTCAAAAAGCCATTCATCGTGCTGTGATGCGTCGTTGTAAAGGGGCCTGTCGTTACTGATGACATGGATCCCTACACAAGAGTGTCCCTTACCACATATATATAGGCATTTAATCCTTATAGTTATGTAAACAGGTTATATCAAGGCAAGCCGCTAGGTGGATTGGCGGCTGGCCTATGATATAACCCGTTTGGTCCTCTGAGTATTAATCCTCATTAAAGTTAAGCAGATATTTAAGGTTTTGGAAAGCAGACGACACATACTTTTTATTTTTTATAAAATTACCGATCATTCTAAGGGTAAAATTCGCTGCACAGTATGATCTTAGATCCATTAAACCTTTCCCAAACAATAACGACATTTGACCACTTTGTTGCAGACAACTTTAGAAATCATTGTTGGAAAAGGAAAGATTGCTCGTAACAAGCAATTTTTCCTTTTCCCACACTGTTTTCTGCACTATCAGAAGATTATTTTCCAATGTCATCACATTTTGAAATGTCGTCTGCAAACCCTTTTAATTTGAGACAGTCAAAGATTTTTCGTATGGGAAAGGGTTAACTCAAATGAGAAATGGATAAAACGTCATTGATGACGCACTTTCCGTTTCGGTTTATTGTACTTTTTCTTTTATATCTCATTAAACAACGGATTTATGTTCATTTTCTACCGTCTTCTTTGTTGATGATTTCAACTTTGTTTTGATAGGTTTAAACTTATTCGTTTTACATGGATTGTGACGGAAGCCTGACGTTTATTAAATTCACACCTGATGACTGCTACATGGAAACTAAACCACAAGTACTCGTGCCGCTCTATGGGTTAGTCTCGGGAATTTTATCCTCGCCTAACGGGTATCGACCCAGGGACCCTCAGTACAAGACTCCGGTGACATACAACTGCACCAATGTCGCCCACATTTGTTTTTGATAAAATTGGGTTAACGCTTTATCAACAATTCCTCACTTATGCTACGGCTTTCCCGGACTCCCACGTCCTATATTTGGGCTCTGAAGTGTCTAACTACAAGCCACTCCAATTAATCCATTACCAAACAATAACAACATTTAAACACTTTGTTGTAGACGACTCTGGAAAACATTGTGGGAAAGGATAAATTGCTCGTGACGAGCAATTTATCCTTTTCACACGATGTTTCCTATCCTATCAGAGGGTTATTTATCAATTTCATCACATTTTTAAATGCTGTCTGCAAACTCTTTCATTTTGGAACAGTCGAACATTTGGTGTTTGGGAAAGGGTTAAATGAGATGTACCAGCAGGGCTCGGCCCCGGAACTTCCGAGAGCTGAGACCGCCAAAGAAAACACTGTGCTGAGCAGGATGCGGTCAACTAGGGCCAAATACAGGTTTCTCAATAAGGCAGTTTGTTAAGCCAAAGTATGATTTACGAATATACCAAATGTTGTATTATATTGCACGCATTACCCTCTCTCATTTCACCAATTACTCAACCCTTTACCAAACGCTAAATGTTTGACTCTCCCAAATTGAAAACGTTTGTAACTGACATTCTAAATGTGCTGAAATTGAAAACGATCTTCCGGTAGGATGGAAAACATTGTGGCAGAAGAGAAATTACTCGTCACAAGTCGTCTGCAACAATGTGGTCAATCGGCGTTATTGTTTTGTAATGGGTTAAATCATATAATAATAGCAAAGACAACAATAGAAAAGAGGTACAGCTGTAATACATTTTTGTGATAAAAGACGAAATTTGCCGTTGCCAACAATACGTTCCTTTCTATGTCTTTAAGCCAATACCATGTAGCATATCGTACATTTGTATTCGTAATCATAGTTGTCCATATACTGATGCTGCCATTAAACGCTAATCATAAAACACTAGACAAACCCGCCTATTTGTGGGTTGGTCCCGGGCATTTTGACCTCGATTAACGGGGATTCGATCCCAGGACCTTCGGTACAAGAGGCCGACACCAACCACTGCACCACTGTCGCCCAAAAGTCGTTTAGTAAAACGGTACCCAGGCCCCAGTCTATAGCTTAAAGAAAGTGTTAGGCGTGGCCTTTGTGTGACCTACGCATCGAAACTGTTGCCAAGGGTTCAGGAATGCCATTTAGATTTCAATGAAACGTATTAATCTTATTGACCCATCACGTGAACAGACCTATGGGAGAAATACGATATAAGAAAATGGTTTAGCTCTTTAAGTATGATGATGAAGAGACATCAGCCCTTTACCAAACATTAACGGCTTTTGACCAGTTTGCTGTAGACGACTCTGGATATCATTGTGGGAAAAGGAGAAATTGCTCATAGCCAGCAATTCCTCCTTTTCCCACAATGTTTTCTACTCTATCAAAAGATTTCTTTCAAATTTCATCACATTTTGAAATATCGCATGCAAATACCTTCAATTTGTGAGAGTCAATAATTTGGCGTTTGGTGTTTTCATATACATTGTAATTGAAGCAAAATTTGCTTGTGAAGCGAATTATCTCACCTATTGTATCACCTTGTTATATTATTTCATCGTTCTGTATTTTCCTTCACTAGCAAAGGATAGGAATAAGTAAATATTCGATGCGTATATCCTCTGCATGAAGGCAGTAAGGCTAAGGAAGACATGGCAGTACCACGGTTGATATAGTTTCCGACTCACAATCATTATTTTAAAATGTGTTGGTGAATTCCAAAGTCGAAATGCTGATCATTGCAAATCGAAGGAGTATAGCTCTTTAATCAATTTTACACATTGCCTTAATTTCTATACATGTTTCAATTTATTGTATCGAGCAAAACCTGTATTCATACGCATGCTTTCTTTTCTCATTATAATATGAATTTATATGTATATATATATTTTGGTCATACAAGAAGCAGAGAGTTATACGGTGTCATCTGTAAAATACATAAAAGGAAACTTGTTTATAACCGCAATAAAGTTTTATCAATATTTAAAAAAAATTCTAGTTTTGACGTGAGCAAATAAGAGTATATAAATGTATTTATTAGAGCGGTATATTGCTTTTCAAGCAATAACAGCTTAAAACATAGTAAGAATCCGTTTGAAATATCTCATTTGAATACACATTTATGATTAATGAGGTACTAATTTAGAAGAGGAACTGCGTCACGTCCTTGTGACCTTGATATCGCTTCTCCAGGAGGCAACAAGTCCATCCTCATTCAGTGTTCGTCTGTCTCCACGATAGGTGCTCATCTAAAACGCAATTCTAACAGTTAGAAAAAACATGACTACTCGATCTGAATTATTGAGGATTTGCTTTGCTTTAGTGTTTTCTCGTGAAGGTAAGTGATTGAAAACATTTAACCCATTACCAAACAATAACGCCATTTAACCAGTGTGTTGAAGACAACTTTGGAAAACATTGCGGGAGAAGGAAAAATTGCTCGTTACGAGCAATTTTTCATTTTCCCGCAATGTTTTCTGTCCTATCTGAAGATCACTTTACTTTGCAACTTCATCACATTTTGAAATGTCGTCTGCAGACTCTTTCAATTTGGGACAGGCGAACATTTGGTGTTTGTTGCTTGTTCATAGAAGTAAAACAAATTAAAAGTCATAATTAATTATCGATGAAACAATGCAGTGTTTGTATTGGTGGTTGGTATGAAATACAAAGTAGTTATTAAAAGCATTATTGATTCAAGAAACTTCGATCTATTTAAGTATGTAAAGTTTATTTCTGCTGGATCTGATAAGCAATGTCACACTTTTGGATTAAAATATATGTTAATACACACTTGAAAGAATTTAAAACGACCTAGTTTTGCTCACAATGACATTTCTTCAGCGCGTATCTTATAACAGTGCGGATGTTGTGCAGTTTTAAGGAAATTAATTTTCAGTTCTCACATCTGTTAGGAGGCCCATTTTCCCATTTGCCCATTTCAACTGTATAAATTTATATAATTATGATGCAATGAAATATGTTAAATGAAAAGTTATTGATCTTAAGGTTTTAATGTGTTACGTCGTCTTATGCGAGGCCAATAGTTTCAAAATGATTTTGCGTTTGAAGCCATACTTGCGCTCATTTACACTTAAATTATTTAAGTTCTAGAATAATTGAAAATTAACTTAAAAGGACTTTAAATTCCCTTTTACATAGGGAGTGAGACTGTTACACGTTCACACGATGCTTTTAAAAGAGTGAATACTATAAGGTCTGTTTACATTTAGCAATAAAACAAGGTCAACCGAGAACCGTTAGGAACCAATAAAATCTAAGAAATTCTCCATTTTGAATGTTCACGTTGTTTATCTTGGATAAATGACAGTTTTTTTTTTTTATGTGTTTCACATGATTTTTCTAACCAGGTGATCGTCATTTATCAATCCAAGCTCTCCTTGCTATTTTAGATGACACTTGAATGTAAACAATGAAGTTGAACTGGTGGGGACCCAATTTATGAAAATAGCACTTTGAAAAAAAGATAATAAATAGTGCAGGCGTTATATTGTCATGACCTTGTGGTTTTTTGCTATGTTTCAACATATTCTATCAAAATTCATAACCAAGTCTTGCAGTTTTTCTGAGCGCTAGTATGCTTTTAAGCGATATCCTTTATTTGATTTTCCTTCAGAAATGTATTGTAATGACACTTTACAAACGATGTATGGTGGGCGGCTCCAAAGTGTACCTTATTTCGCTGTATGTGATCTGTTTTTGCTGTTGTATTATATGTTCTTCTAACATATTAACCATATACCTTTACCAAACGCCAAATGTTGGACAGTTCCAAATTGGAATTGATTGCAGACGACATTTCAAAATGTGATACAATTAGAAAACAATTATCTGATTGGACAGGAAACATTGTGGGAGAAGGAGAAATTGCACTTAGCGAGCAATTCCTCATTTTCCCACAATGTTTTCTAGAGTCGTCTGCAACAAACTGGTCAAATGTCGTTATTGTTTGGTAGTGGTTTAAAAGATATGTGCCTATGAAAAGTATCACGTATTGTAATGACATTTCGATAACAAACGGGAAAGAAGAAAAACAAGGGAAATGTTCTCGTCATCTGTACTTATTTTTATTCAGTCACAATTACATACAGTATCTAAAATATATTTTCTGAGTGTCTGTAACAAATTACCACGCCAATGTACACAATTTTTGACCAAACATTAGAAGGAATCCACAGAGATGTTGTTGTACCATCGGGAACATGAAGACTGGACGCAACTGCTTTGATCCCGGTTTGGCCAATATAGGATATTTATTTGAGGATTGCCCTTAGACAATACACAGTTTCTTTGGATATCACTTGCTAGGATTGACATTGAACCCCGAATGATTTTTTCATATCTTAATCCGAATGTTGTTGACACGGTGTAAAGCTCTTATAAGTATCTAAACGATTCTTTTTTTTTTCAGTGCTTACAGCCGACTTATGTTCGAGGTCCGTGAATATTGGTGATTCGGAATTCAAGAAACACTCCGACCATTTGGATGAATTGTCAGGTATGGGTTTAGATGGTTACTTAGACAGACAGTAAAAGATTGTCCAGTGTCTTCAATACTTGTTGAATCCCTTTCCTGAGCTTGTATAAGATAAATGATGACATTAATGGACATATCAACTTCCATTTTTGTTATCAGTAGAACTATTTAATGAATTAATACATAAATATACCCCTCCCAAACATCCGTATCTGCAAGTACTCTTCGCGAATTTTGGATGAAGCCATTGCGACTTGATTATTTGAATCATACCACTTATCCATTACATTCATGTGGAAAAGAAATAAACGGCTTTGATAGAGTATAGTTCAAGACTGGGGAATGACTTGGAAGAACACGTCACAGCCTTAATTTGACTGGAATATTGTTTTACCATTACCAAACAATAACCAGATCTAACCGGTTTGTTGCAGACGACTCTGAAAACATGTTTGGAAAAGGAGAAATTGCTCTTAACGAGCAGTTTCTCCTTATCCAACAATTTCTTTTTGACCTACCAGATACTTATTTATCAATTTTATCACATTATGAAATGTCGTCTGCAAGCTCGAACAAACGAACTATTTTTGATTCCAATTGGTATTCACCAATGCGTATTAAACAACAATACAACTATTGCACAATTCTAAAGAAATACATTTCTTACTTCCAAATTCTTTCAAATTCCGTCTATGACGGTCTACAATAACATAGAATATAACATAGAATATAACATAGAATATAACATAGAATATAACATAGAATATAACATAGAATATAACATAGAATATAACATAGAATATAACATAGAATATAACATAGAATATAACATAGAATATAACATATAATATGGCTAAGACCAAGAGCTGATAATCAACAAACATTGATCACTATATACAAAACATGACATTTCAAGAATGGTGATACTGTAAGAATTGAGAAACTCGGTGGTTAAGGAACGGCAAAAATGTATAACCCATTACCAAACAATAACGACAGTTAACCACTTTGTTGCAGACGACTCTGGAAAACATTGTGGGAAAAAGGAGAAATTGCTCGCAACGAGCAATGTTTTCTGTCCTATCAGAATATTAATATTTGTTTTTTGTTGTTGTTGTCTTTTGCTTTAAAGTCCTCTGTCCGTTTGTGTTGGCCAACTGACAAATCTCTATAGTTTGTTTCCATTATTAGATTTTAAGGTATTTAGTAGAATATAGGAAGAAATCAGTTTTTATACCGTTGTACTTGTGTACTTATTTTCTACTTCATTATTTTCCTTTTTTTTTTTATTTATCTTGTTCAATTTTTTGGGAGGAAATGAATTGACTTTTTTGGGTTTCCTTCTGTTTTTTGTTTGTTTTTTGTTTGTTTGGTTTTGACTGTCTTGTTGTTGCTTTTTATAGATTGTGTTCTGCTTAAGATATTATTACAAGCGATAGTATCAACACAGTATTTCAACACATGACATTTTAGTATCCAATTGATTATGAGGTTGTGAATTCTCATGATAGGTTATACAATTATGTGAGAACACAGTCCCCGACTCTAATACACATATGACGGGGACCAATAAAAGGGCTGCATATCAGTTGAAATTAAAAAAAAAGAATATTAATTTCCCATGATTTGATCCCATTTTGAAATATCGTCTGCAAACTCTTTCAATTTGGGACAGTCGAAAATTTGGAGTTTGGTAAAGGGCTAAAAGTTTCGCCACAAATTCATAAATTACATTTTTAACTGTCATTGAAACAGGCGTAACGTACCTGGTAAAATCCAACATGTATCGGTCCCCATGCTGCGGTCTCATACGGGCGGCCAAGTCGAACACCCTGATCAATGGTGAGGTCCGTTTTGTTGTGTGGCGACCGACTGATGTGCCCGATAAATACATGGTGGCGGGAAACTTTAAAATCGACGGTAAGTTTTAACAACACTTTCGATAGCAATTTTTAACCCTTATAGTGTTGGATATTATCATAGAGATAGGTTTTTGTGTTGTCTGCTTTTCAAATCGTTAAAGCCAGTCTTGTTCTCATTTACACTAAAATTGTAACAATTTTAGAACAATTGAAAATTAATCCAAAAGTACTTAAGATTCCCTTTTGCAGATGAATTGAGACTGTAACACGTTCACATGACGCTTTTAAAAGAGTGAATACTATAAGGTATGTTTAGAATTAAGGATAAAACAAGGTATGCCGAGAAACGTTGCGGACCAATTAAACAAAGAATTTCTCCATTTTAAATGTTCAAGTTGTTAGTATTGGATTAATAACAGTATGTTTATGTGTTTCATGTGATTTTCCATGTGGGATATCTGCATAATTTTGATGAGGAACGATACTCAGAGAAGCATAAAGGTTAGATCACAGGCAAGTCGCCAATTTTCTTGGCGGCTGGCCTGGAGCCAACCTGTTTGCATAAGTATCAAGTCGGTTCCAGTACTATAAGGGTTAAAATTATGAGCAAATTATCATTTTGTTTTAATGATTACATTTCCATAGAAGCATATACAAGGGTTTTAACCTTATGCGCTAAATATGTGATATTGTGTTTTCAAATCGTCCACCCATATATCATAAAGTCTGGAGAACACACAAATTTCGACAATAACGTAACTATACATGTGGATGATGTTTTTCTTAAAACATGAATAATGGGGTTTAAACATCAATGTTGTCTGATCCTAACCTCTCAAAACATTAGACGAGTTATACTTTTCTGTAACGTGAGAAGCTAGGTACCGTTTAACTTAACATTTTATGCTAAATATGTACTTGAAAACAAAACAACTTTCCCTCTGAATATTGACCCATACCATATTGCACAGTAACACGTCATTGGCATCGTCTCTTTGAGACGCTTCCAATGACGTGTCACGTGACAATTCTGTGCTTCATTTGAGAGGATATCCATGTTCATCAATTTCGGCTTACGCAATTATTTTCTTTGAGCCAGTTAGTACTACGATACTTTGTTTATTACGAAATAGTGTTTCCCTCTTTTTTTTCTTTTACAAAATTGAACCCCTTTGCAAAAACAAACATAGGTTTATCATAATGCGTCTCTAGAACAAAAAAAATCTAGGAATAATTCATGGCATGAGAGAAAGGACAACTAGATCTCATTTGGAAACTACAATTTCAATCCAAACGCACTGATAGACCTTGTTCTTCATAAGACTTCGTTCTTCAAAGTCTATCATTTGTAATAAGTTCTTACTTATCGTAGAATCGATATCGCCATAATTGGCATGCACAATGAGGGAACGTTGTTGCAGATTTTGTATTCTTTTTAATTTGTTGTCAATCGCCAACTATTCGACTGTCCTCATACGAGTTTGTAGACGAGATTTCAAAATGTGATGCAATTAAAATATAATCTTCTGCAAGGGCAAAAAACATTGTGGGAAAAATAGAAATTGTTCGTTTTTTCACAATGTTTTCCAGAGTCGTCTGCAATAAACTGGTCAAATGGCGTTATTGTTTGGTAATGGAATAAACGTAACTTGTGCTTTTTGTTTGATATTTAGTGACAACAGCACCGAAGGCCGCAGCTGTGTTGCCATCCGGTTCGATGCAATTACAAGTCCAAGAGGGCGATTTGATTGGATGGTAAATGGATATTATATCTTTTTACTTTATTTCTGTTAAAACATTCTGATTCTACGTTGACTTAGAACAAAAATTCATAAAACATAGCACTTGGGCTATATATTGATAGACTCAAACTTGCAAGATTTCTTGTCATGAGAACTGAAGCAAACACTGTATCCCAAGTTTGTCCACTTTACTATCTAATCGTTTTATATCGTTCATTCCGATGACGTTCAATTCATCTGCTTTACAGTAGTTTGTACCCTCTTTTGGCTGGAGAATGCAGTTTTTCAAGCTTAAAATTCGTACATTGCGTTTTCCAACGCATTCAGTTTCGATAGGCAGGAAAATGTCAAAATACATGCATACTATTCTTGTTAAACACTATATTCTTGTATGTAAAACTTTTTTTTCCGAAAGAATATTTTCCAAAAGTATTGACCAACATAAACCACTAACTTCGTTTATAAGTTTTAAAGATAATAAAGCCAGGATATAAACTAAAACCTTTGGGACATATAAAACGCTCTTTCATTGAAATTTAAGTACGCCTGTAGCATCCAGGTTCAACAAAGGAATATACACAGTATATATATCTAGTATATAAGGCTTCACGTATGACTCTGACGTAGCAGGGGTCCGTTTTACTAAACATGTTACGGAAAATATTTGCGTAAGTCATAATTGATAAACATGGATAGTATCTTCTACGAAAATGCAATATTGTAATGTGACACGTCATTGGAAGCGTCTCGAAGAGACGATTCCAATGATGTGTTACTTTGCAATATTGCTTAGCCCAATATTGATTAAAGAGGAATTGTTGTTTTAGACTTACGCAAATCTTAATCGTAAACTGTTTAGTAAAACGGTACCCAGGTGAGGGAGGTAATTTAAACTAATCACATCCCTCACCTTAAGCCTTAGATTTAAAACTGTTAATGTAGAAATTCAAACCCTACACAATATATCCTTCCTTGTGTGGACCTAAGAATTGTGACTAGATAAGTATGTCTAATTCTCATGAAATGGTTTTAGAAGAAATATAGACGAGTATGTCTAACCCTCATATCAGTTCAAAACGAAATATAGATGTTCAAACTAGTAGCAAACTACTCTAATCATGCCCTATGTATTCATACATGAAGGTACGTACCTGGAGAGAGCAGTATACCCTATGCCGATGGGGAAATTGATGGACAGGTGTATATACTCTCTGTCACGGGAGAGCCGAATCTTGGTGACGTAGTTGACTTCACAAACGCGTCAAAGAAATCAAATCGTATTTATGCTATTGCTGCGAACATGGACGAAGGTGACTATTAATTGATATGCAAACGTATAATTCCGTCTTTTGTTATGTTCCTTAAACCATCGTGCATTTCCTTGCTCAATATATGCCCCATTGAATCAATCAAGAATTCATCATATTAGTTTCTTCTTTAAGAAAGTTTGTGAAAAGTCCCTATCTGTGACTCTTCTCTATCATATTAATTGATCCGACCGCATAGCATCCTTACCGTTATGGTTAGAAAAGGAACTTGATACACATATAAATACT
This sequence comes from Cerastoderma edule, assembly GCA_947846245.1. Taxonomy (NCBI): domain Eukaryota; kingdom Metazoa; phylum Mollusca; class Bivalvia; order Cardiida; family Cardiidae; genus Cerastoderma; species Cerastoderma edule. The sequence goes on from OX401408.1 coordinate 41,535,737, forward strand.
GACATGTTTTCAACACCAACAACGCAAATAGTCAAAATCGAGAAATCTCAGATCTTTTTTTGATACCTTCATTTTTCGGCTGACCTTGTTTTATCGCTTATAGTACACAAACCTTATTATATTCACTCATTTTAATCATGATTCGTTTATGACTTTGTTAAATCGCTGGAAAAGAAGAAAACAAGTGCTGTCAATAAGACAGCATGCTCGACTATTCGATAATGTAGGACGGGGTATAGGTCAGTAGCTATCTTTTGTTTCTAAATTATGAGGGTTCACACACTGATTCCCTACAATAGTTGTTGAGAAACGAACATGCACAACAAACTTTAATCAAGATTTCCTTAGTACAAAAGCCTGCATAATTTGCTTAAATTCTACACAAACGATTGGAAACTTATGATGCATTATGCATTATGCCCATACAGATTATGTAACCATTGACTATTGTCGTCAACGTTACAGATACGAATGAGCCAGAGTTCAGGGGGATGTCCACCGAAGTTAAAGTCAAGACAACCACTGAGGTCGGAACATCCGTTTTAAACATCAGGGTGTTCGATCCTCAGTACCAGGACACAGTGGTAACGGTCAGCGAGAATCCATACTTCGAGATATCAAATGATGGTACGTACAAAATGCCTTTCTTCCATATTTGTGTGTTTAACCCACTCCAACATCGTTTTAGTTGTAAAAGTGTGGATTAATATGCAAAGAATAAATGATTTAACCCATTACCAAACAATACCGACATCTAAACACTGTTGCAGAAAGTGTCTGGAAAACATTGTGGGAAAAGGAGATATTGGTCTTAATGAGCAAGCTCTACTTTTTCCCAAAATGTTTTCTTCTCTATCAGAAGATTATGTGTCAATTTCATCACGTTTTGAAATATTGTCTGCAAACTCTTTCAATTTGGGACAGTCACAAATTTGACGTTTGGTAAAGGTTAAAACACATTCCTACTTCTTTTTTTACAAAGTGTGGAATAATATGCAAAGCATAAATGGTTTAAACAATGCTTATTCATATATATCCATTTATTTTGGACAACTATAAAGTGTTTCGGACAGGAATTACATCGATGCAACTTTAGCATAAGTCGAAAATGTTCAAAAGACTGAAAGATACTGGATAACACCAACCCAAGCAACAGTTATGGACCAAAATTGATTTGCATCAGCTGGGTACCGTTTTACTAAGCAGTCTACGGAAGATATTTGCGTAAGTCAAATCTGATTTACATAAATAGCACCATGAATGAAAGAACAATATTGGAATATGGCACGTCTTTAGAATGGTATCCGAGAGACGATTCAAATGATGTGTTACATTCCAATATTGCTTTGCCTAATATTTAAATAAGAAGGAATGTTCTTTTTAACTTAGGCAACCTTTTGGCATAAAATATAAAGTAAAACGGCACCCAGATCCGATAGATAGATAGATAGATAGATGTATTATATAGTAAGCAGTAAAGAAATAAAAAGAAAACGTGCACTGCTTTACGAAAGGAACGTACCCAAAGGTCTTCCCAAAAGAAAAAAACATATGTTAATTATGGATATTAATGATGTATGATGGTGTATAGAGTAAAGTCTTTTTTTTTCGTACCTGTTTGTTGAACCACGTTCATGCATCATCGTACATGTAATGAAACAGTCACTTTTATAATATTCTATGACTATACATACTTCAACTTCTAGCAAAATATACCAAAACAGGTAGTAATTGATATGATATTTAATATAATCCAATGTTGAGTAAACGCAATCAATTGCAATGAAGTAATTATATAGCATGTTAAAGTCGACTTGCTACATCTGTGGAGCTGATGTCTTACGGCTAAAAAAGCTTGTGATCGCTCTATCGCACCACCATCGTGCTGAGGACGAAATTGGTTGCGTAAATATATATGTTAAAGACATATCCTAGAGTAAGATTCTACGCGGAGAATTTTTTTCTTTTTTGTACATATGTTCTATGGACTAAATGGAACAAAAATCTAGTTTAAAAAATGGGGGTCACTATTCTCATTTTTTCACATTGTAGCTTTTTCAAGGGCCATTCCTCTGTCTTTCTGTGAAAAATGATGTTCAGACAATGATCATCCATAATTGTAATAAAAGACTATTAAAATACATAAAAGGTATGAAATCTTCTTTGGATTATATTCATTGAGCATTTTAGAGAACAACAGATATAAAGATCACTTCATTTTGGGGGGTAAAATGATCAAATTAATGGCTAAAAACTTAAACCAAAAGGTAAATAAACAGACAAAACTTTGACATTTTCGACTGTTAAAATTTTTTAACGCAGAGCATTTTTCCATATTTCTAATCTAATTAGCAAATCATTTATGCTTACAGAAAATATAAATATATACACGCCTATCCATACTCGTTTTTGAGTAAATTGACTTTGAAATGATATTTTCGAAACAGCATTGACTTTATTTACGCAGTTATTTCCACACTCCGGTACATGTGACTTGGCAAAATACTTGATATTTTCTATAGTTTCTGAACGTTTAATTGACATAAAACGATCTGAGTTACGTTTCTTTCACAAAGACATCTTAAACGACAATTTATGACTGATTTTGACGCCTTAGCAGTAATTTTATTATTTACCCGAAAACTACTCAACTTGTATTAAACAAAATGTAAAGTAATGAAAATAACGAAAAATAACATACGCGGTTTATGTGCGCAGTGAGTACTCCCGGATACGTCTTTAAATACACTGTCTTGTTACATTTTCCGTATGTATCAATATAATTTCAGGTCGAAGTCTGGTTCTAGATTCACAACCACCAGGTGGTGTGTACGTCCTGACGTTAAAATCCCTTAGTCTTTGTGGATTAACAGCAACAATTGATGTTACTGTCATAGTCTCGCAGGTCAGTAGAGTTCTCTAAACCTTTCATACATTGCTTAATTCTTTATATGTCATAAAGTGAATTTTTGACTCTTAATCCTTATAGTTCTGGAACTGACTTCATGCTTATTCAAACAGGTCAGATCCGGGCCAGCCTCCAAGTGAATTGGCGGCTGGCCTGTGATCTTACCTGTTTGCTACTCGGAGTATCTTTCCTCAACAGAATTGAGCAAACATTCAAGGTTTTGGAAAGCAGACGACACAACAATCCATTTTTAGAAAATTACCCCGCATTCTAATATTTAAAGTAACATATTTTGTCACCGAAAATGTCTGTCTGTTTTGTGGCTTCCTCACAGAGAAAGCCTTCTAATACATGCTCATGATATTAAATTTTATAAACATTATCCTGTGACAATGTCTTGGTATCACATGATAGAGCATACACGTATATCCAGGATGACTGAAACTCATCAATACAAACACAATAGTAATAACAGGGGTCTGGTAACTTTTTCATTGACAAAAACACTGAATAAAGGTTTGCGTCCACATTCACAAAAAGCAAAATTATATCATATCTCTAAACTAAACTTATTCGACGGTATATTGTTATTGCATTTCGATCTATTCACCACTTGTCATGAACGTGAATACAATTCTTCTTTAAAGAGACTCTCTCAGATATTGAGATTGTAACTTTAAAAATAGTTTGTCTTCAACTGCGAAATTAACTCTAACGATTTCTAAGTAACAGAGCACTAGATTATTGACAGATTCCCAACCCTGCTCGTACTGTATGGGGAAGATAAAGCACATCAAAATTCCATAAAGGATGTTTATTCCAACAGGACGACCCTGTTATAGAACAACCACCACCCCTACAGATCAACTAGTCGGACCTCAAATTTTTGTGGCTCCCCCTACGTTTGCATCTATATTTACAATAAGAAGAAATATCATGTCTAAACTAAAATTATTCGACGGAATATTGTTATTAAACCTTTACCAAACAATGACGCTATTTGATCAGTTTGTTGCAGACGACTCGGAAAAACATTGTAGGAAAGGGAGAAATGACATTTAACGAGCCATTTCTCCTTTTCCAACAATGTTTTCTGTCCTATCAGAAGATTGTTTTTTCAATTTAATCACATTTTGAAATGTCGTCTGCAAACTCTTTTAATAAGGGACAGTCGAAAATTTGGCGTTTGGTAAAGGGTTAACGCATGATGGATGTTTATTCCAACAGGACGACCCTGTTATAGAACAACCTCCTCCACCTACAGACCAACCTGGGTCCTCCATCTGTCGTTTGCATCCATATTAACAAAAAACAATATGTCTAAACTAAAATTATTCGACGGAATATATCAACCCTTTGCTATATGATAATGACATTTGACCAGTTTGTTGGGGTCGACTCTGGAAAACTTTGTGGGAAAAGGAAAAATTGCTCTTAACGAACAATATCTCCTTTTCCTTAAATATTTTCTGCCCTATCGGAAGATTCTTTTTCAACTTTATCACATTTTAAAATGTCGTCTGCAAACTCTTTTAATATGGGGACTGTCGAACATTTTGCGTTTAGTAAAAAGTTAACACATGGTGGATATATTTTCCAACAGGACGACCCTGTTATAGGACAACCTCCTCCACCTACATACCAACCCGTCGGATGTCCCACTTGAATGGCTCCCGTTACATTTGCATCCATATTAACAAAAAAAAACATATTATGTCAAAACTAAATAATTCGACGGTATAGTGTTATCAACGTATAAATTATGCCTATCGACGTTTCACTCCTCCGGCTCGATTTAGACTACCAACAGCCCAGGGTCAGCCAGCCTTAGACCAATGCCACACTTCTGTATATCAACATTCTCATTACAAACAAAATAGAAAATATATACAATTACTTTATACCGTATGAAATGCGTGTTAATTCAAATCGGGGCCTATATCAATAAATTCCTCATAAAATTAGCAAGTGCAATTTACACGCATCATTCAAACTTTTGAAAAGCGACTGGCTCGACCTTCAAAGCAACTTATTCGAGATCCGTGTAAATTCTACACCATCCTTCACTTTAAAAGTATGAAATTAAAAGAAATAGAATCGAAGGATATTATTTTATCAATATATTTACAAATCTTTTGACAATTATAATTCTTTATGACCTATTTGTTATATTAGATTCAGATAACTTTCAAAACCTGACCGCTCGCTTCACTTTATCATACAGGAAGAGACAGAGCGGTGTTGTAATATTCACTTTAACGTTATATTTACTGTTATGTATTGTAGAATAAGAAAATGTCGAAGAAAAACGGACTTCCTTCACCAACTTGATTTATGTCGATTAGCGACAAATCTTATTAACGCATGATTGATGTGTTTTCTAACAGGACGACCCTGTTATAGAACAACCACCACCCGCTACAGAACAACCAGTCGGACCTCCGACTTTTGTCGCTCCCGCTACATCACCAGCCTTACCAACACCGGCTCCTGACGTGATTGATGCTTCCACTGTATCAGCTGGATACAACAAGATCACAGTGAATACAACACTCGACGATTTCCACATCCCCATGCATGAAAGTCGTAGTAAGTATAGTTTAATGATATGCTCACGCCATTTCATGATGTACTGTTTGCTTCTTTGCAATATATACTTGATATAAAGATCAACACGTCTTCGAACTTTTCTACGCTTAACGCATACTTCACAAATATATGACGGGATATTTCTTGATAAGATCGAAACGATGAAAATGTTTACAAAGATGATGTTCTACTCGCAGAGAGTATGATGTCATTTAATGATTTAACCCTTTACAAAACGCAACATTTTTGACTGTCCCAAATTGAAAGAATTTGCAGACGACATTCCAAAATGGGATGAAATTGAACAAAATTCTTATTATACGGTCGAAAATGTTGTAGGAAAACAAGAAATTGCTCGTTATGAGCAATTCCTTCCTTTCTCACAATGTTTTCCAGAGTTTGCAACGAAATGGTAAGATTCCGTTATTGTTTGGTAATTGGTTAATAATTATATCTTGGAACAAAACCGGTACTAGACTTCGAATTTATCAGAGAACGTGTATTAAAATCGACACTTTCTTGATGTTTTCCAGCATCACTTTGGATGATATTTGCCGGACTCTCCACAAGCGCCGTTCTTCTTGCCTGCAATTTTCTGATATTTAGGTACGCTTGGAAAGTGTATGGGGGACGTTACAGGGCAAAGACAAACTCGGAACTAGAGAAATCACCCGTACCTATGACGCCAAACACAGATGATGATCCGGAAATGGGAAATGGCGGGAATGTTCCCGCTAATACTGACAATAGTCTTCAAACCAAGAGCGATACCATGTCTAAAGCAAATGCGGTCTAGAAGACACATGGGTGTGAACAAGTGTGAATATAAGCATGCAATGCATGGCATTAGCACACTAATTAGACGGAAGAAAATATAACGAATTCGTTTTTGTATTAATTCTTTTACCATGGCATGCAGCCGAAACATCACTTTATTTGTAATACCTTTAAGGAAATGCAATTGTAAACGTAGAAAAAAAGAACAATGCCAAAATATCAATGAAATATCGCATTTGTATTATATATAAAGACTTGGTCTCTTTAGATTCCTGTTAAAAATATGCGATGGCCGAACTGTTCATTTCGAGCAAATTTCCAATCTATTTTCAATTCCTTTTTTTTGCAAGATAACTGTGTACATTGTCAATTCGTTATTCTCTTGTAAATATTTTTGTAGAGGACACACGGATGCCACATGCTTTCCTTTTTTTTACACATTCATTTATTTTCATTTATCGTAATCAATCAATTCACAAAAACTAATACAATCCGCCTACTTTATCGTAAACAATTTGTGAAAGAAAACCCTGCTACATGTTGTTCTGGTCACCAAAATCTCTTCATAGTAGTGTATATTATTAAATGCGAAATACGATATGATACAGGACAATATTGGTTCTAACATCATCGTCGCACGATTATCATAAAGTATTATGTACACAGACACTAACAACTTCACTGTCCGAGAAATAAGACAAATGTATTTTTGTATCATGAGGAAAACCTTTGAAAAGGGGAAGCACACAAGGAAAGAACATAAACAGACTCATCTTTACAAAGTCAAAGTAAAGGTAGTAAGTGTCACAACCTTTAGACACCTCGCCGACATTAATCATCCTTGATCAGACGAAATTAAACCGTTATTCAAGACAGAGACATCGGCGACAAAAAAGGTTTGAAAAACTTAAAAGAAGTTTTCCTTCATGCAAGTGTTCGAGTCAAGCTTCTTGTAAAAAAATCCTAGGTAAATGTATTCATTAAGCTTACATTAGCATAACCATTTATTATAGGTTCAAAGACAATATGTTCATTACTAGTATACGTCCTTTTGATAAACAATGTTTGCAACTTATGAGCCTGAATATATTATTCGTATCGGTAAGACATGTTTAAGCTGAAACTAGCTTTAGTGCAAGTTCGTTCATCACAAAACACTGCAAAATCGAGCCATACATTACACATAAATGATGGCCTTTAACACTCATTTCCAAAGTGCAACTACAATATAGCCATATTAAAATCAATTTCTCTATACGGAACGACATCAATTGTTGCATACGGTACACCTCGGCATTTTCTTAGAATAACCTCAAAGGTAATGGGGAGCCATTTTGAAAGTAATCCGGCAACATGGCGGCGACGAAGGGCATGTCCGTTTGCCATCGTGCCGGCTTGTGCCGGCTTGTGCCGGGGAACGCTGAGTAGATACGATTGAGAAAATACGAAATACAGATGCGTTGAAATGTTAATCTCTAATAAAATTGGCAAAGAGAAAACCAACGATCAATTGTGACATAAAACCAATTGGTGTGTATTTACCAAAACATTTAGTTCCTGTGTGTAATGTTGTAATCAAGTGTGTTATTCTGCGGAAAACTGCTAAAATTCACCAGAATTTCTGGTGAATTTATGAACTACCTACGAGGTATATCTTCCGGTTTGTGCCGGGGATGGCCGGAAAGATCCCCTTGCAATTATTGAAGTCTCAACACTCATCTATTGACAGCTGTAAAAGGTATGGAATGCTATGTTCCCGAAGTCATATACTATAGTAAACGATACAGTACAGTAGATTAAACACTACAAACACAAGAGGAAACATCATTCGGGATATTCGGTCTATTTCGCTGACACTGTTCGTTTTGGGTTCTTCCGGTTCCTTCTTTTTGGATATCCTCGTAAGTCGTCGCCATACCTTCGATGCAGCTCTCTTCATGGACTGTCTCATGAGATGCGGCCCACCATTACGGGTGAAATTCCGCCGCTTTAACCGCGCTGTCCGTGTCTGACGCTGACGCTTTGGTAACTGTTACGGATGGATTGGTGTTTTATTAGTATTTTAATATAAACAACATATCTTATATAATGAATGGAACAGTGTAATTCAATTAATTTAATTTTACATATAGATAACCAAAGATAAATGTTTAACATTGAACATTTAATTGTACCATCTATTTTGCACAAATGTTTTTTGAAAGGATTTATAAAAAAAGACAAAGAAAAAAACAAGAAAGAAGAGCGTATGCTTTTGCTCAGTATTCTAAATGTTCTTCTATCTATTCAATTCAATATGTTGCTTTAACAAACTTGTTCCATTGTCCGTCATATAGATGAACTTGCTCTTTAATTTCAACATATTTTATTGCCATATCAATTTACAAAAGAAACATGTATATTCAACCATATGAATAATATGGCAAAGTGGCTCGGCCACAAAGTCGACCAATTTAGATTCGGCCATTCCCTTGGCAGATGTGTACATATTGTAATTATCAAGAATGTTTTCACGTGTTCTTTCATTCAAGTTCTTTTTAAACAATAATCAAACACATCCCTTTATTTATGAGTTCACGTAGATTAGGTAGATTGATAACAAAATAAGACGTCGCTTTTTTAATACTGGTAATTTGACTTTCGTTGCATTGTGTTGTACAATCAGCGTGTACTTGTGAAGTAATTGAAACTTGGTTTATCAGGAAATGAGCCATAAAACGAGTCTGGTTTTAAAAGATTCCATTTTATCAATTTCCACAGACATCTGCATTATTGTGTAACAATTATATGAGTGGTATAGTGATATATTCATTTTCTCGAAAAAGAACGAAACAATGACTTTTTTTTGGGGAGAGACAGATGCCAGAACGTATTAAATTGCTCTACGTTTTCAAAAAAACCATTTCATATTCAAGAAATAAAGTTTAGCTTGTCCTTATCAAAGTTGGCAGCTGTTGGTATTTTGAAAAATCTACTGTTACAGAAGGTATTTTGTTGGTTATGAACGACAAATACTTTCAGTGTATATGTTTCTTGAACATTCTATCTAAGTTGCAAATGAAAACGTTCTACATAACTTAGTTAGAATAACAAACAAAATTAAGTAAGAACACCTCTCTATATCTCTATATCTCTATATCTATCTCTTTATTTAAAGTATCATATAATATCCATCTGAAAGGTAGGTGACTAAAATATTGCCACTTTACACAAATTTGATCCTATGGCTGCTTACCTTCTTTTGATACATTAAATATAACAGTTTCAATGTGCTCATATATATGTAAATGTCATTGATATGAATTACCCTTAATGGACACAATTGAATTAAGCTGAAAACTGTCAAGTTTACGCCAATTATGATATATCTTCATGTTTCTATCTATTACTTGGTTAAGGAAGAACACCTATAATCGATTGGAGGCGGAACTATTCGGTTTAATCCGAATTGTTCCAGCTCAGGCCGATATATGCATGATAACAACCTAAGTAATCCAACAAAAGGAAATGTTTCAAATGGCACATTGTTGGTGTTTTATCTTAACCCTTTACCAAACGCCAAAATTTCGACTGTCCCGAATTGAAAGAGTTTGCAGAGGACATTTCAAAATGAGATGAAATGGAAAAAGTATCTTCTGATAGAGCAGAAAGCATTGTAGATAAAGGAGAAATTGCTTCTTAGAGCAATATCTCCTTTTCCCACAATGCTTTCCAAAGTAGTCTGTAACAAACTAGTAACATATGCCGTAATCGTTTGGTAATTGGTTAAGCCGATATGTTTACCAATTTCTCCTCCACCTCCTCGTCGTCTTCATCCTCCGTGTTGTGGGTCACAAGCGGCGCCGGAAGTGGCTCCCCGTAGCCATGTTTCGTGTAGTTATGGACGGCGGCGAACTGCACCATGGTCGCCAACACAAAGGTGAAGGCCACGGCTATGTAGATATCGAGCGCCGTCGTGTAGGAAACACGGGGAAGGTCGCTACGGCTCTCCAAGCCAAGGAACGTCATGGTTAGCACGGTCATGGTACCTGGAACGGGTTAGGCTGAAGCAATGATGTCTTAAGCCTCCGCTTTTAAACTCTGCGTAAAGTTATTTAGTTTGTGATGTTATCTCAATACAGGACCCAACGCGTTCAGAAACTTCCTACCTAAGCATTATGAATGCTTTAGTAGCTAATTTTCTAATTAAGCGTGATTCTGTCTCCAAACAAAGTTTCGCAGTGGGAGACAGTGGTGCAGTGGTAAAACATCGGCCTCTTGTACCGAGGGTCCCGGGCTCAAATCCCCGTTAGGCGAGGTGACCAAACCACGAATCGGCGCAAGTACTGGAATAGTATCCAGGAGGTCATCGAGAGTGAATTGAATAAGCTTCAAGCTTCCGTCACAATCAATGTAAAATAAACCAGTTTTAACTAAAGTTCGGCTGGAATATAATAAAGGACACCTACCTAGAGCGATCCGATCTGCAGTGGCCTCTCTATTGATCCAGAAAGCCACCCAGGATAGAACTACGAGTAGGCAGCATGGTACATATACGTTGATCAGGAAGTAACCAATATGGCGGCTTAGTTTGAAATCGACGGATAGAACCGTGTGCCAGGCTACAGGGAAGACATATCAAAGAAAAAAACATGTTGTTAGCAACTTGCACAAAAATGTGTCATTACAATGCGTCTGTTACAAAGGTTATTCAAAAGTACTGATGCAAGAGTATCAATTGCTCCTATCATGAATTTATCTATTTGTTACAATGATCTATTACCTAATAACATAAATAACATGGTGCGGTTCAGGATTTTTTGTCGCTTGCTGAGACTTTCATATAGTGGACATGTATACTTATAGCTATGGATTAAAGTGGTATGATGCCCGTCGTATGGCAATCTTGGTACTTACCAGTGAATATAAAAAGTCAAACCTAACTTTGGCTTTGGCCGGTTGCTGTGTAATTATAACTTTTTTTTGATACAAAAAGCTGAAAGGAAATGTATAAAATACTAGTATAGCAAACCCAGAAAAAATTTACCTGGTTTCGGATTCAAAAAGACTTCGCCGTGACTATGGCTGTAACGGAGACGCTGGTACGGTATAATTTAGCATATTTTATGCCCAAAGCAAAGTTCGGGAAGTTGAAAAGATATTTTTCAAAGCAACTTATTCGTCAACACTACGCTAAACACTAAAAGAAAGCAAAAATGGCGTCGGTACGTAATGTAAGGCAATGAACGTTACCGTCTATTTTGCAAAAGAATGTATAAATCGAAAATGATGTAAAGTGAGGAAGTATCCAGCGTCCGCTGCTGTGTTATGTGAATATTCGTTTTGTCTCCGACCATAATTAGTTGACCACGTCATTCACGGTAATCGGCAAGATACGTCTTCGGTTCTTATCGACAATTCACGGAATCTTCGTTTTTCTTTTATGACATGGGCAGAAACATGATATTTTGGAAGTTTATTTGTTCGAACACGTGGATGTATAGCTTGGTATAATATCCGGACTCATTATATTGTTGACAAACTGTCGGATAAAGGCCAAATACTGAGTAAAAAACATCAACTATCAAGATGAAACATTCTCGAATTAATGGTTTGATGTCGATTTATGTTAAACGTCCCGGATGAGAAGTTTCAACAATACCTGAAATGTAGTTGTGTTTGTTTGTTTGTGTTTACATCAATATTACAATGTACGTCAACAATATTACAGTCACATTGCAAGGTCCAGGAAATAGTGAAGATGAATCCCAGCTAACATATCATTAAGTGATGGTCACTATTTGAAGAACCCTGATAATTCCGTTTGTCAGCCTCGAGACTACCTCTCACTTAATTCGAAATATAACCATATTAAAGAATTGAACCCACGCAGAGAAAGGCCATGTAATTTCAAGTTCCGTACCCCTACCATTACGTGTAGCCCTCGGGGATACCAAGCAATATCGAGAATAACCCATTTACAAAACGTTAACGTGCTCTGTTTGTGTCTTCTTGCTCTTTTTTATGTACGAGAGTGTATGCGTATGCATAAGGAATAATATATATAAGGGTATATGTGAATGCTCTTATGGCCTTAAAAATACAGGATGGTGTATAGGCATAAGAGTACATGTAATGAATACCAAATTATGTAACTTGAAACTCGGAATGAAATTGTTAATAATGAACAAAAATCACCGTTTACAAACGTCAAAATTACGAAAACCCTAAGTAAAGAATGTAAAAATTACATAAAAAAAAAAAAAAAAGTTTAAATCGAAAAAAATAGGAATAAAAGATAGACAACGAAAATCCATTCCAACTAACCTCCCTTAATAAATGTCACCGAGGAGTAATTGAAGGGGGTCTCCATAAGGTCGAACTGTGACAGACTCATGTCTCGGGGCATCTCTACGGGATTCTCCTGTCTCCATTGGTAGGCAACCTCTTTCGAAGAGTAGGCAACTGAAATGACAAATAAGACGCTAGAATCAACCGGGCGTAGTGTTACATGTATTGGAAAAGTATTCATCCCTGGATGGGAAAGGGGTGTTAGGTGTGGGCCAGGGTACCATTATACTAAGCAACTTAACCTTTTACCAAATGCCAAATTTCGACTGTCCCAAATTGGAAGAGTTTGCAGACTTCATTTCAAATTGGGATGACTTTGAAAGATAATCTTCTGGTGGGACAGATTGTAGAGAAAAATTGTTGGAAAAAATATATTGTTGTTAAAAGCAATTTCCCCTTTTCCACAATGTTTTTCAGAGTCGTTGCCAACAAACTGGTCAAATTTCGTTATTGTTTGTTAATCAGTTAAGGAGAAATATGTGCGTTAGTCAAAAGTTATAAACAAGGACAACATTTAAAAATGAATGTACACTATTGCAAAGTGATACGTCATATTGACGAGCCACTTTGCAATATTTGATATGATAGCACAATTTGAAATAGTTTTAGTTTTAGCATAAAATGTTTAGCAAAACGGTAACCAAGGATCTGTCTCAAAAAGATCCAAAGCTTCAGGTGTGCGTTTAAAAGAAAGTCAAAATAGTACAACCTGGCGCAGGATTGACTGATCTTTGGACTGTCTTACAAAGATGCGTAACTCTCCGTGTACAATTACAAAGTTGTCGTTACTATTTAATCTCAAACATTAAACATTGTTTTTTCTTGAGAAATTTACATGCGTTTAATAGTACGATAAAGATTTTACGGGCAGGAACAATGTTCCATTCACGTCTAAGTTAATTCTTTTCTGTGGAACTCGTTTCCTCTTTATATCTACGCCTACGCGGAAATGTATCGTGACAACCGTTGGGAAACTAGCCCAATCACATTTAATTGAGGTGTGTTGAATGGTGATGGGACACTATTTGTACGAAAAACCATGATGGCCATATCCGACTTGAATGTTGATCTACAACACGACAATAGACAATACGAGAAAGCGTATAATATAAGGTACCACTAGTACAATTGTTGTAGCGCGACTATACTGTATGTCAACGAAAACACGATATTACAATGTATCATTATAGCACTTTTGCAATCATATTGTCTCGATTTTAAGTTAGCTGTATTATATTGTCAAATGTACTTTTGAATAACCGTACACACAGAGTTCGCGACACCCTAGATGCGGGACAGTATATATATAAACACAATTTGATAACAACCAGATATAGTGATTTTTTTTATATATTCCTCAATGTTTTTAATGAATAGGAACAGGATATGAAATACACATATAAACGCATGGTTGGTAAAATTAAGAAATAGACATGGGATAGGCTAGAACACACAACAATCAACCTCTGCTAGACAACAATGAAACGCTCATGTGTTGAAATATTTATAGCTTGTTTGAGAGAATACTCGGTAACAAGCCACGTTCAATATAAGCGTAAGTTCGACACCAAACAATCAAAGTCGTAACGCCAACTTTAAAATGACACCACCAGAGACGTTATCCCATCACCATTCAGGCGTTGCCTCAGACGGATTTCTTTTTAGGAATATTAAAAACTGAAAACTCGGCGATAGACAGAGATTGTAAGAACGAAACAGAGAATGTCTTACTTTTTAAAGAAAATGAGGCCGTATCCCTTTCCATAACCTTAAACGAGTTCGCCCATTTGTGTTATAAAACGACGGAATTTGCTTAAAAGCCGAATTTAAGAATTGATTGAATGTAATTTCGAACGTTTGCCTGACTTTTTTATGACCTATTTGCGCATGACAATGTTGGACCGTTGTAAATGCTCTCCATAGGCGAAGAGTCCGCTTGAACATCTAGTATTCTGGGTTTTTTTCAAAGAGCATGGGGATATATACATATTTTACAAAAAAAAGGATTTCACCGCTGTTGGTATACTAAAACATGTATACCAGTGCATAAAACCTGACGAACCTTAAATTAATTCCTTCTTACTGCTATAAGAAAGCTGTCATTTTAAATTAGTTTATAAAATTGTAAAAGACTTTTAGTGATGACTAACTATGAAATTCTTAATCACTTATTATCAAAACGGTTAGCTTCAACGTATTGTATAGGCCTTGGTACAACAATGCACAAAGAATAAAATAACCACGTATGTATAAGACGCGTTTTAGTAAGAAATCATCTAAGCCATGACATGCTCGCTTTCAATCGGTAACTGAAGTCCAACCAGGGGCTACAACGTAGAATTGTAAGTTTGAGTAAAATAGTCCTAAAGACCTACGCATGTTTATCTTTCGATTTGATGTTAATATATGTCCAATTTGTGGCATTTGGGTGAAGACAAAATAAGGCGGGACGCATTCGAATTTCAAACTTGTATCAAAGACTTATCATTCATGACCAACACATTGATTGTCAGTTATGTTTCTTGAGCTCTGAAAAGGGTGTTAGGTTCGTTTATCCCATTTGATAGTACACCGCTGTTTTCAATGCATATGAAATCAGAATGTTCATATGAAAAGTCAAATTTGAAAAACGAGCTATTATTTTAAACGATCAATTTTCCCATTTTGTCAAATAAATGTAAATACAAATAAAAAAAGTACTCATAATGTGGTATTGCCTCAAATCAGCTGATTGAGTCAATCAAAGGCTTCTCAAGGTTTTTAAATATCCGTCAGCCATACTGTGTGCATAACGCTGGACCATCATTTTTTCATAACTCAGCTGGAAGTTGCTCAATAGTTTCAATACGAATGATTAATGACTACATGAATATTTTTGACAAGATTCGTCTCGTTCGATACTAATTCTTTAAAGTTCAATCCATCATTGTTATGTACAATGCATACAGTTCTCTCTAAGTGCACTTTGTAGTGAAAAGAAATCCCCTAGAATAAGCACATCGAGCTACTAAGAATAAACATTAATACAGTAAACATCTGTCTGTCTCTATGTAGTTCATATCTCGATACAAACATTATGCCCATCAAAAGCAGGTTCCGCAACAGATTCACAAAGCTGTACTCGATATTCATGAGCCTTTTCTTGATTTTCATTATCAAGTTATGTGTTCATGAACTTTCTGTAGTTCATAAACTTTCATGAAGTTCATGAACAAGTTCTTAGATCCTCCACAAAGGTTAATCTTTTAAGGAGTGTGTTTATATGGAAGTTCTTTCTCTCCCACATTTAGTGTAACAAATGAAAACTTGTGGTGGAAGACTTTATTATTATCTGAAGAGAATGAACGATACCTATTCTTTAAATTTAAATTGCAAGAATTCTGAGTTTAAGCAATAATTCATACTTAAGTACGTTTTAAGAACACCAAGCTTGGTATAACAAGCTTTACTTACAACTGCCTATATGGAGTGGGCATTTCTGTTCATCTAGAGGGTATTTCTGGAGTTTCATCTTACACATGGCTCGAACTGTCAGCCTGAAAGAATCGTAAACAATTTTATATAATTATTGTGATTGATAAGTTAAACACCATGTTTATTTGTTTTATTAAGTTTTTAGGCTGTATCAACCGTGTTTATTTTTACATGTCTTGATTACCATTAAGTATTCAAACTGTATCCGTCAATCCTTTACCAAACGCTAACCATTCGAATGTCCCAAATTGATAGATTTGAAACAATAACGACATTAAACCACTGTGTTGTA
Source organism: Cerastoderma edule (assembly GCA_947846245.1). Lineage (NCBI taxonomy): Eukaryota > Metazoa > Mollusca > Bivalvia > Cardiida > Cardiidae > Cerastoderma > Cerastoderma edule. Next base: position 41,552,107 of record OX401408.1, read on the forward strand.
GAAGACTCTGGAAAACATTTTTAGAAAAGCATAAATTGCTTGTTCCTACAATGTTTTCTGCCCTATAGACTAGAGGATTATTTTTCAATTTCATCACATTTTGAAATGTTGTCTGCGAAATCTTTCAATTTGGGACAATCGAAAATATGGGGTTTGGTGGGGGTAAATCAATTCCGAATGAAGCAGTCCTTTCCACAGTGCCGGTACATCAGTCGTTATCTAAACTTTACCTTTCGGGGCCGGTGAAAGTGAGATATTCATATCTACAAGAGGTGTAGCTTGTCTTTCATGCAATCTGAACTCATCGGCTTGATCCAATGAAATGTATTTCTCAGCTCACGGAAATACCCGATCAGTTTCGATTGGTCTTTCATGTTCTCGACATACTGTAAATCGTTGTTCGACCACATTGATATTCTCTGAACGAACATTTATTTTAGGAAAACGAAATAAGGAAATTTTAATACTCAACACGTCTCCCTTTTTTCAAATATCGGAAGGGAATAAAGCGAATGTCGCTGATACATATGTCGTAAATAACATTGATACCAGTACGCTGGACAATTGATGGCACCACGTGATATAAAAGTTCGTCGAGTTTGATTAATGGCGGGTTAGACAGTGAGTTTATCAAGGCAGTGTAGCGAGACAAGGCGTCTTTTCACCGACTTACACAATCCCGTGATACAAAACCTAGAGCAGTTACGTTACTCGAAAAACATAAACGACGATAACCCAAACCCATAACGAAATGCTTTGGTCAATATTGAAACGAAAACAACGTATCATCAGGAAGTGCGGTAGCCTAATGGTTCAAAGAGTCTGTTACGCAGGCAGTAAGTAAACACGACTAAAAGCACCTTTACTTATATCAAAAGCAAACTTCAGGAAATATTTTTTCTAAAACATATAGCTACTTGGATGATTCTAGATAAACTGTTTTCGTAGAGTATCTTTCTATCATTACACAAAACAGATAAAAATGTCTGGTAGGTAATACATATATTGCGAGAGACAAAGTGGGAGAGACATAGTCGGTTGCTGATAAAAGCCTCCTTCATCCCCTTGTTGTATTGACGGAATTAAATGATGAAAGCATATCAACTGACAAATGCATTCCAATAAGGATGCTTGGGGGGTGGGGTGGGGGGTGGGGGTGGGGGGTCTGCATGGCCCAGTGAGTGGTTAAGATAGCTGTATTAGACCTAGGCGTCCAGGGTTAGAGGGACATCGTTAGTTTTGTTCCGTAAAAGTGTCCTTTGAAAAACATTTCAGAGTTCTTGCATAGTACTGGTGAAAACAGGAAAGCTGTAACGTCACTGAGATATTGTTGACAATGTATCAAACCCCGTATAATCAAACAGAGGTTAGTATACTTTTAGAAAATGTATCTGAGGTAGGTTTTTTTTCTCAACGTGGTGTTTGTGTTATATGTAGAACTAGAACATGTGTACGTGTACATTAAGACATATTTCCGTGTTTCTGAGATTTTTTATCAAAATGAAAGTTCAAAGAATTGGAATATGTTACGACGAGAAAGGGTTTTGTTTTAAAACAACGGGGTTTTCCAATACGGCACATCTATTCTTACTCTGAAGAAATATTTGATAACGATCAATCTTTACAATTTATATAAACACTTAACCATTATGTTGTCTGTTAAATGCTAAATCAAAATGTTAGATATTCTGCACTCCTATACCAACTTTCATGTTTATAATCCGTTTGAAAATTAAATCCTAAACGATGTTTTCCCAGAATCTATCATTTTATTCAATTGTATTGGCAACCTATTGTTTGCCTTGAGACCAATACTTTGTGGTAGTGTCAAATATTGAAATGAGAAGTTAGAAGATTGAAAAGGAGCAGTTTTCGGTGCGAGCAGCAGTTGAATATGGGCCAGTCGGCTCTCAGTGGTAGGAAAACTCCGTTCTCCAGAAGCAGGATTAAATTCGGTCATAAGAAATAATACTCTATCATACCTGCATCTGCTGCAAAATACTCAAATGAAAGGCGAAATGAGCCACGACTTCGCATTAAAAGGTTATAAGTTCCAATCGACGAAACTACTTCTTCCGACCATAAACACGGATGTAGTTCATAGAGCAACGTGGTACGATGTTCGATAAGTATGTCAAGTGCATACTACATCAATCTCAATCAACATAAACTATTAACATGTACATTATATACAAGTAAGATATTTCATCACCAATGTGATTTATCCTTTGCTCTGGTTATTTCAACTTTAATCCTTCACACATTATATACATTTTTATGATTTGTCTCTCCCTCCATCGTGGTTTCAGATAAAATATATAGTCATGAGTATGAAATGTGATTAATCATTTTAGTATCAAGTATAGTTTCTTCACATAGGAGTAATTGCTACAATATGTTTTCTAATTCCGATGACAGTCAGTTGATAATGCTTACAAGTTTAGTCAATCTTCTTATCAATTTCTCTTCATTGAATGAACGATATCCTATTACATACGTTTCTCTCATATTTTGTTTTTCTCATATGTGTGGCACATGTCGTTCATTCTACCAGCCTTATTTCGTCTTGGCACATAGTCTTGCTGTATACTATTTTGCTTTTATTATCCGTCTGATTTAAGACATACAAGAAATGCATGCACCGAAAAAGAAAGTGTTGACCATTCACATGTATATGCAATGCTGCAATGCCATCTTCTGGTAGAGCATGAATTCCGATGTTAATTCATCTGTGCTTGTTTCAACACCACACTTGGTCAGAAACTATATATTTCGACCCAGACGCGGGGTTTTAAAAAGAAATGCGACATAGAAAAGCTATAGTGCGTACTATTACATAGAACTTCTCCAGGGATTCAACTCATGAATAATTTAATCAAAACAGAAAGCGCGCTAATTCAGCCAAACATCCATTGGGTATTTTACGGAGAAATACAGATATTTTTGTTCTTTGAAGCTCTATCCCGTGTCTGTCGAAATAAAAGTACTTATCCCCAAAATTTTCATAAAGGACATGTTAGTTTTCAGTTTGACTTAAACAGGGTTTTATGTTTTGGAAGTATATGAGATCGTAAACACTAATAACTTTTTCCATCACTCCGCTACACCATTATCTGATGCTGTATGCAGGATCATATCCTTTTTATATAAAGCTGAAAATCATTTTTATTTTTTTGACGACGGTCTTAGAATCTAGATAACAAAATATACATACATAATTCAAAATAACACAGTTTTTGGCAAATCTATGTTGACAATACGATTTTCGTAAAAGGTAGTCTCCCGACTTGCTTGCAGAAAGATGATTAAGTTTGGATGTCTTCAACAATCGGCTATGGAACTATAACAGAAATGATTTTGGCGTAAAGTAAAACCGATATAAAAATATAAAATAATGAAAAATAAATAAATTAATAAATAAATAAATAGATAAATAGATAGATAAATAAATAAATAAATAAACAAATAAATAAATAAAATGAATAAATAAATACATAAATAAATAAATAAATAAAAAAGAAAAACAAATAAATGAATAAATATATAAAAAGAACAACAAATAAATGAATACTTAAAGTCGAAAGGAATGGGTATATGATGTTCTCATCCAGATAACAGGGTAGCGTTTTACTTAACAAAGTAAAAGAGACTATCTGTGTAATTCAAAACAAAGATACTCGGATAGTATCAAAGTAGAGAGACGATTCCAATGGTGTGTAACTTTACAATACTATTTATCTCAATATTGAAATAGGATGGAAAGTTGTTTGTAACTTACACACATTTTGACCATGAGACGTTTAGTAAAACGGTACCCAGGATACAAACAAACCTTTGTGAGAATAGTATCTGTCCGTCCTTGTAGATACGGATGAATCTATTGGGAGTCGTAATGGTGTGAAGGTAAGACTTCATCCCGTTGTAAAACACAGTATCCGGGAACCAAATTCTATCCAATATCTGCGGAAAGAGAAACAAAATAGCCGTAATCTATTAGACTAGCGACATTAATAAAACCTCATCGAGTACAAGCCCGCTTCGGCGACTTAATGATTCTACAAGATTCCTGCGATGTAGCGGCTGATGTTCATATGTTTACTTAAAGAGTCATTCTTGAATAAAACGATCGCTCTTAAGCAGTGTATGGAGGTTAATAAGGCTTGCTTAAACAGTTAATCTTGATTTAAGCGACCAAAATTAAGCAGTGTATGAATGGTTATTAAATCTGAACCTATATACAAGATGCCAGTCCAGCAAAGAATTCCCTGATAGAAAGACGTCCGTAGAAAACTTAGTTTTCTTATACACCACGATACTGTGTCTTTTTCTGTACTATGGTACATACACACAAGGTTGACACTGTATCTGTCGTCTTTGATATGGCATAAATGTTCCTTATGGGTTCAGTGCAACCCGTTTTGGTAAATTTTAACGAAGGTGTACAGTACGTTGCTTTGAGACGAGAAAACACGTAGACGATGCAAATACCTACATCTACAGACCATTGTTAATGAAACACCTGTCCTATATCGTAAGTTAAAGTCTATACTCATATTTATGTTTGTATACACTTGCATAGCTTCTCGCCAACACTATTATCATGTCTTCCATTGATTAACTTATTTTTGTAAAACCAGAAGATGTTGCAGCTTTCATTGCTGTAATAGTATTCCTATGAGTCTGTTGATTTGAGGCTACCCTGTCAGGGTTTCCATTGAACCATTAAATAATGCTGGTTTTGGGGTCTTTTGACCCCTTTTATATGAAATTGCGAATGGAAAATAATGATCTTTAGGGGTGATAAACTTTATAAGTTGGGGATCAAGGAATCTTGCTTTAAGTTTTGAATGTCTTTTAAAATCAACATTTAAGATATGCCTGAATATATATGGTCTGCTCAACAGTGCACATGAAATGTAAACGTCTATCAAAAATGGTTGACTCATTTACATTTGATAACCTTGTCATTTCTAAGAAAATGATTAGAAGTGCTACTAAAGCATGATCCGTTTTGAAACACTAGCATAGCTTTTACATACACATTATCTAAGGCAATGAAAACACCTCTGACATAATATAGAAATCGCCATGCTGCTTCTTGAAATACCACTTTTGTTGTACTTTCGTTTGCAAATGAAAATGTCAAATGCAACATCTAAAAAGTCATTTAATTTTATAAAGGAAACAAACATATATCACAATTTATGATTTCACAATTACATATGAGTTACCGACTCGAAATAATAGTTTTAAATTATGTTCTACTCTTCCATATACATTGAACTACTCAACATGGATGTTCATAGATACAAATGTTATTAGCCGGTTTATTCAACACAAAATATGGAACCCTTCACTTAAATACGTGATGTCTTTCTCAGGCCACAGAAACATCCGAGTGGTTACGGTTGATACATACCTTTATGCTGAGCTGAATGAACTCGAAATCATGTGTGGCGTTATCCTTGAGAGCTAGGCGTTTGTCCACCCAGACTTGACGGAAATAACAGTCCATCGTAAAACACTGGAAATGAATATGTTTGTCAATAGTTTATTATAAAATACTGGACACTCGGGAATAAAACTGTCTTGGAGATGTTCTGTTAGTTTGAGTATTGAACTGGTTAAAATGAATGTAAGAAATTATCTTGACTAAAGCAAACGTTCTTTGTGATAAATAATATCTCGTGTAGTCATACTTGTCTTTTATGAAACATCGTTTAAACATATTTCGTTCAAACCACTTACGAAAACAAATGGACGTAATATGTTGAATAAAACGAAACCAGAGAAACGTTGCAAAATATTCAAATAATGGCTGAAAACAGAGATAAACAACAACCAAGAAGTCAATCAGGTAGAATAGTAAGGAGTTTTCTGCAGACAATTTGTAAGCTTATATTGAGAACGAAAGGACAGTTCTTTGGTGTGTAGATATAAAAAAGCACACTCGGTGTTCCATCAGCTGCCACGTACCATGTCCATTTCAGATATTGGTCCTAGTGAACGAATGTTGATGTTCAATGTCACCTCGACAGGATTACCTAAAATATTGATAGAGAAGATGGATTTATCACTTGAAAGAAAAAGGCATATATTACAAGTGCCGGCCTGTAAACGACTCAGTCGGTAGTTTGTACGACTTGGAATGCGGTGGTAATGATTTCGAACATAGACACATCAAACGTTATGTGAGCAATTTAACCCACCAACCATCTAGGAACACTTGACTAGTGTATGTTGGAACCAACATCATACAGCGAAAGGCATGAACAAAAACGAGTAAGTAAGTATAAAACATTGTGACGAAAGGACGAAAGTGGGAACATGTCGCAACATAATAGCGATGTTTGTTTTATGTCACCGTTGTGTCTTTAATACTTCTGAATTAGATGCCTCAAAGCAATAGAGTATACTGGTGAAAAAAAAACCGCATTATAATTAATTTATCTTCGACGTTTAAGCAAAGGATGTACCATATCAGGAATAAAAATGCTACGAATATTTTGATAAACGACGACGAGAAAGAATAGATATCTTGCAGTTGAAGTTAAAAGGAAAAGAGACACGTTCAATTGCCCATTCTCGACTGTATTTTCCTTCTCGAAAAATCGCAACTGCAAGAAAGAGCACAAGGTACCAATTTCGTTTGGCAGGCGATCGACAATTTATTGTTGCCTGAACTTCTTTAAGGCCAAGTTGGCAACACTTTGTATTCAAGGGAGAAGCGAATTCTAGACGGTAGAAACCAATTTCGATTCTTATAGAAACGGGCACAAACTTGTTGGTACCGCACAGTAATGTTAATGTAGGCCTACGTAATATTTTGTAATTCTCTGTACCATTTATAAATAGAGTTTCTTGTCATTCTATTTTATGTTTGATAGATTATATCAATCAGTAACTTACCTCACACCTAAAAAAGGATTAACATATTTCCAAACAAATAGGTATAATTGAACCACCTTTTACTGGACTCTCCTGACAAATTTTTAAAGTCCCCTTGCCCAAAACTATTTAACTTTTGAACATTTAATAAAAGCCTTCATATGGATACATAGTAATAAGGCAAATCAAAATTTCAAATATAATTAAGTTACGTCATGTTGAATAATGTCAACATATTCAAGTTTTCTAGAGACACGATTCTATAATAACTTGAAATGTTTTTAACATGTTCGTATATCTTAAAACATGTGGTTGTAAAGATTCTTGTTCACGCATAATACAATTTGCAAGTCAAACTAAAATCTCGCTGGAATAACAGTTTTCGAACAGCGGTATGGTATTGAACGAAAAATTGCATCTAAATACAAAGATGATTCAGAATGGATCATGATATCTAAGTATGTTCAGACATTGTACGATTTTATAACAGTTGCAACGCTTTTGGATCGGAAAACATATTCATTCAGTATACGTAGGCTCTAATGCTTTATACTTAGTAACGAACTTATTTTACTTCCAACGGCTATTCTTAATGACATCTCTTACAACGGTAAATCTGCTTTGCAGTTCTTTTTTAACCCATTACCAAACAATAGCGACATTTGACCAGTGTGTTGCAAATTACCCTAGAAAGCAATGTGGGAAAAGGAGAAATTGCTCTTAACGAGCAATGTCTCCTTTTCCCACAATGCTTTTTGCCCTATCAGGAGATGTCATCACATTTTGAAAGGTTGTCTGCAATCTTTTTCAATATTGGACAGTCGAAAGTTTTGCGTTTGGAATTGGGTTAGAGATACAATGCTACTGTCCTAGTTTCCTCCCATCTCTGAACAAACAGCTTTAATGTTAAGGATTGACTGTCTGGGACCAAATATATAAACCATGGTGATGCTTATGAGCTCAATATACGCTAGACGTGATTGTTCATGCCAAGTTAGCTTTGTTTGTCTAAACTAGACGTCCATTTACTTTTGGCTTTCAGTGTCTGTCTTGAATACTCAATTGTGTCTATCTGACGTTTGCCTTATTTATACGATTAAATTCGGGAACGTAAAGATATTGTCTGGTGTTTTATGTTTCTGGTAGAGAAATAATATACTTGTGTTACAACGATATTTGATCCAATACGATAAAACCTATCAAAGTATTTTTCCAACACGCATACATCGCTAACTTGTCTTACTTGTAAAGTTTCAGTGGACGACAACATGTATATGACAAACTAAATGATATTGGTTCGGAATATTAGTGTCAGGGTGATAAATTGCTGATCAGGAGCAATCTACTCTTTTGCCACGATAGTTTAAAACGCCTTTTGTTGTATGTATATCAATGCTCGGAACATTCATTAGCTTTAGTCATTGAATGATTATACAAGCCCCAGGAACACAAATTGAGTGTTCAGTGCAATATCATAGTAAGTGATATCGGTTAAAAGTGGGAAGCACCTGTAGGAACAAAAGATGAAACGTTAGTCCGTTACTCAATAGACACAAAAGTTCACACAATTTAAAAGACCAAGTGTGTCGGTTAAACTTAAATACCATGTTGGACGCATAAACTTATATGTGATCTTTGATTTTCTTTCTAAAAACAAAAATAATTCTTTGCTTGCTTTGAAAACGACAAAGCTCATATTTCTCATTCCCGAACCGCCAAATGTTTTCAAAACTTTTTCTATCAGGCTCAATGCAATTCCGAGAATAACGCGTACAGGCAGTTTGCGTCAGCTGCTTACTGAATAGTGATTAACGATTAGATTTTGGAATCTTTCAAAACGGAACAAATGCTTAATACATGAGCTATCGTTCTACTAATTATAACGTGCGTAGATTTTGCATAAGTTCAACACAATATTTCCTCTTCCATACTTGGAAAAACAATACTGCAAAGTAGCAGTTCTCTTTGAGACGCCTCCAATGACGTGTAACATGACAATATCGTACTTTTGCTTAAGTTGATAACCGGACAAATCTAATTTGGTCTACGTCAATATTTTCCACACGTCGTTAGAATATTACCTAGCTAGTAACGAAAGCAATGCTATTTGGTCATCGTATTCATTTAATATATGTTTTAATTCAATTTTCTTTTAGTTCTGGATACTAAGCGAGCATTGGTATCTCCTTTAGCTTAAAGTCTTCTAAGGCTGGTGTCTCTCTGATACCGTTATCTGGTAACGTCGTTGTATTTCTTTCTTAAGAAATTCGTTATCGTAGAATGTTCAATGATTAGTATATGTAATGGTAACTGGTTCAACATTTTATCCGTATTTCCCTTTGAATGAAGGAGCATGTGTAACTACATTAACTCATAACCAAACAATAACGACATTTGACAAGGTTGTTGCAGACGACTTTTGAAACCATTGTGGGATAAGGAGAAGAGAAATTTCTCCTTTTCCTTATTGTTTTCTGCCCTATCTGAAGATTATTTTCCAATTTCATCACATTCTGAAATGTCGTCTGCAAACTCTTTCAATTTGGGACAGTCGAAAATTTTGCGTATCGTAAAGGGTTAAGGGTGTATCAATAGTCGGTTCGGTGACTCGTGGTAGAGGTTTTTTACTGATCAAACAATCATATTTCAAATCCTCTAGACGGAAAAACCGTAAACGTATTTGATTTTAAATTTATTCTCAGGAAAAGGAAATCCACTCTATCTTCTGATTAAAATGAAATGTTTTATTGCGTTGTTTCCCGTTTGTTATGGAGTACTATAACACAGTATTTGAACTGCTATTGTCAGGAATCGCTTGCGTTGCGAATTGTCGTTATGAACTTCCCGGCGCCGAGTTCCTTCTTAAAATACAAAACGTCTAAGCAATTCGATCTCATTTATATGCATATTATATGGATGAATAAGTCGAAACTTTCACCAACAGTGCTACATGTTTTACTACACATGTTATTTCTAGGTTGGTCGAATAGCAGGCGGGAAAAAACGCAAATTGACAGGCGTGGCAACATTCAGATAGAGTCATAACATATGTTTATATACAGAAATAACTCAAGATTATCCTTGAACGAGTGTGTCATGAATTAAGGTTACGTTTCGGCTTGGAAACATTTCATTATGTTCGATCAATACGCAAATGACTCTTTACTGTTGGCACTAGTGTTAAATCTGCTGACACGTAGGACAAACCTTCTCTTATAATTGAGTTCCCACTATCATATATATTGAAATATAACAAAAGCATATTTACTTTTATGAATAGTAACTGAAATTGAGCTATCAAGTCCATATCATACAACGAGCGTATATTTATAAATAGCAGTCATACTTATTTCACGGTTTGAACGCATATACAGGTAGTTTATACTAGACTTGTATAAATTTGTCCGCCGGTGTGTGGGGGTTTCCTCTATGATTGCAGCACTTTCCTGTATTTGAAACATCGTGGTTGGTTTGATTTACGTAAAAATGCCTCCGCGTCACGGGATACTGAATGCAGACAATGGTCGTCCATTTCCTGTTTCAGAAATTACCAATTTTCTTGGCGGGAAGTCGAAAGATCGCATCGACACATGAACTTTCTTTCATTGCATCAATGTCCGTGAAGTTAGAAGTCAGTTCGCAGTTCGCAGTTCGCCATTCAATTGCGAACTGCGAACTACGAACTGACTTCCAACTTCACGGACATATTGCATCAACAGTTCACAGATGGTCGGTTGGGTCTCGACATTTTGTAAAAGGAAACATATTCTCTCTAATCAAAACACACTGTCTTAAATGAAAGTTGGATTAAATTGACTCTGTACTTACGTTATAGAAGTAGTCGAACCTGATTTGATTAGACAAGTCTTTTTAATGGTGAAAGCATTTATCAAAATATCAAGTATGGTTATCCTTTATTTATGTGAAACTGTATTTCAAAGTATTAATTATAATCGATCGACGAATTTCTCTAAGGTTATTTGGTCCATATTTGAGAAGACTTACTACTGCTGCGTTTAAGTTGGATAAATAAGACATGTCCATCAGGAAATGGGTTTTAAAAATGAATTATGTCCTTTGTTGAACCGCGGATGAAGGCAAACTAATTTTGCGAATAAAAGAACTTAGTGAAAAGTTAATATTAAGATTGCATGTTTTTTTTTTTTAGAAATTACGTCAAAAGTCTCTTGAGGTCTCTTGACCTATGTTGATATTGGTCTAGACAAGATAACGGTTTTGTTCGGGAAAGTTATGCATTCCATACTTGTTATCACAATGGGACATTATCTCGAAATATCTGTTAGATTACTCAAGAAATCATAATCATATTCACAGCCATCTGTTACTTTGTTCGTATGTTGTCAGAGACGTCTGGCATTGATTGATTGTTCATACAATCCCTTGAGACGGGACTGTGCTATGTGTCCAAATTCAAAGTAAACACAAACGGCAAATATCAAGTATGAGAGCGAGAGATACTCTGTGATATTACACTGTCAGACATAAAACGTTGTGGCAAAAGGAGAAGTTGCTCGTTTTGATAATTTTTCATCACAACTCCTTTTCAGATCCACTATGTGGTCTATGTATCATGGGTTACTGTGTGTGTTTGTGTTAAGTACGTTTACAGGGCGTTAATGGTAAGGCCAAATGTGTTAAGCGTGGATGAAACATGCTCATCATGTCTAGAGAGATATATTGAGGCTTTTCAATGAAACGAAGCATTCTTAACTTGTAGATGGGATGTTGTGTATTGTTAATGACGGGACAATGTAAGGGTCATCTTTTCTTTCTGAGACGATTTCTCCCACTTGTAATGGAATGGCCAATGTGGAGTAAATATTAATGGAACACCTGTTTGCTGCTATAAAAGGGACACATCATCAGGGCTCAATTATGAAGGAAACATTTAATACATGATTGCCCTTGAACCAAATAATCATGCCAAGCTACAAATTATTCGTGTTCTAATGGTTAGATTACAGTGAAGCCTCGTTTATTTGGACCCCGATTATCCGAATGTCTCGCAATCCGAACGAAATTGTAAGGGAACGGAATTATTTGACCAGTTTGTTGCAGACAACTTTTGAAAACATTTTGGGTAAAGGAGAAATTGCTCGTGACGAGCAATTTCTCCTTTTCCCACAATGTTTTCTGCCATATCATAAGATTATTTTTGAATTTCATCACTCTTACAATTTGGGACGGTCGACAATTTGGCGTTTGCTAAAGTGTTATAAGTATACACGTGCATACAGACCATTTATGTCTTAATGTGTATAAGAACATGCTCTACTTCATTAGTCCGGATTATTCGGTTATCCGGACATTTTGTTGGGACCGGATGTGTTCGAATTAACGAGACATCACTGTACTTGTTATGACATTCGAACTGAATCGATTTTGTCTCTTTCCAGACATACCCTAAAGTCTATTTCAAGGGTTCAAGAAAGCCGATAGGTTGGTGTTTTTTCCATACCCATCAGATCATTGCAAGGACATTTATCACTCTTCGGGCCCAAATACCATTGCTAACAACAATACATCGTGTATGAGAACCGCTAGCCTACAAACTGGATGTTGTAAGATTTGGAAAACATACGACATATAAATCATGTTGACCAAACAGTTATCAGTTTCTGATAAACACCAATGTCTTCTTTTGCGACACTGCTTTCTACTACCGATATTTCTTTTTAAACAATTCTCTATAGATACTGTAGGATTTCAACAGAGTCCCATTTTCAAAAGAGTTTGAACAAATTCAGCATTCAAAATGGCGGAAATGGGTCGAATAAGGCCGATTCCTTTGCCATCTGACCTATTTTGGCGTAAATGTTTGACATCGATACGGATTCACTACGCTAGTCCTACAGATGTTATCAATTGTCTCTGTTGTTCTAGACGGACGTATCTCTGGTGAGCATACAGGGAGGATACGTCATTTGGAAACTACGACGTTGGCATTTGACGGAGATTAATTAGGCCGCAGATCAGGGACGTATCAACATAGACATAGATAATGTGATAGAGAGCGGGAAGAATTAGCTATTTTGACCATATATTCACAAAAACAGCAATGTATTCCAATTCACTGTGTATCGTACAGCCTTTTAAATGCTTGCAAAGGGAGCGGGCTATTTTGTTTTATACTTTTATTGACAAAGAACACGGAAAATATTTCGCCATTCGATATTTTGTTAGCTTTCTATTTGAATGAGACTCTTCATCCTAAGATACCACTATGGTATTGACGTAAAAGGAAAATACACCAGAAAGAACAGGGTTGTCCTTTGTAAGGATAAGACGTTGGAAGAGTTATAAAAATTATACATACAGGGTGGTCCAGAATATCTGATACGGTTTCAGTGCTTGTCTTACATGCGTTACCTTATTTTATTTATAAAAACACCTTCTATAACAAAAGATTTTCAAATTTTAATTGATATCAGTGTCATACTTGTTTGAAAGAAATTGTCTTCATGGAATGTACTCACGGTACAATAAATTTTCGATGTGACGTCCTTTTGGTTGAAAAATCAAAATATCGAATCTCCTGCATAGGTAAACCCTTAGAATGCTTGGTAATTTTCAAAAACAGATTTTTTTTGTCGCATTCTTTCCAAAACCTTTAATTTGATGAGGACAGATACTCAGAGTAGCAAACAGGTAAGATATCAGACTGGATCCAACCTGTTTTTATGAGCATGAAGTCGGTTCCAGCACTGTCAGGGTTAGAGGTGACACGAATTATTAATTTGACAGCGATTGACCGTCATATATTGAGTATTTGTGTATAATCAAAATATCTTTCATAATTTGTATGATGATTTCTATATTTTCTTTAAAAGATAAAATATACGACCATAAGAAAGCTTGCGTATGTTGACCATAAACAACCGCAGACAAAGCACAACGCATTATTTTCTTTTTAATTAAATGGAATACGTTGGATGCTCTTTTAAAGCACATAAAAGGAGGTTTATGCTATATCAAACTATATTATTTAAAAAACTTTTGGTCAGATTAAAAAAGTCATCACCAAAAAACCCCATCAGCACAACTTAAACATGAAAGCCAACAAGAAATAACCCAGATTAACCAGTTTAATGATTTAGATTGTGTGATTCCTCACCCCTGACCTTGACAGTTGATACACAAATGTTTGAACCGACCAATCAGAATTCGTTATTTTGAATATGTAAACAAACGGATTGTTGATAAACACGATTGAATTGGAGACAACTATATTTCAAGCACAAACTAACTTATATTAAAGTAGTGTATTTAATAGGATCTCAATGCATTCGTAAATCAATTTTCATACCTTTTATGAACATAATAAAAGAACTTCATATATTTTTTCAGCAATTTATTTGTATTCATCTCCTTTTATGTGTCTTTGAATAGCTAAATACATTCTCTATACATTGAGGTTAAAAGAACATAACTTATAAACGAAGAACACATAATTCGGGACCTCGGACTTGTTTCTATGTTAAGGAAAGTTTGGCAATGTGAAATTCGGGGTATAGAAATCCAACTGTACGTTATATCAACGAGCAAAAGATACGGTGCTATCAATGCCCCTTAGTGTACAATATGACCCAACTCTGGGCTCTGAAATCCATACCCAATGCCGGAAATGTTTGAAATTTTATGGGAACATGAGGAAAAAATTAATCGAATCCTTTACCGAACGCAAAATGTTCGTCGTTTTTCAGTCACAAATTGAAAGAATTTACAGACGACATTTCAAAATGTGATGAAAAAGATAAACAATCTTCTAAAAGGGCAGAAACCATTGTGGGAAAAGGAGAAATTGCTCGTTAAGAGCAATTTCTCCTTTTCCTACAATCTTTTCCAGAGTCGTCTGCAATTAACTGGTCTAATGTCGTTATTGTTTGGTATTGGGTTAATAACTGCGATGAGATCAAGGCCAAATGACCAATAGATTATATTCTATTAACAAAGTCTACTATTCACTGGGACAGCCCTCGTATACATGGTTTTTGTTTGTTCCCGAACGATAAAGCTCTTACCCCCATACCAGGGCCGTATCCTCTTGTCTTAGTTGTGTATACATGGTTCGTGTTTGTTCCCGAACGATAAAGCTCTTACCCCCATACCCGGGCCGTATCCTCTTGTCATAGTTGTGTATACATGGTGTGTGTTTGTTCCCGAATAATAAAGCTCTTACCCCCATACCAGGGCCGTATCCTCTTGTCATAGTTGTGTATACATTGTTTGTGTTTGTTCCCGAACGATAAAGCTCTTACCCCCATACCAGGGCCGTATCCTCTTGTCATAGTTGTGTATACATGGTGTGTGTTTGTTCCCGAATAATGAAGCTCTTACCCCCATACCAGGGCCGTATCCTCTTGTCATAGTTGTGTATACATTGTTTGTGTTTGTTCCCGAACGATAAAGCTCTTACCCCCATACCCGGGCCGTATCCTCTTGTCATAGTTGTGTATACATGGTTCGTGTTTGTTCCCGAACGATAAAGCTCTTACCCCCATACCAGGGCCGTATCCTCTTGTCATAGTTGTGAATACATTGTTTGTGTTTTTTCCCGAACGATAAAGCTCATACCCCCATACCAGGGCCATATCCTCTTGTCATAGTTGTGTATACATGGTGTGTGTTTGTTCCCGAATAATAAAGCTCTTACCCCCATACCCGGGCCGTATCCTCTTGTCATAGTTGTGTATACATGGTTTGTGTTTGTTCCCGAATAATAAAGCTCTTACCCCCATACCAGGGCCGAATCCTCTTGTCATAGTTGTGTATACATGGTGTGTGTTTGTTCCCGAATAATAAAGCTCTTACCCCCATACCCGGGCCGTATCCTCTTGTCATAGTTGTGTATACATGGTTTGTGTTTGTTCCCGAATAATAAAGCTCTTACCCCCATACCCGGGCCGTATCCTCTTGTCATAGTTGTGTATACATGGTTCGTGTTTGTTCCCGAATAATAAAGCTCTTACCCCCATACCCGGGCCGTATCCTCTTTTCATAGTTGTGTATACATGGTTTGTGTTTGTTCCCGAATAATAAAGCTCTTACCCCCATACCCGGGCCGTATCCTCTTGTTATAGTTGTGTATACATTGTTCGTGTTTGTTCCCGAATAATAAAGCTCTTACCCCCATACCCGGGCCGTATCCTCTTGTCATAGTTGTGTATACATTGTTTGTGTTTGTTCCCGAATAATAAAGCTCTTACCCCCATACCAGGACCGTATCCTCTTGTCATAGTTGTGTATACATGGTTTGTGTTTGTTCCCGAATAATAAAGCTCTTACCCCCATACCCGGGCCGTATCCTCATGTCATAGTTGTGTATACATTGTTTGTGTTTGTTCCCGAATAATAAAGCTCTTACCCCCATACCAGCGCCGTATCCTCTTGTCATAGTTGTGTATACATGGTTTGTGTTTGTTCCCGAATAATAAAGCTCTTACCCCCATACCCGGGCCGTATCCTCTTGTCATAGTTGTGTATACATGGTTTGTGTTTGTTCCCGAATAATAAAGCTCTTACCCCCATACCAGGGCCGTATCCTCTTGTCATAGTTGTGTATACATGGTTGTGTTTGTTCCCGAATAATAAAGCTCTTACCCCCATACCCGGGCCGTATCCTCTTGTCATAGTTGTGTATACATGGTTCGTGTTTGTTCCCGAATAATAAAGCTCTTACCCCCATACCAGGGCCGTATCCTCTTGTCATAGTTGTGTATACATGGTTCGTGTTTGTTCCCGAATAATAAAGCTCTTACCCCCATACCCGGGCCGTATCCTCTTGTCATAGTTGTGTATACATGGTTTGTGTTTGTTCCCGAATAATAAAGCTCTTACCCCCATACCAGGGCCGTATCCTCTTGTCATAGTTGTGTATACATGGTTTGTGTTTGTTCCCGAATAATAAAGCTCTTACCCCCATACCCGGGTCGTATCCTCTTGTCATAGTTGTGTATACATGGTTCGTGTTTGTTCCCGAATAATAAAGCTCTTACCCCCATACCCGGGCCGTATCCTCTTGTCATAGTTGTGTAGCAGCTCCTCTAATGCCGTGCTAACGATCTCCATCTGGCTCACGCTGGATACATTCGTGACATTGGTGTCAAGGACGACGGTGGTCGTATCCATGGCAACGTGACCGCCAATAAGACTGTAAAGATATGCAAACAATATATGTGATGCGAACTCTTTGATAGGTTTAGGCTTCAAAAGCACATTCTTCTTCTTCCAGTAATATGCATGACCGCAACTAGGTAGGTATAATCGCACATCTTTTTCTGAAATGATGTCCTTTATTAAGAAAATCTTTCTTAAGTTAATACCATTCTTTTCAGCATGGAATTAAAGCACGATTTTGGATTGAAATAAGTATGTTACCAATTAAATGTATTCAAAATATATTTTGGACATCGCGGCAATTTTCATGAGTAGTTCGATATCCAAAGACCAATTGGCCTTTTGCGCATATTTTACAATGGATCTAAAGATTTGAAAAGCAATCATCACTAGAACAAACAAGATTGTCCTCTCCGAAAAAAAAACACGCATTAAAAACTAAAACCACACACACTGTAATACCCCTGTCGTTTTAACCCGTCCGTGTGATTAATTTCTCCAATTATCATCAACCATTGAGAGAGAAACATGTTTCATGTGGTAGTTCAATGGCCGAACTGTTCCCGAATAATGTTTAATTTATGTACGGTCCGGCGCTACAACTTGCAAATAAAACTACAAAAAAGGGATTTAGATCCCATAATTGAAACCATTAACTTTAACGTAGTGGAGTAAAGCGGTCCGATGACAGAACGTTGGCTTTGGGACAAGGGAGACAGAAGTTCGAGCGATAGATATAAGTTGCAAAAACTTGCGTTGCAATCTTTGGAAAACAACTAAGGCAAACACAACCTACGTTCAATGCTGCTTACCTTTTTCTTTAAACAATGATATTTTGCTCACGAACTGCAAGATAAAACACAATGTACTTTCATACTTTTCAATTCTGCCTTTGTGATATGTGAATAGATTGGATAAGCATTGTGGCGAAAGGAGAAAATGCTTGTGACAAGCAATGTATCCTTTTGACACAATGCTTTTTGAACGTCGTCTGCTGAAAACGCAAAAATGTTGCGTTAGATGGTAATGTGTTATGCTTTCCCTGCAAATTGTATTATCGATATCCATTCAAGATATTTGTTGTTTTCCTTTACTTATATTCTTTGTAGTATAAAAGAAAACTGAATGTTGAAACTTTAAACTTGAATCTTGTTCAAATCCCTGTTTTCGAAGACTACAACATGTGTTCCTTGTCTAGACAGTTGTATATTACGAAAAGACGGTCATACACGAGTAAGGGTATGTTGATCCAGTAGGGCAATTCCGGCCCAACCCTGTACGGAGATTTCTCCTTGGAATGCGCCAAAGTTCTGTATGATAGACAATCAAACAAATGCGGTTTCCAGCATCCCCAATGCTATTGAATAGCAGGTTTGCGCTGAATCGGTTTACTTTATCACGCATTGAATATCAAAACACACAGAAAAAACTTGTAAATCTTTAGGAATCTAACGAAAAGGAATTTCCATAAATCATGGGAGTTCCTCACGCTCTTTATGAGCATGCCAAGAGTAGATCGATTGTCGTTTGTTATCCTAAACGACCTATCTCGGTTGCATAAAAGTGCTATAGAGGAATGGTGTAGGATAGGCGAGGCATTCGATATTCCCACAAGGGATAGATTTCCTATCAACTCCACCTATTACCATTCAGGACCAATTGTGATTCAATTATCCGTTATGTCCAACAAGTCATTAATGTCTTTGTCTGTTGTTCGTTTGTTGTATGTTTATGCACCCAACTTCAAACAGACCGCTTTAATTCAACGATTAATATATATTTTAATTTCTGCTAAATCTTTTAGATTTTACAGTAAATTCAAAACGGGTGTTTTACTTCTTATTGTGGGATTTTCTTTTACGAGATATAAGTTTAAGAACATGCGTGAAGGAATGCAAATGAATGCACTACACTAAGATAATTTGTGCTTTTTATGTGAGAGCTTTTTGGGTCGATATTATTCTAAAGAAAGTTGCTTTATTCAATGCCTTCGTTACAAGATAATATCAATAGTTTTTATGGTTTGCATGGGGAAAATCATTCAGTTTTCTGACACTATTCGATTTCTTTTGTCTCCACTCTTATAAATTATATATAAGATGCAAGCATCCAAAAATAAATAGTTGGACATAACCCATTACCAAATATGATACAATACAATACAAAATCTTTACTTCACTCAATTCCTTTTACAGAAGACATGAGGTTAAAATAACATAAACGAGGCGTCTGCTTTGTAATTCTCACTGGTCTCTACCTCTCTATCTCTATCTCTTCCTCTATATCATCTTTCATATATCACTATCTCCCTGTATCACTATCTCTCTAATTGTCATTCAATTGAGAAAATACATATGATAACGGTTTTAAAGAGAAAGTTTAAGGATAAATTAACAATAACGACATTCGACAAGTTTGTTGCAAACGACTCTAGAAAACATTGTGCGAAAAGGAGAAATTGCTCCATACAAGCATTTTTTTTCTTTTCCCACAATGATTTCTGCCCTATAAGAAGATTGCTTTTCAATTTCCTCACATTTTGAAATGTCGTCCGCAAACCCTTTCAATTAGGGACAGTCGAAAATTTGGCGTTTTGTAACGGGTAAATCTGTTTCCAAATAAAGGATGTTTGTGACCTGCCTAAGTTGAGAGCAATGACTGAAGACATTAGAACAGAATATATATTTTCTTGGTGCAATTGGGAAGAAACCAGTATAGTGTAAGGATTAATTGCCCGCTAGGAGCCATGTGTCCACTGGTTATACTTGCTATAAAATATCAAGAAATAAATGCAGTGTAGTGAGGTATTATTAGGTAAGAAATGCGAACTCGAAAAAGAAATATAAGTTTACATGCTTGCGATTTTGCCAGTCTTTCTTATGTATCAATGGTACAAGATTAAGTCAGTCATTAAGAGTTCCTTGCAATGGCATGTCTACGTTTATAGCACACTTTCGACATCCTAGTGAATAACGATCTAAGATGAATGACATAAATTGCATCATTATAGAATTTTATGCTGTTATATATAAACTTGTTAAGGAAATTGTTCACGTAACAAACCATGCAATATGCGTCTAACCTTGGATTATCAAATAAGTTATTTTGAATTTCCATTGTCCTTTCAAAATTCAACTTATACAATTTGGAAGGACTTGTAACGAGGAATTAAGTTGCCAAATTTGGTCTTCTAAAGTATTGTGCGAAATGCATAAATTCTTTAGACTTATGGTTAAACTGTCCCTATCAACCTACTGTCCTAACTGCCTCGTTGTTATTTGATAACATTGTTTATTATGTTCCTATAAGCTCTTGGGATTCATACCTATTTTTGAACAATGAATAAACCGTCATTTACATATGTTCGCAATTTCATAAGATTTTGAAGTGTGTATATTTTCTTTTATTTCTGACAATAAAGATTTGAAATCAATTACTTGCCAATTTAATGGAACCGCGCATGTAAATTAATACAAAAGTAACTCAGGTAGCATGAAGACGTAATTTACATGTACGTTTTCTTGCCTCATTAACACCGGATGCTTTAAATAATTCTACTATATTTTATAAGATGCACAATAAAGTGGCAAGTGTTGGTTAAATGAGCCATGTCGTTAAGTGATCCTATTTACAAGAAAATATCAGAAAGATGGCATCGGAATGCTGTTAGAAACAGATCAGAGTGTCATCTGATTCATATAATTTCAGCCTCTCAACGAAGAAAACGACGGAACACGATAGCCCAAGCATTTTCCATATGCTACTCTGCACAAATAACATGTGAATTACAACGTTAGCACGCTCATCAGAAAACGACAATGTCATAGAACATGTTACAATGTTTAACGTATATTTGCACACATTCAACGTTACAAAAGAAAAAAACACGAAAAAATAAGATCTCCTACATATTTTGTCGAAGATGCGCTAAGACAAATACTTTCAATGTACATGTATTGAAGTAAAGCCGAATTGCGAAAAAATAAAAAGGCTATGCTCTGACATTTATTGGAAAGTATAAAACCGCTATCGCATAGTAAGATAACTTCTCAATCGGATCGAATAATCGGATGTTTGCAACATAAACAATCTTTCAAATTATATTTCATGACATTTATCGTGCAAAATTACCCCATTATACGGTAGATTGCATTCCATCAAATGGTGTGACTTAATTGAGATCCTATAGAAATCAGGATCCTGCAAGGGGAGGCTTAGCTTAGTCCTTATAGTGCTGGAACCGACTTCCGGCTTGTACAAATAGGTTAGATCCAGGCCAGTCGCCAAGTAGATTGGCGTTTGGCGTGTGATCTAACCTTTTTGTTACTCTTTGTATCTTTCCTCCACTAAATTAAGCAGATATTTAAGATTTTGGAAAGCAGACGACACAAAAATCAATTTGTAGAAAAATTACCAAGAAATCTAAGGGTGAGTAAATTTCTGTCTGTTTTAAGAAACAGATAAAGTAGATTGTTAACTAAAAATATGAATTGAGCGCGTTAAATATGAAAATCAACTATTCGTCTATGTTTGACAGAGAAGGATTGTTTCCTGATAAAAGGAATGAAATATCATAGAAAGTGATTAATATCAGACCATAGAAATAAGTGTTATCGCTTAATAACCACTATAGCGTAACCTTTATTTGAGACCGAATTCATGCTCATACAAACAGGTAAGATCACAGGCCAGCCGCCAAGTTAATTGGTTGCTGGCCTGTTATCTTACCTGTTTGGTACTCTGAATTTCTTTCCTCAACAAAAAATAAGCAGATATTCAAGGGTTTGGAAAGTAGACAACACAAATATCTATTTTTAGAAAATTACCAAGCATTCTTAAGTGTAATATTGACGCGAACGTTGACTCCTGAACAGTAACAAGACAATACTGTGTGAATCAAACGCTGCACTAGGCGCCAAACAAGCGGAAAAAAGAATACACAACTTCTTGCTCGTTGTCTGCTTCAACCAGGAACATTGAAAATTGGGCGAGTTGACTTCATATCTTACACTGGTCAATGGATTAATACGTAAGTCGTTTCGCAACATGTCGACGAATTCTTGGCCGCAATTGGGCCGCAATTGAGGAAAGCTTTAAGAGTACAAACATCCGTTTACAATCGGACCAGCTGAA
This sequence comes from Cerastoderma edule, assembly GCA_947846245.1. Lineage (NCBI taxonomy): Eukaryota > Metazoa > Mollusca > Bivalvia > Cardiida > Cardiidae > Cerastoderma > Cerastoderma edule. Next base: position 41,574,265 of record OX401408.1, read on the forward strand.
AATGAGTCTACCGTTCTCGTAGATGACAAATGACTAATGACCTTTGTTCTCATTCAAAGATCTGTGTTTGGGATTCATTTCATGCAAGTGGAGCGCGAAATTAGATACACACAAAATGGTTTGGGGATACTGTAGGCAATATACAGCATATATTGAATCTGTAATTACTCTTGTATAAGATGTTTAATAGTCGTTGTCCTTTTCTCACTCAAGAGAGGTAAAGTAGTGATCTATTTCACATAGATCTCGACTAGATTTGATATAGTCTGTCTCGAGACTTAACCATCACTTAGAATTAAGACTTTTAAATACGGCATTTCACAATGTCTCTAAACTGTCCACAGATTATCACAACAATGCTTTAAGATTGTTTGGCTTGATTGGTTGACTCAAGACCTTGATCGTCCGATTTATTCTCATGGCCTTTGACTTCAAAATTACTTATTTATTAAATGCCAGTTACGTTGGAGTTACTTTGCTTGAATTCACGTTGAATTCCAGACGGGTAAAATAACTTCCATTAAAAATTGTCTGGCTCTTTTCTTACAAATGAAGCGTGTCCCTAACTAATGCACGTAACCGCATGTCATCCGGCATGAGATACTTGGAACACAAAAGCGACATTTAGTTGATGTTTGATTCCTTTAAGTGAATTTCTAGCAAAAGGAAATGATTAACCAGGTAAAAAATAGGAACATAATTGTCAAAAATAACCCACATGAGAATCGCGTGATTCAGAGACATGCACCGTGAGAAATGTAAAGAAGACAACTTTAAGAAACTAATATATAAGCACACGCGTTTTATATTCTCTTATATATTTTCGCAGCGAAAAGGCAGCTGTATTGTAATACAATTAATTGCTATTTGTCACGTGAAGACATTTGCATATTCTTGTCACTTGGTTTTGCATTTACCATACTTCGAACATGCATTATAGATATTAGATTTTTATGTACGAACTCGAAATCATTTGTCAGAAATAATTCTTGTTAGACAGGCACATGGTATTGCTAATTTATAAATTCTGATTTAAAGAAATCGCTATTACTTTGAAAAATTGCTTAGGTGTTGTTGTTCCTAATGCTGTTCTTCTGAACAGAACATACCCAATTCCTTATGATCCTTGGGTTCAAGCGACCACTATGTTTTGTTTACCATAAACTGGCTTTCAAATCGTATTACCCAATTTCCACATATTAAATGAAGTAATGCCATTACTGTCATTGTTTATTGGTAAATGTAATCGGCGAAACACCTACAATACGAAATGCCCGTGTTATTTGTAGGGGATGTCTCTTTAATAGCGGGTTTGAACTCTTTAATGTTTTGATGCCGTCTTTGATGGAGATGCCAATATAGCTTCCTATTAGTATTCACTCATTTGAATACAGCATCATGTAATCATGCAATATTTCACGGATTTCGAAACTGATACCGGGAACGTGGCATGAAATAACTAGTAACACAAGTGGTTTGGTTCCATCTCCACACTCTTTAATCGGCATCTCTAGATGTGTTATAGCTGAACGGCGCTGCTCTGTAAAAAGAGGACTTTGTGAGAAAACGTCACACAAATGAGGAAATGCTCGTCACGAGCAATTCCTCATTTGTGTGACATTATGTTCAAGTTAACTTTACAATCCAGAAAAATCTTGAGGGGCACCGATGACATTTGGAGCGTTGACATTTTGATAGGTGAAATAAAGAAAACTTTACACTGAATAAAAACGAATAACAATAAACCACTTTAAAGGAATTTGTTTAACGGATTTCATTGGAGAACTTGTGTATTCACAGCAGCAGCAACAGCTTATTTTTTGCGTAGACACCTTTTCTCTGTCTTCATCGCAAGTGTTGAGACACGTTTCATCTTCTTGCATAGCCCATATTATGTTGGCTTGTTTTACACGTTAATCATTCTTAAACACATTATCTCAAACCAATTTGTTTTATTCTAGATTTCCGAATGTCTGCAGGACCATAAGACTTGAACGTTTGACAAAATGAACATTTTGAATGGATTTCGATTATGGGTCTGTTCTTTGACCCAGTCGAATCAATGAATAATTTGCAAGCTTTCTTATGTCAAGCAAAGGATGGATGGAAACATATTTGAACTTTTTCAAGGACAGACCTTACACGATGTATTTTTACATATTACTGTGAGTTTGGAATTAAAGCTTAAAGACTGTACACTATTTGGTTTGTATTATCTAAATGGCAACACATAACCGGGGAAGGACCTTGAAATCCTGGGAATTTCCTAGGCTCAACATGTCAAACAGGTAATGATTTGTCTATTTCTTTTGTGTTATATATACGGGAAACGGATGGTTGACGGATTGCGCTTGCCAACTGCATTAGTTGTGAGACTTTATACCCATTCCTTTGTTGGATAAGGCTACATTGAACACCCCTATTAGATGAAATAAAGAGAATATACCATTTGGTTCAGTTCGTTTGCATTCTTTTTCTTTTGCAAAATCAAACTGAAGTTACAAAGCCTACATTACAGATAATGAGTAGCATCAGAAAACGACTTAAAAGGTGGATGCATATAACTTGCATGAAAGTTATTAGTTATCTGAGAGAGAAGTCAATATCTTACTGTATCAATGTGTTCTGTTATCATGAAGAAAAGAAATTAAATATTTTAATGAACACGATCAATTGAGAAAGTATTAGAGAAAACACAAATCCAATTTTCACCATTATTGCATCGAACCCTTGGGGTAGTTTTGCAAAATTGAAGGTGTTAACAGCATTTTGCGTTGATTGCATTCGATATTTCCCATCGTTGAATTAATTTCAGATTTTATTCCGGGGTATATTAGACTTTATGTGATTGGATTTGCCATGTTTAAGATCGTAAATTTTCGAAATAGCACACAACAAAATAAGCGGCATCAGAAAGCTGTGAATGTTATGATGTAAATGTATTCAAGTTACCGGAAGAACCGCTAATACACCATGAGTTAAATGGAACAGCCTATTAAAGCACTTTAAGGGGAAAATCGTCGTTTCCAGATAAACTATTTAATTTAAATGAATTTCATAGTTTATCTTGATTTGGAACTATAATCTACCAGAAACAGGCATATGTAACTAATATTGGGTTAGGAAAGGATAATAGGACGTAATACTTCTTTGATGTTATAAATGTTTTTTTGGTATGGCTGGGTCGATAAGTTCCCAATAAAAATCACAATGACTTGGGGGGGGGTAGCTTTTCCTTGTGTTGTTACGTCTGAATAACTCTTTGAATTAGATAAGAAAATCGAAATGGAACGTGTGCTGGATATTTTCTGAGGTTTCAATTGCTTATGATTGAAGGAATTAACGTTATGCAATACTGAGATCAATCTTACGACGAACATAAAATACTACTTAGTTACTAAATAATACTTATTTACTCCTGGTCTGGAACGAAATAAAACAAATAAAAGCATACTTTATTTGGATATTTGCCTTTGTCGGAAAATATATTCCTAGCATCTGCGCCAGTGAATCGAACCCTTAGTTAGCTCGGGTTCGCTACAATAATGGGCGGAACAACCCTGAGACATAAATGATTGATGGAATAATATACAAAATAACCAACAAACCAGGTCACAATGTTTCTTGTTACATGATTCCGAAGAATGGTACCAAACTTTCGGTTAAAAAAAACCTGACTAGAGATTTTGCGGTACTAGAAAGTAAATTAGATTGCAATGTAAGTACAAAATGGCAAACATCAAATTTACCGTCTTTGGAATTCTAGTTTGTGCTTGAAAGGCTTATCAAACCCACACGTTATTCATCGTTAACTGTTCTTTATTGCCTTCATTGGACAGGTGAAATTAGCACGACATTCAAATCTCAGAGTATTATACTTAATAGCATACAATAACGTTGCTGATATGTTGACTGGTTTAACCTTTTATCATTGATTAGGCTAATTGCCACGTAAAATGAGATATCTACACGATTAAAATATACAGCATCATATTCGTTTGAATCACCTATTTTCACTCTGTTGAAATGGTGCAGATGCATTGATACAATTCGATGCCGTTGGCACAAAGCATTCATGCTTTACAGACATGGCTTATCTGGCGGAGTAAACTCAAATACTGGCATTTTTTAGTTTCTTACTATAAAGAACGCCCTAAAGTCAAAACGATCCTTTATCTACCATTCTGTCTTGAAAATAACATACCAAAAAGCATTCTAGGAAAATATGAATTATCATACATGTATGTTCATTTTAATCATTCAGCGTTCTTTCATCTCAAAAGTCTGTTTCTAAGAGAACCGAAACCGTACATTTATATTCGTAAAATAATCACAAATGTAACTCAAACAAATATAATACTCATAATTAAAAATACCATTGTCAACTTTAGTCTACTCACATGTATACAAGAAGAGCAGTGCTCGATAAAGTCCGTATAGTTCCTGATGATGGACACATGCTCAATTAGCGGAGCGCCTGGTTTCCGACAGCCTCTCGAAGGGTTTGCGGCTACATACTATTGGGAGATAGAACGCAATCGGCTCAGCCAGCAATAAGCCGGCACGGAAACCCTCCTTTATCACGAGACCGATCATCAGATTTTCTTCAATACATTGCGTTTTGATCCCCTCGGATTTTTCTCGTCTCTCTCTCTTTTTTTTTCTAGTTCAATGAGCTTTCCTATTGTTGTTGAAACAATTGTATTTTCTTATACGCATAAATGGATAAATGTTATTGCTTTTCCAATAATGGCGATTTATCACTACTGACCCATTACTCCACCAGTCAAAATAAAATGGAAGATTGTCAGCTGCAGGCGAATGACAAACTTTAGCTTGCAATGCTTTATTTAGTCTCAATGAGTGAACCCTTGCACCGCAATACTTCTCATTAACGCGGTATTGGATAGTTACTGTAGAAACATTTGTAATAAACGTGTGAATTGATCAAGATAACCCATTACCAAACAATAACTACATTTGACCACTTTGTTGCAGACCACTCTGGAAAACAATGTGGAAAAAAGAGAAATTGCTCGTAACGAGCGGTTTTTCTTTTTCCCACAATGTTTTCTGCCATATCAGAATATTATTTTCCAATTCGGTCATATTTTGAAATATGTTCTGCAAACTCTTTCAGACAGACGAAAATGTGACGTTTGGTTAAGGGTTAATATTTTCACCATATATGGAATAAGGCAAACCAATTGACAACATTAGGCACCTCGTATTTTTCCATATATAGCTTTCTTTAATTTTCTAAAAGATTATTGATGAACGTTTAAATGGGGAGGGGATTGAATGACATTGCTTCGCTCTATGTTTGCATCTTAATAGCATACTGTTTATTCTGTCTAAATGACACCGTCAAACTATATGATAGTCATGGTAATTATTTCTTCTCACATTTAAATGTTCTGTATGACAATCTAGTAACAGTCGCGGAAAGGTTTCAACCAAATACATATTGCCCTTAAGACAAAAACTGAAAACGAATCGAACAGGTGAAATTATGAAAAGTGTTTTGGAAGTAATCAGGAAGTATGTTTTTCAGAACAACACCACATGCATTTGGCATCAATATCACATTTCTAGTATAATATATAAATATTTCATGATATCATCCCATTTTCAATTCCATTATAGCAAAGGCTTATTTCACGATTATAACAATCCGTCAAAGAGAAGAACGGCTTTATCAAGGTTTTCGCTGAGCTGTCGGTGATATTGAGGAATATTAAACAGGTTTTTGCATTTTAAGGTTTCGCGATCTACTAGTCAAAACATGAATCCAGCTGGAAGGCGATCTAGATCATTTCATGGTTTCATGGATTCACTGCAGATACTTTTTGAACGCATTTTCGAGAGAAAAAACTACTTTTATGGTCGTATCTTGTATTCAATCAAATATCTGTATCTCAGCAAATCAAAAGATATTTTTTCTTTGATTTCGAAGTAAGACACCTTTGCTGATATCAAACAATAAAGAACTTGGTGCCCATACATGGCAAGATGATATCCCATAGGAATGAAAGAAAAACGTAGTTACTTATGAACTACACATCTAACACATTTCATTCATAAAAACTGAAAAAATAACTTTGAAACCACAGCGTGTAAAATGATAAATTACTTTTGAGAAGCAACACATCATTTAACCACAGTGGTTTTAAATGCAAATAATCGTAAGCGTAGCATGAGACTACAAATACATAGGGCGAGAACTGTGCTGGAACAGCATCTGTCATACAGTTATTGCTAAACCCTAAACGGTTAAATGTGTATGGAGCTCGGCGTGTAGGGTAAGCGTATAAGATGCTGACTCATTTTTCATGCCCTTATCAAACCTTATACGTTATGCATTTTTAATAAGAGATGTTCTGTCTATGTTTATTGTTGCTTTGAATATATTGCTACAGATCAAACGAGAGATGGAATCTCCTTCTTCAAAAACGAAAATTATACGACCTTTTGATTGGACATAAACTATTACGTAAAAACAATTCAAAGCAATATAATTGTTACGAACGGCTGATTTCCATGGGTTCTGGTTAATAAACGAACCTTTAACGAAAGGATTGGCTTCAATTAATCATTAAAACACGCTTTAAAAACAAACTTTCTGTACACAGGTTCTTATAGGGCGTTAATCGACGCTTATTAAGCACATTCTGCAGAGTCCATGGTTTGATCGGAGCCTTCGTCTATGGCAATAAGTCATAGAGTACCCCTCATTCATCACGGTTTATTACGTATAGATCAGACATACAAATAGCACAGTAGACATTATTACTGACAGTTAACGTCTGGCTCTATATCTTCTAGAGGCTAGATCATGCAAAACGGAACACTGTTTTGTACGCCTGCATGAACTACCCATATTGGCCAATCCAGTGACCTGGGTACCGTTTCATTTAACATCTTATGCATAAAATGTGCCGAAGTTCAACCAACGTCCCCCCCCCCCGTTCTTTCAAATTCAGGGCTAAGCAATATTGCAACATAACACATTATTCGAATCGTCTCTCCGAGGCACTTACAATGACACGTCATATGGCAATTGTACATTTATTCAAGATATCATCCATGTTAATAAGTCTTGACTTACACAAATATTTTTCTTAAGTTGTTTAGTAAAATGGTACAGGTCTAGGATTCTTTCAAAATGTGCGTTGTCAATTGTTTCATCTTTTTTTGCCATGATCAAGGTGACGAACTATCCTAATACATCACGATGATATGGCCATACAATATTGAATAACAATTTATCACGTGTATTACATCCGTTAGTCATACACTGCTATGACTAGATAGAAGATCATGATTTACAAGCAGCATACCATTAAGTTCTCTTAGCATTATGTGTAAAATGATGACATAAACAGCATTATGTATTTATTTTGTCTTAAAGCTTAACTCGGCAATACAAATGGTTAAACATCGCCAATGTTGGCTGGAGAGAATACCATGTGTCCGAATCCGGGGCTGGTGAGGTTTTACCAACTTTAAATAGTTAAAAGGAGATTAATGCTATTTCAAAATATGTTATTTGGCAAACTTTTGGTCGGATTCATTTAATTTACACACACGAAAATACATCAGCAAAGCTTAAACGTAAAAGTCAACGATAAATTACCAAGATCAGCCCGTGTAATAATTCAGATTGCCCGAATCTTCATCTTTTATCTGGTCACGTGATACGCAATGAATGAATTGGAGACAACTATATTTCAAATAAAAAATAACTTATGCCAAAGGAGTTTATCAAATAGGGTTTAACAGAATTTTTAAATTAATTTTCATGACTTTTATGAACATAGTAAACTCCATATCTATTTTTAGTAATTCAATTGAACTCATATCCTTTCATGCATATTTCAAGAAGTATTTGTCTCGTAACAAGAAACATGTACACTGGCTCATATACATTGCATTTGAAGTAGAATTGAATGGTTCTGGTGGGTAATTGTGTTAAGAAACGGTATAACTGAATTTGAAATGTTATAAATCGGTTCTTATAACTCCAAGTTATAACTCTCAACTTTGATTGATTGATACAAAAATGGGACTCGCACTGAATGTGCACGAATAAAGAGTCGCACTGTGGGTTCCTCTATTCACAGGATACGGACCAACAACCCTCGCTTTCGAAAGCCGACACTCTACCGCAGACGTTTTCCTCAGCAATCACTTCAGAGGAATGAGAATGCAAAAACAAACACGAAAATAAAGCAATTTGAAAGACTAGAAACTTTTTACTCGGATACACACTAAATCTCCTTTTCGCAGAAAGTGGCCCTTATTTCGAATTATATCGAAATGACTTTCAACTCAAATAGCCTCGTTTTTCGATGTTTGGAAGGAAAGTGATCTCGTTCGATTTTATTTATTAGAACAGTTTAATCTACTTTTGGGAGAATTGAAAACGTTTGTCTCACTTAGAAATTCTGATTTATCAGGGGTTCTCTGGTAGTAAATTCCAACACTCGCTCTTTCATGACCGACTCAACTGCAAACCTTTTAAGAACATCCGAATAATTCAATGTGATAAATCGATTTCAATTCGTCGATGCCGGAACCCTTTTCCTTTAGCGAACAGTATTAGGCAGTTACCCATATGGGAATTTGTGACTGATCCGAAGTGGAGGCAACAACATACTATAAAATCCAACTTCCCTATTATCTTCAATTGGGTACATGTAGAAACTATTTTGACATAAGGATAAATCAGAAAGTAGAACGAACTGATCATCACTGAGGACCCTTGAAGGTGCTTGTTCACAGAAGAGATATTTCTAAAACTCAAAATAAAGTGTCATTAATACAATACAGTTCTTGTAACGTTATTTAATACTTACACTTATAGTAGCTATTGAAAATATGATTAATGAATGATGCATCAATTCATCTAAGTATGTACAGTTTGTATGTTGTAGATGTCAAAAGCGATGCCATTATGTTCGATTAAAATACTTATGAATTCCTTTCATTTACGTTTTAAAGATTTAAGAACGGTCCTATGTTGCCTGCAATGACCTTTCTTCATTGCGTATCATCTGCATAATAACATCCGCTGTGCAATTTCAAAGAAATTAATTTCTAACTTCAAAATGTCTTGGAACATGCACATTTTAGTATCATTCAGCGTGAATGTTATGTTATCAGAGAGTAAGTCGTTGATAGGGTTTCGCGATCACCCTGCATTATTAATCCAAAGATTCAAGGTTAGTAGCGTTGATCAATGTGTATACACAACGTTTCAGTAAAAACGTCACTTTCAATGACAAGACAACACAAATGTTTCGATAAGATTATGAAAACGATGGTAAAGAACTTTTCTTGAAATGAAAGAAGCATTTTCGTACTAGAAATACCATCAACAGGTATATGGAACTAACTATATATTTATAAATGTATTGAAACGTACCATTTTTAAAAGAGAAAAACTGTTTTCGTAAGCAATATTGTAAACGTTTCTTCGATATGTCACTTTAAATTGCCTTCTAAAACATCTACAAATGTATATGCAGTCTTAAAACCAGACAGTTCATAATTAAAGAACATTGAATAACGTGACCAAAACTTCGCCTTTTTACTTAATTTAGATATTAAGGGAAACATCGCCAATAGATGCATACTTAGAATATGATTTATGTTTTATGAGCCGAGGGTCTTTGTTATGAAATAGAGTTTTGCCATTTCAATTGTTACTTTATCTTCATTTTCAGTTTCATATTTTTTAAAGAGTTCTAAATTCCACTTATGGAGAAATGGTTTATACCATCGGATATGCGGTCACTTACAAGACAAAGTTTCTCATCTAGAAAAAAATCGAAACCTATGGTTACAAGCCTATATATAAAGCCATTTTACAAGTTCAATGAAGATGTTTGCTAAATAATTTAGACATCTTATTTGGCGAATTGTCTCATATAGTACGAATTAAGCCGTTCCGAAACTAGAGTTATTCAACTACGATTCGTGCGTTGAAAACGTTTCTACCATGATTACCCACGGGCCGGGTCCTAATTCCACGACTAAGCCGTATATCTTGATGATTCTCCTATTTTTCGACGATATAAACGGTGCACAGATTAACATGTCAGCCCCAATATAGTTTATAACTCCTTGATAATGCCAAACAAGATTCAATTTGCATAAAAAGTACATTTGATAGAATAAACGGAGCATTGCGACGCATTGATTTGTCTGAGAAATTTTACATTTCAGTTTACTTTGATTTCTTTTGACGATGAAAATTTCAATAATCTCTCGGAGAGTTCACAATGCGAACTTGTGGCGCCAAATACAAGTTGATCAAAATGAAACGCAACAGAAAAATACAGCATTGTAGTATTCAAATGAATACCATTTTCTTTGTGAGTTTAGGCTAAAAAAATGTTTTTCCGTATGTTTCTTCACTCATCTCGTTTGATGCTTAGTTTTCTTTCCACATTTGTGTCAATATGACGTTTTATGAGGTGAAGGGTATACCATATTGTACTACCAATGCGCACAGTGTGTTTAACTTGATACCATTGAGGTCGGTAATGGTAATGTGTACACTACATCAGCTTTATCTCAGCTTCTTTTTCATCTCCTATCCAAGCATTGGTTTATCACCAAGAGAGCAGACGCGAGGTCCTGTCATGATATAACCTTATATTGTTGAAGGAGTCGTTAGACCACACCAAACAAAGTCACCTGTCAGAACATATTCTGTTTCCTAGATAGTTGTATGTTTTCTGTAAAGGGAATTGATCGTAATAAAAATATATATCGTATTGTATATCTCGAGGTATGGTATTAGAGTGGGTATTGCAAGAATATTTCCGGCACAAAATGAAGGGCTCTCTTGTGCTACAGTAATCGACAACTTGGATGTTCCGGCACGGATGGCCTTTGGTTGACCTTACTAACCTGGTTTATATCTTAAAATCGTTTATTATCATCTGTTGGGGGACAGACTACCCATAGTTCCTGAAAAAAAACCGAACGGATAGTTTGTCTTATCATATATAACAGGGTTTCATTTATTATATTTCACTGATTTATATATGAATTAACAGGGAATGAAATAAAACAAATGTTGAGAGTAGGCCTTGTGGACGTTTGTTCAGTGTTGATGATCCGTTGGAAGTAGACCGTTTTAAGTATAGTAGAACCATACGCTTATTTCAATGATGATTCTAATTATCTTCATTTGAGAAAGTTTACATTTACGAAGAATGTGATGCCATTTGGCGTGAATGTAAACATGCTCAAATGAAGAAAATAAGTAGCATACATAACACTTCATCGTTATCTGAAATTAGTTTGAGTATAAATGAAATGTCAAATTATTTCGAAAAAGTTGTTTGAGGAGAGATTTTCGATGGTAATTTCTACTCAGTTGTGCATCAAACGCACGATGGGGTGTCCATTATTAATATGCTGTTATGCTGGTCGCTTACCATGAATTATGAATGACGATTTATTCTTTACAGTAGGTGACATATCGGTATGATGACGTTACAAAATGAAAAAAGGAAAGTTTTTTTGAAACCGATTTTGTTCAAAAAGGAAAAAAATCTCTGAGTAGAATTTTACTCCAGGATATTTCTTTAACAGTTTTACATGAATTTGGATGAAAGAGGTGGAAGCTAAAGTGTACGTTATGCCCAACAGTGTATGAAGGGCATATACTCTTGATTAATTCGCTGGGCGGAGTAATTTTGTCCGTTTTGGATGTCCTCCCTTTGTAACGTGAACCGGGCGTTGATTATTAGTTTAAACTTATTTAGTGTGAAACAAGTTCATACAACTTAAATTAATCACTCTCGATTCTGCTTCCTGGATACTTCACCAGTACTCGCGCCGATGTGTGGGTTAGTCCCGGCAATTTTCACCCGCCTTACGGGTACTCGAACCCGGGACCCTAGGTACAAAAGCTCGACGCTCTACCTCTGCACCAATGTCGCCAATTACCAAACAATAACGACATTTGACCAGTTTGTTGCAGACGTCTCTGGAAAACATGGTGGAGAAATGAGGAATTGCTCTTAACAAGTAATTTCTTCTTTTTCAACCATGGTTTCCATTCCTATCAGAAGTTTTTTCCCAATTCCATCATGTTTTGAAATGTCGTCTGAAAACTCTTTCAATTTGGGACAGTTGCAAATTTGGTGTTTGATAAAGAGTTAAACCTTTGGAGTTAAGGAACCTATAAAGTGAAACAGTTTTCCTATTTGTAAACGGCTGTGTTTTTTCCGTCTTCTGCTTCGCAATGGGCAAAAGCGATCGAAAGGGGTCTAATTATTATGTCATTTATCAGTGATCTTCTTGTCATGTATCCTTTATACAGAGCAACGTCTTTAACACGTATTAAACAATCAATATTGTATACTAATGAAAGTTATGGCATTTTGGCCATATGACGTCTGACAGTAAGCTATTAGAGTACAGGTGAAACGTATGAGATGGAGCACTGATGAGCAAACTCTCTTTAAAACTAAATGTCCGATCTAGATAACTAATCAAGCCAATTCATATCTATACATGTATACGAAAGTTAACTTGTGGATTCCACAATGGGACTGGTCGTTTATTATGTAGAAGCCGTTACTGTTTAAAATGTAGTTGTTGTTTGAAATCTAGAGAACGACGACATATAACGGAAACATTGATGCCAAATTCCGAGAAAAGGGTAGTCTTAGTTTGGGTCTAGATAACGCCAATATATAACTGATACCTTGATGCCAACTTTCTAGTTTAAAAGTGTAGTCTTGGTTTGGTGTTGCCAAATTCCAAATAAAAATGTATAGTGTAGTTTGTGGTATAAGGAAATGCTGGGATATACGTTAATCGTCGTCGGCAGGGGCATTTTACCACATAGAATAACGCCGTTGACATTCTATGTTTGTGATTTCGGTATTTAAACTGATGATAAACACACAATAGGAACTCGAACAGTTTAATTCATACACTGTGTGTAAACAAACAAATTACGTATTGAACATTTTCATGCATCAAGCAAGTATTCCTGCCATAGCTTTACTCTTTCAAATTCAATTTACTGATCCCTTCAAACTCCAATGTCTTTTAAAGATAAACTTGTTCGACGAGTATGGTATTGGACCAGTATCTATAATTGTAGCTGTCTATTAACATCAAGATGGGAACTTCTCAAATGCTGAAAGAATAATGTCCATAATATATCTAAATTATTTTGCAGTGAAATCAGTTTGACTTTTCATTTGTTAAAAAAGGGCGAACTTTATCTAACCAGAATTTAATGATAAGTCTTTCGTACCGTTTCATCTCAAACCATTATAGTACGTTGCACTTTGCCCCAGTAAAAAAACGTGTAAAAAGTGGTGTTTTAAAGAGAAAACGTAAAAGTAGCCATCTCTAAAAGTAAATATAAGTCTTCCATAAATTTGGTTTTAACCATAAACATCTTTTCAAACCATTCAAGTTGTGGATTGAAAAGCATATTTATGAAAAATTGGATATGTACTTATTACGAAGTCATCAAGCAAAAGATTCGATACCCAGATCTCACATCGATGACTTGTATTTTATTCCGTACTGCATGACTGCCTTATTGTTGCTTTAACTTTTGATTAAAAAGGAATCTCCACAATAGACAGCGGTTTAAATCATCAATCACAAGATACAGTATATCACTTTTCGGAGTAAAGTTTTACGCTATCAAGTAAATAAATACTCCAATACAAGATATTAAATAGCATAAACACCAAGGGGAACACTATTCGCGATATTTTATCAATTTTACTGACGCTGTTAAGACCTAACATCGTCCCACTGTTTTTGTGATGCACGTTCCGGGTCCCGAAAAAGCAGTCCCAACATCTGTAGAGCGCGGAGTAATCCCGGGCGTTTGTCGAACTATTTCCCTTGGGCTTATATCCCTCTTTCCGCTGGCCGTTAACGACCTTCACTGTCAGCGCGTTTTCGACTTCGTTAGCCTGTAAAAGAAACGGTTCGAAGTATGTTTTATTTGGGTGCGTAGAAACTCAAGAGTGTTCAATGTTAATCCTCATAGCGCTTGAACCGACTCCATGCTAATGCAAACAGGTTAGATCTTTTTATGGCGGAGAAATACCACATACTTAACTGACCATAAGCGCCAGTTGAGCCGGGTAGAACCATCAAATATAGCTGGTCCTCTGGTTCTGACTGCAAGCTAAGGCAGCCTCAGACCACAAACATAACCACCAACATGCAATGTGGATATCTTACCCATGAAACGGTTATCAACTTTGAAGATTAAGTTCCTGGCTTAAGGCAACAATAAAGACAGCCTCATAAATCCAATTAAAGGGGTTTTCTAGGGAAGAAAAAAAACTAATTGAGAATCAATTCGCAAATTGATTCCATTGTGAAGACATATTTTATTGCCCCGCAGCAGGCAATTTGCAAACCAAACAAAGAAACTACGTCTTAGATATGATCATCGTTTGGTATATGATTTAGGCTATGCTCCAGAGATGTGTATGTGTGTGTGTGCCTTTTTTAAGCCAAGCGATATTTCTCTTACTAGTACACGTACACATGTGTCGAGCAAGGTTCCGTTCTTTTAATCTTTGAAAGTAGCCATCCTCACAATGTCGATAATGAATAGTTATCGTTTGGATGGTAGACATACAGCATCAGACTTATAAGCCGACACTCAAAATCAAAATCTACATAGAAGACGGTTTATTATATTCCTATCCGTGAAATACAGGGATTTCTCAGTGTATTAATTTTCAGTTTTGTCACAGTGAATATCGTCACTAGTGATGATATCAAAAAGTAGTATCATCACTAGTGATGATATCAGTTTTGACGGAACTACTTTTTTACCATTCCTTTGCATTAAAGTCATTGCTGCACTTTTGCACACGGCACTAAAATAGTTGTATTCTAAAATGTCAATCGGAACTACTCGGGCATTTCCGTGAGCTGTGAAATACACCTCGGGTATGAGTGTAGGGTAACAATTTTTCGGGTAAATCGGCCTCCGGCATCTAACATATTTACTAGGCGTGCACATTAAGTAGTTCAATGTGTATGGAAGTGTTGGACATCCTTTTAATTCATTTTTTATCAGTTACTCATACGAAATGGCGAATTCGTTGTTGTGATATGTATAGTTGTTTCCTCAATCAAATTTAACGACCTTTTAGATTTCACATTTAAGATCTATTTTAAGAAACGAAAGAATAGTGACGTCATTCTCGCGGGAAACAATAATATCAGAGGTGTTTTCATTGGATAAACCCGATGGTCTCGCACCTGTTACGGAGTACTTCCGGGTCGTAGTACCCAAAAGTAGTCCCATTTAGAAATTTTGAGTTTCAACTTCTGGTGCATAGTTTTGCTGGTAAGAGACGAGCTGGTAGAACACTGATGTGTTTCCTGTATAGATTATAGTCCTGCAATGCTCCCAAAGTTTGTTTTGATTGCTTATTGCAGGACTATTTGTTTGGGATGTATGAACACAAATGCCGGTACCTCGGCTAGATTTGACAGCTAGTGCACTGATTTTCGGACGGTACTAATACACTTTGCTCCGTAGAAAAAAAATGAGACGATTGAGGTGTCCATTTTATTACAGTTCCTGAGAGTTGAATGGACAAACTTGATGTTCCTGTATATAGCTAAGCATAAAAAACACTATTCTTCATTCAGCAGAGTCTTGAAAATAGCTGATTTAACATTGGAGTCAATGGGAATTCAAGATCTCAAAAGTAACAGGTGTATGACCTAATCCATGGCAGTCGCATGTCCGTGGAGTCTTTATTTTGACGTAAATAACTGAGAAATCTTCATCAAACTATGAATGAAATCGGCAGATAGCATTTTAAACATGGATTTACCTTTCCTCGGGACAAGGTATGTGTCCAAATGGTTTTAATTGAGAATGTAGGATTTTCCTTGTTAAATCGGCTTGTGTATGAGTTTCCGGACAACATCCATTTCTGTTATACTCATTACAATGCATTTCTGAGCGATTTTATTTGTGTTTGAACAAAAAACCTTATGTCATCAATGAGCTAAAACAGTAATTTCTTCCTAGAAAGTGATTTTCTGTCAAAATTGCTTTATTTTTTAAGTACAGAATAAATAGTATTGTGCAATGGTGAGTAATAATAATTGTCAACTGAGAGGATCATGTGATGCCACTGACTTTCATCCAGCAAATACTGATCTAAGATGCACATCTATGTCATTTCCTTCCCTTTATTAGCTCATATTGTCTGATCTCAGACAAGACTTTCTGCTTTTGAGTGATTTTCCTGTTGTAGCTGAGGCGGAATGTGTCGCTCAAGATTAGCTGTGTTTGGATACTTGTCGCTCTAGATCTTTCGACAAGAGCTAAGGCTTTTAAGCGATACTTTTTCTTAACCGAAACAGCATTTTACAGTTTTAAATGTATGTGTTACACTAAAACAATAATTGTAAACTGACCAAGAGAGCTATTCTAAGGTATTTCAAGTGTAACGGGTTAAGCCGGCTGGTTTGGTGCAAGAAACCAATCACACGAGTCATGTCAAACTTTTCAAAATCAATTCGATGGACAAATCGGTCTTTCACAAAACCACCAATAGTATATACTGCTATCATGTTCCCCATATCATAATCATCATCATCTCATTATCATTGATTATTATTACTATTATTATTATTGTTATTATTATTATCATTATTATTATAATCATCATTATTGTTGTTGTTGTTATCTTATCATATCCATTGCATGTTGAATGGTGACGGTGAGTTCTATTCATAGGTAACGGTAGTATCAAGCAAGCTGTTTTTACTATCAAATGGAAACATTGGTGGAAAAGAGAAATCAATGATTAATAATGAGCAATTATTTCTTTTTCCATGCCATTTTCTAAATATCATGTCTGTCGATGAAGCCTGAATATCGAATGGTCTTCTCGATGGCTGTGTTTCAGAAAAATCATTGTAGATATTGTTAATCTGTCTTTGAATAGGTATAAACTCTTTATATCAACCATTTCAATATAGAATTGCATGTAACAATCTGTTTTTCCAAAGATATTCCTTGATAAAGCTATAACATATTTTAAGATCCTAATGTATGCATGAAAATCAGTCATTTGCTTTGTAAAATGAAAATGTTAACAGTCCAAGGTTCAGATTTGGACCAATTTGACTAAAAAAAGGCTTTGGAATGGCTGCTTTTCCTATAATGTTCTTAAAAATATTTTCTTTTTATACTAAAAAGGTTTTTTAGTCAATTTTCCAATTGTTTAGTTATCTTTAGCTATTGAAATCACATTTCTAACCCCATAAATAACACATAATGTGTACAAAGCTATGTCGCACACATTTTCCCGTACTTTTTGGAAAAGCCCAGATATACCCCTTAGATTGCCCCCAAATCATTAAAATTTCTGTCCTTGTAATTGGGAATTTATTAATGAGTCTTAAACAACATAATTATAGCATTTCCTACTAGATTTGATTAAGTAATGAAGAAGTAAGCCTTCATTTCAACGAAAATAGCCTTTGTTTTACCAAAGATATTGCTAAGAAGGCTACTTTTCTTGGAATGTTCCCAGTTCAAACCTTATAAAACTCTTATCAAAGTATGAAACAATCTTTAAGGAACAAAAACCGTTTTGTTTCAGTCAAAATGATCCTTTATTTTTTGAATAATTAGTATTTATCTCTCTTTGGTGACTCTTGGCTCTTTTACATAGTCTTGTATGCAAACGTAGTCGATTAGGGTGGGTGTATGGATTCCTCATTTGTTCCATTTTTATCGCTTTCCTGTCAGGTTTTTCGCATTATATTTTGTCGCAAGTCCCCAATCCTTGGAAAAATAAGACCGAAAACCATGTTAGCAATAAAATGCATTTGTATTAGGTCTCGCACCTGTTACGTAGTACTTCCGGGTCGTAGTACCCAAAAGTAGTCCCATTTAGAAATTTTGAGTTTCAACTTCTGGTGCATAGTTTTGCTGGTAAGAGATGAGCTGGTAGAACACTGATGTGTTTCCTGTATAGATTATAGTCCTGCAATGCTCCCAAAGTTTGTTTTTATTGCTTATTGCAGGACTATTTGTTTGGGATGTATGAACACAAATGCCGGTACCTCGGCTAGATTTGACAGCTAGTGCACTGATTTTCGGACGGTACTAATACACTTTGCTCCGTAGAAAAAAATGAGACGATTGAGGTGTCCATTTTATTACAGTTCCTGAGAGTTGAATGGACAAACTTGATGTTCCTGTATATAGCTAAGCATAAAAACACTATTCTTCATTCAGCAGAGTCTTGAAAATAGCTGATTTAACATTGGAGTCAATGGGAATTCAAGATCTCAAAAGTAACAGGTGTATGACCCGATGTGATCAGATTGCTAAAATGTATCCATACGCGTGAATGACGTCATAGGATGCAAAAATGACGTCATGGGCGTTGTAAACTGATTGGCTGCTCCCATTTTTTATTCCATTTGGCGTTTATGGAGGTATTTTGGCAAATATATTTTATGTAGTGGAATAATCGTTCATCGAATTCGTTTTTCCACCTGATAACAACCCATTCTCGTGACATATTTTTGATATTAATCGAAAGGAGTTGATTATCCTCTAGTTATTGAATGTTTCAATCTTTCAAATTCTATTTCAAATTAGGTTCCTAATAAAACTGGTTGTTCCAATAGTGGAAAGACAACGCAACCAGTGTTTCAAACAAAACACGAAAATTGAAGTTATTACTTCAAAGCTTGTATTCCATTTCAAAAGTGGTTGTAACATGCGTCAAATACTCTTTCTAAGTTGTCAACAGCTATCTGAAACACCAATTCTAACAGATCCTTTTTTGCCTTGGACCTTACCTCGTTTTCGGCTCGTTCATCTAGCTCAACCTTGAACTCGATAAACCTGGCTAGTAGGGGACATTCCAATAGAAGACCCGTATAATCCTTTAACAAACGCTAAATTTTCGACTGTCCCAAATTGAAAGAGTTTGCAGACGACATTTCAAAATGTGATGAAATTGTAAAATATTCTTCTGATAGGGCAGAAAACTTTGTGGGAAAAAGAAAAATTGCTTGTTAAGAGCAATTCGTCTCTTTCCTACAATGTTTTCTAGAGTAGTCTACAACACACTCGTCAAATGTTATTTTTTGGTAATGGGTTAACTAACCTCTACCGACGTTTGACCTTACCTCGTTTTCGGCTCTTTCGTCTAGCTCAACCTCAGCCTCGATAAACCTCGCCAGTTGGGGACCTTCCCCACACCCGTACTTGGTGAAATAATGGACGGCTGCAAACTGTATGATGGTCGCAAGGACGAACACAAAACACATAGCCACGTAAACGTCTAGTGCCGTGGAGTAGGACACACGGGGGAGGTCATTTCTGTTGTCCAGTCCGATAAACGTCATGGTCAGTACCGTGGTCGTACCTGTAAAATGATTGTAGATTTTGGATATTACAATTGATGATGGGAACCAGAAATTTGCCTCACTTTCGGAACCTAGAAAGCGAGTAAGTGACAATGTCTTCAGCCTTAGACAAAAAACAAGCCTTTGTTTCGAAAGGCTACTTAACCCTTATAGTGCCAGAACAAACTGCATGCTTATGCAAACAGGTTAGATCCAGGCCAGCCGCCAAGTAAATTGGAGACTGGCCTGTGATCTAACCTGTTTGTGACTCTGAGTCTCTTTCCTCACCAAATTTAAACAAATATTAAAGGTTTAGGAAAGCAGACGACACAAACATTTATGTTAGAAAATTACTCAGCATTCTATGGGTTGAACCATGCATTTTGTGTTAGCTTTAAGTTCCCACGTATTTTGATGTAAAGGTACCATCGTTTCGTCATCTAAGATATTAAATGTCCTGTACAATATCAGTTTCTTGTCAGTATTGACTTCATTCCAAGTTAAATGGTCAGTAATGTTGGAGGCGCGTATTATGGCCTTGGGTGTTATTTGACATACATAAGTTTTAAGAACAAAAGTTACATGGTTTTTAGACTAACCCCTTCTTAAGTATAGCAAATAAAATGATTTTGCAAACGCACTTGGATTGGATGAAGATAATTAAATCGTATTCGTACCCAAATTTACAAAGAGACCATTCGATTGATAATTTCTCCTCTGCGATGAATCATGTATAAAACACACTGGGTATCATTTACTTTTGCAAACTATAAACCAACACTACCACCGCCAGAAGAATAAGCACTGTAAATGTTTGCCTTCTTTATTCGTAGATCGGTTTTATTCCTTCTCATAGGCGTTGAACCGTACCCCCCAGGCGACTTTCTCAAAAGAGCACCGTTTTAAAAACCCATTTTCCATGGCTTTGAATGGGAGATATTATCGCATAAAGAACGGATTCAATCGGAAGATAATAGGACAAAACGTGGAAATACGGTATCCCATTTAAATTCCTCCCAAGACAAAAAACATGAACAAGCTATTTGTTATCATTGGTGCAAAGGAATGAATCGCTCTTCTGTAAAACATGCTCGAAAAGAGCATTTCAGTCCTACTACGGGCACAATGAAATAAATCAACAACTACGAACTTTCACATGCAAGCTTATTGTACAAATTATAGACTTTCACACACAAAGAATATTACCTGAAGGTACAGCGACATTTACAGCGTAACTGCGTACGTTAGCTTGGACGATATCATGGATTTTATCGTCATTTAATGTGAATCAAAACAGCTTTTCTCCGAGAGTGGTTTGAATGAACAATGCCCTATGGTAACAATAGCTCACTCTACTCGTTGCGTTTGCAAGATTGATGTATTATCTGTAAACGCGATCTGATTTTTAAGACGAACAACCTAAAACATCATTATTCTAAAATCACCTTCGCTATAGACTTCTATTAGAGGTTTTTTAAGCCGTGTGTTGACTCTAATCAGACATTTCACATTATGAATTCCTGGTACGCACAATTATATTTTGTTAGAACATTATCAAGAAATGTTAAAGGCTTCTATCATTAAAAAGGAAACGACAAGATTCGGTATGATGCGCAATAGACCTTATATATTAAAGCTTTTTCTGATGGACCTATTGGATAAACACGTTGATTAGAATTGCGTATGAGATATATCCTGCTTGGAACAGAATACTACAAAGACAAGTACCTGTGTCAATTAAAAGTTGTTTACACAGAAGACAGAAAACTTTAAGTTAAAATGAAATGTCGTTGAAACAATACAATGTTTGTATTGTTCTAGTCTATACACTTAGGCATTAATCATCAAAAGCATTATAAATTCAAGCGTCACTTTATCAAAATATATACAATCTATATGCGGTACATCCCAAAACCGTTGCAACGTTTTTTGGAAAAAAAAGTGTGTTCTCTCTTACTGCACATTAAAGCAATACTCGGGCTACAAAAGTGTTAATGCACACTTATTCCACTTCCAAACTTCATCACAGCTTTAACACCCCCAACAGAAATGTACATGACTTTCCTTATTAAACACTCATAAATTCTAAATAAAATATTTATATTTATTTTATGTAGCTAAATACTTATACATGTAGCTTCCCTTTCAAATGCTCAAATTGTCACCCAAAGCTGGGAAATCTATCACTTTTTTGGATGCAGGAAAAGTATTTGGCGTGTAATCATGGCCATAACAAACCAAGTTCCAATGCATATTGCAGTATTTACATTTATAGGGGTATGCGTTATTTGGCTCACTGTAATTTGTGTTTAGTACGATTGTGTAGACCTTAGATACATAACTAACGATCCATGTTCTATGACTCGCTTGGTCTAATGTAGATAATGTATCTCAGACAACGTATCAATAAATGAGGTTTTCTAAGACATACAAAGGGCCGTTATTTTAGACTTTGTATGACAATGTATTCCTAACTAGACTTTCTATGATGCATTCGTCTGTTGATACGGTTGTTTTTAGGTTATGTATACAGGACAAACGATATTTGTTGCTGAACATGTTTATATTTACCGAGTGCGATTCTATCTGACGTTGCCTCTCTGTTAATCCAGAAGGACACCCAGGACAAAACCACCAATAAGCAACATGGCACATACACGTTGATCAGGAAATAGCCCATGTGTCTTCTCAGGTAAAATTGGACCGTTAATATCGAATGGAAGGCTGAAATATACACATGGAAATGCGAAAAAGCGTATGAACTTTAACCCTTCACCAAACGCTAAATCTTTAACTGTCCCAAATTCAAAGAGTTTTCATTCAAAATGTGAAGAAATTTGAAATTACTCTTCTGATAGAGTACAAAACATTGTGTGAAAGGAGAAATTTCCCGTAACGAGCAATTTCTCCATTTCTCTCAGTGTAATCCAGAGTCGTCTGCATATCTAATAGGTCTGTTAATCTAATAGGCAAATGTACCTGCCCTTACTCATAACATTGCAAAAAAGGGTTAACGAAATACATGTATTATGGTTATCGCTTCACAAGCAGACAAATGACACACGTTTATTATTTAAGTCGTTTTGTCTGTGATCGAAAACATAAACACTATATAAAGTAAATTAAATTCTCCCGTAAATGAAACTGTAGAGACATATTAAAAGATAAGCAGTCGTCTTATTAATAGGAAAGGCAATTCATATACTCATGTTTTGTTGAGAATTCTCGTTCCGAAATGCAATCATCTAGTGATATCAAAATTATGATTGGAACTAAAATATAAAAGAGTAAATGAGAGCATTTTGACAACATTGACGACTTCCCTTTCTCTAGAGCGTTGGCGGATGGATTCGCTAAGGAGTTGGCTGTTCAGCATAAACGACATGTTTCTAACGAATTATAAATGCCAATTCCGCATGATGTAATCTCAGCTATCAACATCTCAAACGTAGTTGAGAAATTCTCTTTACTTATACTTGCATAATTCAATCCAACAGCAATTCCGAGCGAGCGGAAAAACCAGGAACACATCCTATCGCGTAGATATGACCTCCCGACCCAGAGTTATCTGTCTCTCTATCATTTCCCGAGTTAACATGAAAAACTACTTTGACGTTTCCCGCGAAAACTTGAAATCGCATCACTCAGTAAGATATCAGAGAAATCCGCACAGTTTTGAATTGCTTTATTTCTGTCCTAAACGGTTGGTCCTTCGAATCAATAAAGGACACATTAAATGGAATCTGTGACATTGTCGAAAAAAGGCTTTTAACCCTTTACCAAATGCCAAATGTTAGACTATCCCAAATTGAAAGAGTTTGAAGACGACATTTCAAAATGTGATGAATAGGGCAGAAAACATTGTAGGAAAACTAGAATTGCTCGTTAAGAGCAATTCCTCCTTTTCCCACAATGTTTTTTGTAGAGACGTCTGCATTTACGATACATGTTTTTATAGTTCTGTTACTATGTTGTTGTCATATATTTTTACCAAATAGATCTATCTATAAATCTATCTATCTATCTTTAGGCCTACCCCCTTTAAACATTTCCGTTCCGTTATAGGACGGTGTATGTAGCAAGTCAAACTGTGAGAGCGTCATTCCCTCCGATATCTCCACGGAATTCCCGCTTCCGAACCGCCACTCATACACCACCTCCTCCTTCGGATAGGCAACTGAAAAATTGATAATATACATTCAACGGACTCACTGGTAATTAATCCTTTCCCAAACAATAACGACATTTGAACAGTTTGTTACGGACGACTCCGCAAGCAGTTTCTCCTTTTCCCAAAATGTTTTCTGCTCTATCAGAAGATTATCTTCCAATTTCATCACATTTTGGAATGTTGTCTGCAAACTAATTCAACTTGGGACAATCGAACATTTGGCGTTTTGTAAAGGGTTAAGAGTAATCTGGTATAAACATAAGTACGGGAACATGATGAGCTGTTTCATACTCATAGATTTATTAATGTAAAACAGCTAGTTTTATACACTTGTACATGCATGTCAACAGGTCAACTCATTCCGTAATCATGCATTCTCCAAAGTCTGAATTTTTACGAAGCAATTCAGGACCGAACATACTAAAGCACGACATGACTAATAGATTCATCGCCGCTGTTCAATCGAATTCGAAAAACCTTTTTATAGTATGATGACGAATATTTGTTTTGAGTGAAAGAAAAATATATTTCATATGCTATTATAGTGCATATCAATGCATATTCGGCATTAGGATATCCTGTATGTTACTTTCATCAGTACAGTTTCACCAAAATCTTGGATCGAAATTTCTGCCATTAATCAGATATGTAAACGCATTATGAATCATACGCGGTGACTTTTACTCTTCTGGGATAAAGAACAGTACACTCTATGTTCATCATGGACCGTTATTTGCGATAACAATATATATACAATTAAATTTTATAAGCTGCTGCTAATTGATCGCATCTTTCTAAAAGTAGAATAGTTTACGCGAAACTGTGTTGATATCTTCAGTCACTGTACGTATGATTTACCGCCTTCCCCGTTAAGGACGCATTCATCAAATTTAACTCCTTACCTAAAATGCCTCACGTTGTTCAAAGCATCTTCGACAGAAACTTTAAATCAGCACAAGTAGAAAGCAATGGATTGATCCTTTTGCCACAATGCTTTTTAACCTAACTTACGATACCAACTCAAGTTAAAAATCAATCATTTTACCGTCTGGTTTGCTTTCAATTTCGACCCGTCCACGAATTGCCGTATACATATAGTGTAATTGGTAAGGGAATCTCAATTTCAGATGAAATTTACAAGTTACAGTTCAAGTAACGCAAATTCAATTTCCGGTGTGTTCGTTTTTAACTTGGACAACGACTTATCGAGGGTTTAATGCAATACTATAGTAAGTGCTCCATGATCATGAAGCACTTACTATAGTCTTGCATTAAACCCTTGATATACGAGATCTAAAATATCCCTTCCGAAAATGTGGCCAGGACCAGTCGTTTAATATTTATAGACCCCTCTGCTGCGAGACTGCGTTTAGTGGTCATACGATTAAGGACATTGTATGGAAAGATATAGCATCTTCAAAAAAGTTTGTCCAAGACTAACCTGCAAAGACTTTTAAGCCTAATTCTC
Source organism: Cerastoderma edule (assembly GCA_947846245.1). Classification (NCBI taxonomy): domain Eukaryota; kingdom Metazoa; phylum Mollusca; class Bivalvia; order Cardiida; family Cardiidae; genus Cerastoderma; species Cerastoderma edule. Next base: position 41,599,320 of record OX401408.1, read on the forward strand.
GACAACGCCTGAGGTATTGTCGTTATGTGTGTTTTTCTATCTTCTATCTAAGATTCGTTGTTCAGTAGAAGAATTATTGATGGTGGAAAGAAATAAATTGTTGTAAAGAATGAGAAACATAATTAAAAACTGAATTCCATTAATGGAGCGAAATGATTTGTATAATGTTACATATAAGATGTGCTAGACAATTTTGTTATAACAAAATAATTGCATATTAAAAAGATATCTAGATGTTATACTCTCGAAAAATGGGACATACAGTGTGAATATACATCATGTGATGCGCTTGATCTGCATTCAGCTGTATATTTCACACTCTGGTCTTCATTGAAACAATTAATCTCAATGATTCAATATTTGTCCCGATTTGATTCCATGGTGTAAAGTATTTGCCTGAGGGTTCTTTTGCAATTAGTTTTTCTTAGAATATGGCACCTGTCCGACTATCAATTTATTGTTATGTCACTAACCTATCGATGACATAACGTGGTATACGGATTGACTAAGGATGTGATATTCTAAAGAGGCTCTCTCAGAGATTTGTGCTTTGGGAGTAATAATTGTTAAAAAAATGATATTTAAAAATTGTGTCACTAAACCAACGACTTTTTTCAATGTCTTTACTTATAATTTGCTAAATATCCGTGTTTTTGTTATGAGCCTTCGCGCTTGTTCTTTGGGAAAGCCGGTTTATAAATGAACGGAGGAATTCTATTTTTCGCGCTTTGCTATCACCACGTGAAAACTAAAGATAGTTCCTCTACTGCTGAGCAGCAAAGGGGAGTAATCCTGCACAGAGTTATAATCCATAAAAGCATAATCCAACGTGGAAAGTTTTTGTATTTTCTTTATTAGATTTCGCGCGATTCAGTATATATCTTTGTTTCTGCTGGTTGGTTTTCCTCCTCGCTCGACACATTTTTGATTGAAAGAAACGAAGTATGCTTCCATGCACAGTTAACCTTTCTGAAGACCAACCTAATAATTGATATTTAAAATACCACCTTTTACTCTATATGTAGATCATTGTTAAGACAGTAAACCCGTTTAAACGGTCTGCAATATCTGCGATTTTATTGTTTTTAATCTTTTCTAAACAGTTATGAGCAGGATTCAGAAGCTGTCAATAATATAGTTCTATGTTACTTTAAAACTCTATGTTGTTATTTCAATGGATGGAGACAATTTGTCTGCATCTCTTTAAGATCACACATAAACTCGCTTGACAACCAGTTTAAGTTTTTCGTAAGCTGGTATTATAAGACGTGCGGCAACGTCTGTCTGAATAAGAATCAAGAGCATAAAGTATGACTTATGTTGTGCTTAATAGATCGATGCTAACCGGGTTCTCCCTGCTCAATATGGGCGAAAATCTGTCGGGTTCAACTGCTGTGCTGCAACGATTGATTTTGTTATACACGTATTTCACATACTGTAGCTTTCGCCCTGCAAGGGTCTTTTCCAATTTATAAAATTTGATACATGTACTCTTATCTAAATTGAAATCTCTATAGCACGACTGGAGAGAGCGTAGACATGGCGTATACGTAAATACACACCATTTGAAGAGATATTGCACTTTGGTGCAGACAACTGTATTTAAGTGCGATGTATAATGTCATGGTTTGTAACGGATTCTGCCACCAAGAAGGCGTTATTCTTATTATCACACGGTGCATTTTGTAAGAAATGTGCAATAACGATATTTAATGATTATAGCTGGTGGATTAACATGTTACCGCAATGTCTTTGGCTATGTAAGTAAGGATACATACGTAATCCTTGCAGAATTGATGGTGTATTTTCTTACTAAAGTTAATTTTGCCTACACCCATTTTATGATAACGTGGCAAAAAGCGATCAGTATGTTCTTTAAAACTCTCCTATACTCATTTGTAACAAAATACATTTCAAAGTGCAAAAAAAAATATTTATCATGCAAACATAAAGTAATATTCTCAGATAAAGTTTAATACCTAAAGCAAGAGATTGTATTCCTCCAAAAATACGCTGGCTTTGACACTAAATTACCAATTTGACAATACATGAAGCACAACTTACAACTTCCTACATACAAGGGACAGGTCTGTGAGTCCAATGGGTATTTTTCAAGATGCATCCGACAACTTGCACGTATTGTTAACCTGTAATATGAAAGAGTCTGAACTGAAACCTCGAACAAAAGGCCTAAAATTGATATACACGACTGCCTTACATTTCTAAATGTTTAAAAATCTTTGTTTATTTATTTTGTTTTATTTACTTACTTTATTTTATTTAGCTTCCTCCAAAAAAGTCGTAATTTCATTCTTTGTTTATATCCTTTCCACAATAAAAGGACCGATTATCACAACTCTAGACCTATGTAATGTTTTGTATAGTATACAGTATGTGGTATGGTGGGCCGGATGCCTTTATGTACAATAAAATATTTGTTATTTGTAAAATTAGATCGCGATTTCATATGTATTTAGCTAATAATGAAAATAAGAAACTATCAAGAGAACCACGAACATCTTTCACGAATCAGAAGGAAAGTAAGTCCTTCGTGTGAAAAGAAGTTATTTATGTATTGGCTTAAGCCCATGGTGAGGTTAGGGAATTTTGTAAGGGATAAGGTGGTAGGTAACTGCTGTCTAAACCGACAGGATTTATGTCCTTCATTGCACAATTCACAATTAGTCTTGCAGCAAAGGACATTTACCCGTTTCGTGACAGATACTGTTTACATAAAACAATGGAATATAATCCTTTTTGATGTGTTGCTTAATGCTCAATAATCACACAATGTCTTCGTGGTGAGAAAAAAAGATTATTGACTTATCATTGACAAATTATTTTTTAAAGAAAGTATCAAAACAATGACATTTGCACAATGAGTACTTTTTGTGATTAAAATGTCAATGTAATTGTACCCACCTTTGTGAATACAGCACGGTACCATCTTGGTTAATCCTAAACAGCTTGTTTGGCATGGGAACCATGTGTACATAGGACTTCCCGCCATTCAAGAATATAGTGTCCGGGTACCAGAGACGGTCGAGTACTTTTATGTTTAGCGAGATATTTGGAAGGGAGATGTTAAAGGCTAGACGCTTGTCTATCCACAGCTGCCGGAAGTAACAATCCATCGAGTAGTCCTAAAATAAAAGAAGAATACTTTGGAATTAATATCTTACCTTTATGATACACCTCTTTCATGCATATGTTGCAGGAGTCGATGAAGACGACTATGGCAGAATATTTGATTACTCAATTTAAGCAGATTGTCCTTTTGTAACATGGTTTCTTCAAAAGATCGCAAATAAAGTGCCTTTTTCCATGCATCATAATTGTTTTCTGCAGGCTCCCGTTTTAAACTTGGAATAAAAGCAGAGTCCTTTAAGAGTGATTTGGTAAAACATCGCATTAAAGGTGAAGTTTCATGATGTAAAACATATTCAACCGTTAAATAGAGTAGATTATATGATCGGTTTGTGCAGACTTGGACTGACTCGGTCAATAATACCTCAAAACTAATGTATTAAAGTAAATATAAAAAAGACTTTTCTTATGAATCTTACCTCTCTAACAATAAGTGGTTGAAATTATTTGCATGTTTTAGACTCTGTTCTCACGAATTAGAAATAGAAGCAGGTAGATTTAATGGAATACCAAGAGAAAACAGACATTGTAAAATGCTCGTCAGGATTAGTTGAAAATGAATACCATTTTCTATCAGAACGTTCCAAGTACACTCAAATACGTAGAAAGCATCTTTGTAGCGGACTACAGGCTAATTCCATTATATTTATACAGTTAATGTCGTCGTCAAAAAGAAAGACTATACTAAGCATTTGTAAATATCTTTCGGAGAGCTTTGCTACTGTGACTTTAAACACTTTTGCTGTTTCTTAACCACCGACTTTCTTAATTCTTATAGTATCAACATTCTTGAAATTTCTTTTTTTGTATATTGTGCTCAATGTTTGTTGATCATCTTTTTTTGTCTAAGCCATATTCTATGTTAATGTAAATGGCCATAGACAAATTTTGTCGATGATTGCCAATAAAGAATTGAAGAATTGAAATTGTTAAAGACTCTCAATTACCCATAAAGAAAGCTCCTTGCTTCGATCGAACCTTTCCGTTTGACATGTATCCTTTGTCAAATTAATGTAAAATGTATTCGCTGTCCTTTCGCTATTGTATATTTGTACGTTGTTTTAAATATGGTTTAGGCCTTTGGCAACATTTCTTTTGGAACATCTAAGGATTGAGCGAATGTGATACTTTACTCATGAATATATCCATTTATATCTCGACTAATAGTCTCTACTTTCAAACGACGTAGATCATGTATCTGCATTAAATCAAACGAATGCATGTTATACTAAATAGACTAAATAGAGTGCATCAAAAACAATCGCAAGCTACCCTTCCCAGTTTCTATTTTAGTAAAGGGAATCTCGCGAAGAGGCATCGCATACTATGTACCGTTTGTCATAATGGGTTAACAAAGCTGTTTCGTTAAAGCGAATGTCTGAAGGAAATTGATTAAAACAGTCTGGTTTAGATCGCAGAGAAACCAAAGACATCCGTTTCTAAGCCATAATGAGGCGATGAATGAGTAACAATAACTCCCTATCGGTGTATATCAATTTAAGGCTCGCTGCTCGTCTCTACTGAAAGGTGATCTATCTTCTTTGTTGGCGAAATTAACACGGTCTGTCGTTATCTAAACAAATGTTATTTGTTATAGTTAGTTTTGTCTAGACGCTCCACATCAATCAATCATTTTTGCGAACTTTGACTCTCCAAAAAAGTAGTTGATTTTCAAGTATAAGCGTTTGAATTTGATGAAAACTATTTTGATTGAATGATCGCCTGCAACAATGATAAAGGGGTTCGAATGGCTTTTAAAGACCTCTTCAAAGTATACCTCGTCAAAGCATGCACGCAGGTGTTTGTCAGAAGTATTGTTGACTCATTACACATGCATCAACATGACTCGGGGCATCATACTTTAGAATGAACCAGCTTACTTGACCCGCAGCAGTTTCGACGAATAATCAGGAAGTACGTAGAGATGTCAATTAGATTTCCGGGTCTATTGCAAACGATTCTATGCCAAAAGTTGCGTTTCGTTACGTTATAATGCGATATTCTACCAACGTCCGAGATTTAAGGACTAAGGTATATTGCTAATTTGTTGTTCGTGAGTTCAGAAGGCTTAGGAATGGTGGATACACGGGCCATTTTCGACAGACATTAACTGCAACATCGGATACAGGTGGATGGAAGAAAAACGTTTACATGGTGAAAGGCTAAAATACTTTTACTTAGTTTTAGTTTAAACATATGTTATTGTCAATTGAACATGTAATACATACATAATACACAACATTTGAAAGTAGACATTTTACTACATGGCAAAATACTTACTTTTATCTGGTAGTTTCTCTAAGTATCGCCTTAGCAAGCAAAGATATGTTCCAGAAAAAGGCATATTCGAAATATATTTCGATGTAACTGTCACATTATAGCATATGCTGCTTTATGGGGCAATGATAGCTTTGTATGTAGAACAGATGGCGAAATAAATGCTTTCATATTTCATCTTAAAGTCTGGTTTTAACATCACATGGTTATTAAAAGGCCCAAACAACACAATAATCATGCCATTTTATCTTCAGGATTGCGAAAATCCAGGGTATAAGAGAGCTTTGATGAATGCTGGTTCGATAGACATTAACATTCAACTTAATACAGGTTGTGTCTTAATTTACGAAAGCTAATGGATATAACAACATTTCTGGATTAGCGGATGGGTCGGAAACCATTCTCTCTTACAGTAGCGACATAACTGTCCTTTAAAACTACAGGTCCAAGGTCCAACTGTCCAAACAGATCCAATTTGGCTTGATACGAACACATTTATCTTTCTTCACGCTCAGCGATAAAGGGAAATTAAAAACTCCGAATTACAAGGAATCCGAACAGAAACATTAATGTAATCCAAATTACCCTGGGACTCGCTATTTCTATGCTGCTATGGGATAGCCATAGTGAAATGCAAGGAATCCTGTCTCTGGCATGAAAGGGAAGTGCTATTACGGTGAACCCACTTGTGCGGAAATTGTCTCGTTCTAAATGTCTCTTTGTTAACAGACTGATTTAAACTTTTTCATTAATATCCTTTCTCTAGCGCGGATGGTTTGAAAACTTTAATTTCTTGAATTATTTGACAATTTGACAAAATATGATACATACAATCATACGAAATGAGTCTTAATTTGTCACGACGGTTTGTTTGGTCGCTTTGAAAAGAATATTTGGAATTTCCTACCAAAGAACAGTCTTTGCCATTACATTAGCGAATGATTTAACTTTTTTGAAACAGGGAAAGGATTTGTTCGTAGAAAAAAAATGCAATCTTGTTCAAATTTGAAGGCTCAACTTCCGACTATACACAACTTGCAAGGCATTATCGGTAGCAGAATTGAACATTTTTTTTGTCGAAAAATTTTAAGACTTAGTCTATGTTTAGAAACGATATATTTAATACACCATATAGCCTTCTACACGTTCAAGGCAAAATTAAAGAAATAAATCTGGCCAAAAGAAATTGTTTAAATTATTTCTTAAAACATTATTACAATAATCTAAAACGAACTTGTTTTTTATCCAATGCTCTTAAGTAAAGGTGTTTTTTTTTTTAAATCTCATTACTTCATCTTCTTTTGCTTTAAACCGGTACCAAAACCAAATATACAACGTGCCTTGTAACATACTTCAACGTTTGAATGTCGAAATAAAAAGGGATTGAACCAATACAGCTTATGATTTGCTGTATGGTATACAATTAAAAATAGATACTGAAAGCGTGATTAAATCAGGAAATGGCAATATATCTAAGTATGTACAGACTTTATTCGGTTGATCCCGAATAAGTTGTAACACATTTATATTTTATTAAACATGTAAATTCCCTACATTAAAGTTCTTAAAACTTCAATAAAAACTAATTTTGCTTCCAATCGCTATTCTCGGGAGGGCATCATACATCAATACGGCTGTATAAAGTTTTGAAGAAATTAATTGTAATATCCAGCTCTTCTCAAATCTGTGAACAATCAGCTTTAAGGAATGGGTCGTAATTGGGTTTTACTTACCATACTCCGTTCATTGATTGGTCCCATGGAGCGTACGAGAATGTCTGTTTTAATCACAAGGGGTGACTCTGTAATGTGATACAAGGACATTCGTGTTAAGGTGATTCTGATCGGATAAGACTACCGGAAGCGATCGAACGAAGTCGTAGAACAGGATGCGTTTCCATTTAGATAGGTTTGAACCCTATGTACATTGTTCATAGATAACAACTAAAATACGTTTAAATAAGTCTGAACCTAATACCTCTGCCAGAGACATCAACTAAAATGGAAGTGACATAGCAATCCTTTTGGATATAATGAATTTGATTAGTATAATCCTTATCATCACTCGATCGAGAACGGAGAACAAGAGAAAGACAAAATCAATAAACTTTTCTTTGATTAATGTTTCTTTCCATTTTGGTCAATTTTGCTTTCGACAATTCCTCAGTTAATCAGAGTTTCTATCCAGTGCTTCATATATACTCAGTCTCGCGGTAGTAAAGAAATGTCAATGTGTGTCAAAGTACATTTTGCCAACCAATATTCAATTCGAATTTGATATGTTTTACATGTTAAAAATGTATCTTATTGACATTAATGTTTTCTGTTAATGAAGTTCACATTTTCAGCATGAACGTTTTCTCGTACACGTATTCATCCTGTTGAAACGGGTGCTCATCTCTGTAACAGTATTGCAGTTTCATGTACTCGACTTACACTCTACCTCACCTGCTTTACTTGCAAAGCTGTTTGTCAAGTAATATCATTCACTAAAACGCTTTAAGTTTTTGTCTTCAGATCAAAAACTCGGTACATGACTGCATTAATTTCTGTTCATTTGATAAAGCAATATTCTATGTTATTGCTTTGCCGTTGATTGCCATTAAAGAAATTGAATTGATATACTTAACGCTCGAATATATATGGTCAAATTTTTAAATAAGTCTTACATAGAGAGCAAACTTACCGCCGAATCCGGGCCGTAATCTTCTATCATATCCCATCAGAAGCCGGTCTAACTCGTTAGTGATATTTTTGTTACCGATATAGATATCATCTGGTATATCTTCAGCTTGAATAACAGCACTGTGAATGAAATAAAGGATGTTGATAACATATGCAAATGCGATTTCTACAATATATGTTTCAGTCTTATCCCGCAAAAAGTACGCGTGTTGATTCCATGGTAAATCCAACAGGTATATATATATAGCATGATGGCAAATTAGTTTGTTAGTTAACGTCTGAATGAAGGCACGCCAACTGTCATTAATTGTTGTCGTCTTTGGTTTGTAATGTATAAGAAATATAAATTGTATTTCAATGATAAAAACACGTTATATTTGCAACCTAATAACACTGTTCGATGGTAAGTTATATGTTAGATGAACGTAGAAACTAGGCATTCCCTTTCACCGGTTTCAATGTTTGACACCGTTAGGGTCATGCATAGTGCAGGTTCCTAAACTTACCTAATTTATCACAACTTAGACAGGGTAGCACATCATTAAAGGTGCCTTTTGGTTTCCTTTTTAATCGTCGACGATTTCCAGTAGCTCCTTTCTATGTCTTAAAGTGTAAGCTCCATATCTTTTGAATTGGATAGACATATAACACAAGGATTTACAACTTGACATACATAAGCTAAGGCATGTGATTGTCATCCGTACCGCGCTTTATCGGATACTCCAGCTGTTCGTTTGAAGTCGAATACGTTATATAAGACGTCTTTGCCTCTGTTCAATTTTGAATCATGTGAAAAGGACTGCAAATATGAGTTAATACTTTATACGAATAATTGTTCAGGTGCTTTTCTTAATTGTAAGTGCTTCTTTCTTAAGACCAGGGGCCCGTTTTACTAAACAGTTTACGCTTAAGATTTGCGTAAGTCTAAAACAACAAGTCCTTTTATTTCAATATTTGGCAAAGCAATATTGCAAAGTAACACATCATTGGAATCGTCTCTCCGAGACGCTTCCAATGACGTGTCACATTGCAATATTGTACTTTCATTGAAGATATTATCCATGTTAATCAATTATGACTTACGCAAACATTTTCCGTAAGTTGTTTAGTAAAACGGTACCCAGGAATTGTATGTATCCCTTACGCCATAATGAGCCAGTGTTAGACTGAAACATGCACTATTTTATTGTAAAGGACGTTTAATAATAGAACAACAAATTGGTCAGTCTTTTAAATGTGTGTCATTCCTAACTTTATCAGAGTGTCGCATCTGCTGCAGTAGCATATATAAATCACTTAGACAAATGGTAAATTGCTCTTAGTGAGTAGTCTTTGCTTACGCCAAACACGCTCTACTCGAAATTTTTATATACATATCTTATGCAATTTTCACGAATACCCATTGGGAATTGTTTCATAAGTACATGAGAAGTTAATTCAGGAAAGCCTGCAGTGCTTCACTCAGAAATCAAATGATGAATTGAGATCAACTTAAAGAGTTTTGTAATATCGTATAAACTTGTCACATGCCAAAGCTTTTAAAGGTATTCTTATAGTCAATTAATCCGATTTTAAGTATATTGCAAAGTTTTCTTAGTGCGATTTCAACAGCAGTATTGATGCTGACACGTTACACAGTGGTTCGTTTTGCCATTACCCGACCTTGTGTAAACGAAAACAAGATCCACCAAGCTCAGCTGTTATCTGAATGACTGAAAGGCGTTAATTGGGTGCAATTACCATGATATGAATAAACGAGGTTTTAAGAGGGTGGGATATGTACGTTTGTCTAGAAATAATTCACAGAGGCCAAATAACGATCAATTCGTATATCGGCGATAGGTGAAATGAGCTTTCACAAAATTACTTATTTACATAACTATATTTGCATTTTCAATCGTCTGAGGGGTCTTTGATAAGTGTAAATGATCCTGATAGTTGTTGCTTACAATATTCGGCTTGATAGTAAGCCTTGATTCTCACACCGATTCAAAAAGATTTTTGGTAAGGTAATAAGATATCGGTCACTGTATTCATACTAACGTCTTGTACATGTGAACAAGTCCATTGCTCTGCAGTTGGATTTTAAGTATTGTTATATCTAGAACCCATCGCAACAAAGTCTGTCATTTATCATTGGAATTGAAAGTTTATTTAAGTCATTTTTACTTTACACGGCCATATTTGCAATAAGATCGAGAATTGCAAAATTACTAGTATAAAACCCAATGCTTTACAAATATTATTGCTATCACCATGCACAAGCAATGAAGAGAGTAATAGGTGTTTCATTTAATATATCGTATATCCATATTTGTCTAAACTGTTGATATTGGTGCATTCTGATAGGTCGTTTGAATGCAGTGCCCTTCATTTGTTCTTGTGAATGATACACCAACATACTGCCTTTGTGAATAATAACAACGCACAATAATTTCGAAAGAAGGGCGGATGATCAACATTGAATTTGCTCTAAAGCCCTACATACGTGTACTGATCAAGCCCTTGAAGTTTAACTCTTTCATAAACGTCAAATTTTCGACTGTTCCAAATTGAAATAGTTTGAAGATGACATTTTAAAACGTGATGAAATTGAAAAATGATCATCTGATAGGACAGAAAGCATTGTGGGAAAAAGAGAAATTGCTCGTAAAGAGCAATCTCTTCTTTTCCCACAATGTTTTCCGAAGTAGTCTGCAAAGAAAAACGGTCACATTTCGTAATTGTTTGGCAATTGGTTGAGGAAAGCTACCGGCTTGTACATATAGAACATATAGAGTGGTTATGAAGGCATAATTCAGATTGAAAAGTATCTCTTAAGAATAGCGGTGTAGACAAACCCTCTTAGACGCCATTAGGGGCTATTGTACAAGTCATGCAACCCCTGAATTTAGTCTGAGTGATTAATGTCTTTTTTCATTACGCTGTAAGTGCAATGCTATATCTGCACACGCACAAATTATGTGTCTATCTTGCAATGATATACCCCCATAAATCCATTACCAAACAATAACGACATGTGACCAGTTTGTTGCAGACGACTAAGGAAAAGATGGTGAGAAAAGGAGATCTTGCTCGTATCGAGCAATTTCACTTTTTCCCACAATGTTTTCAGCCCTATCAGACGATACTTTTTCATTTTCATCACACTTTGAAGTATCATCTGCAAACTCATTCAATTTTGGACAGTCGAAAAATGTGGCGTTTGGGTAAGGGTTAAACAGTCTGTTCGCCGAATGCAAGTTTACAAAATTAAAGGAATATCTTGTCACAGGAATGCTGTTAATATGCCGTTTCTTGACATTTAATGATATTATGTATGGCCCCTAACATAAACAAAAAAAATGTCAATAACTTGTTACCGTTCTAGAATAGTACCCTCTTTTAGCCCCTTAGATTAAGCCCCATTTTGATCCATCAATATACCTAAATTGTGAAATGTAGATCGAAATGGGCAAACCTCTTACGGTTTCTCTCAGTCACTTCTGAGGTATGTATGTTGTACCTATCGAGAAATTGCTTTAGTGTAACCCTTTTACAAGGCTTTCACTGATCCTGATAAGCTATACTCATATAGAGCGAACGATCGAGATGTTAACATATATGAGCTTTAAATATCAGACTTCCGAGAAAACACAAAGACACATGAACGTTTTGGTTCCATTCGAACTCGTTCGTTTTTCGTTCACACGATTCCCTCTTTAAACTTAACATACGTTCTTCTATTACAAACATTGAATTGCATCTCCTTGGATCAGTAGGTATTGTTTTACCATCCATTCTACTTGTTTATAGTTTTAAGAAAACTATTGCTGAAATGTCTTTACTTGACATGAAACTCTTAAAGTCTCAGTCGTAGTCAAACATTTACATCGTTGTTATCCATAAGGATAGTTACACCTTAGTCTTCACTCTGCATGAAACACAGGATTTCGATCAAGATAATACAGCAGGAAGTGGTTGTAGAAAATGAGTCATAGACCTAGACTCTCGTCCAGAAACAAGTTTGAGAAATGCATGACAGCTTCTCCTCGGGATTGGATGTCTGAGACTGATTTGTATTTAAAGAAGCGTCATTCCAGCAACACGTTTCAACATGAAATCTTATCTAAATGTCTAAATATTTGCTACCATTTGAAATATTTCTTCATCAATGCCGCCTGTAAAGATCAAATGTAAATTAGTATGTCTCATCAAAGGGCAGGCCATTTCCCCTTCAGAAATGGTATCTTAGATCCAGTGCCACCACTACTTTTGAGCGAGGTATTTGTTAATTGAAATTATGTAATTCAATGATTGTGTAATAAACAAATAACCGAACAATATGTACTAGAAATGGAGGATACCCTTTATGAAAGACAATTATCTTATCCAGTGAATCAATGTGAATTCAAAACGAATTATTTTATGTTACGGCCCCGAGAGCAAACTAACAGACTACGGCTTTGGAATGGCATGTTGTACATGGTTTTTCTTAAAGCGATACAATTCGCCGCTACTGGTGCTCAAAATTTAAGCAGGGGTGTCTTCTCTCAAGAGCTAAACGTACACCACTATACGACCACGCATATGTGTATACTCCCATAAGGTTGACACATAACGAACGTATGTTCTATTAGGCATTGGCTCTCAATTTAGTTTGCAGCATCCTATATTATACAGTTAAACCTCTATACCTCAAAAAGAAGGGACGTCATGAAAATGTTCGACATCCAGCGCACGATGTATATATGTCTGGAATATCAAGACGTGGACAATGAGAGGAAAATTCGGGAATACCGTATTTACTTCCTCGTATAGAGTTCGACACTAAGAAGTTCGAGGTATCGATATTCTACTGTACTGTTTACCCATTACCTGATAAATTTATCAAAATTCATAAAAACAGCATTAAATGCTCGAAAAAGCCTACTTAGTGTCCGATTTCGTCGTAGATGTAGCTAAACATTTTTTTCACTCTTTTTTTCTCAAATGATCTATTAAGCTTTTTCCACGAAATTCAAAAAATATAATCATTAAATTACGTGAAAGTGTTTTGTATTTGTATTTGTATTTTTAAATAGTTAATATTGTAAAATGACTATGTATATTGTACTTGTCAAATAAATCTATCTTCTGTTCTGTTCTGTTCATTACCAAACATTAACGGTAGTTGACTAGTTAGTTGCAGAAAACATGGAACGAACGTGTATGAAGGGGAGGAAATGCTCTTAAGGAGCAAATTTTACTTTTCAAACAATGTCTTCTACTCTATCAGAAGATCATTTTTCAATTTCATCACATTTTGAAATGTCGTCTGCAAACTATTTCAATTTCTGAAAATATCAATGTATCAACTATCCAAGACGTAGCGACATACTCATAGTCAATATATGATTTTCCCTGTCTGCAGTGTAATTGTTCTTACATTGATATGTCTCACTGCGACTAAATAAAATCGAATTGATTCATCTTCTGCAAAAGCAATTCAATTTGCAATATAAGCGTTTAATGACGTCTGTGGTGTCAAAATGGTCTTCCAGAAGGTATTTTATGTTTGTTTACCCATCCTTTACTAGACAAATGAGCTTTGATCATCTAGCGAAAGAGAAAGTCGGTCATGTTGTTTGGTAAAATAAGTTTAAAAATCAGTCCGATCAAAATCCGAACTTTCTGTTGCTATAAATTACTTCGGTCGTATTATCATGGCTGATAAATGCTCTACCGCACTACAATGATGCCGACGACGAAATCGGTTGCTCAACTTCCGGTTAAGCATTTTTAGGGTATGTTTTTGCCATTGTTCTGCATTTTCAGACAAGAAATCAAATATCTAAAGACATGAATCAACCCTTATTGACTCCAACGCCTATAGGTAAGGTTTCAGCTTTGAACTCGAGAAATTGGCTGAGATTTCGTTACTTTTGCTCGCGGAAGGAACTCAAAATACGTCCTCCCGATACCCCGATCGCAAAACTAGTAAAATATCAGGCATATTGTCATTTTATGTCAAGGTAGATAGATGTTCTGGTAAAAAATATTTGTCCTGTAAATGAATTCATGCAAAAGATATTCTATAATATTATGTATTAAATCGTCTTTCAGTAAATGTAGTGGAAGCAAATTGTATGGCCATAATCGATCGGCCGACACCTGTATTGAAGGAAAATAGTTCCTTCACCTTAATAAATAAAGGTGGCGTTCCGATCACACACAGCGTCCGTGCAGCAGGATGTCCGAAAGAAGTTGTAAACACACTCCCTCCTTCCCTGCATAAACTTGTTCAAAGACTAAAAAGATTTTTGTGTTTAAATTGTCTCAGTAATTCGTTGCGTATAAATTGTCTTTCCATCTTTGATTTCGGTTCAATGTATGATGACATTGCCATAGGTATGAAACTTGATGAAAACTAGATGAAAACTAGTTCAATGTATAATTGTTTGTCATTTTTATGAAATAAAAGATCAGTGCAATGTTTACTCAAAGCTACCAAGTGGTATAGTTTGCAGCACAACGTGTTTGTTTGGATAGATCATCGCATTTTTGGCTAGTGGTGCGGTTGCGGTCTTTCGAATTGCAATCTCGAATTGCATCGGCGAGAAAAATTGACGAAACCTCAGCCAAATCCACGTTGAGAGATCTCCATCACCATCCAAAGTGATGATCGCGTATGTGTTCAGACCATTCTATAGTCTAGCGGATAATGTAGCGTGTGTGCATTTATCAATAGAAGAAACAATCAAGCGACATTACCGGTAATCCAAAGACATTCCATTAACAATAAAGTTATATCTTGTTCGACATTTATTGGATTCGTGCGTCTCTCGTCCGAAGATGCGAACAGAATGGGACGTTTTATGGCCGCTCACCGATATCTGTAATAACAGAACTACAGTATTCTTAATTACAGATGTAAGTTGTCATATTTGTAACATTATTCAGATTGATGTGTAACCTTTATGAAAAAAAGGGTAATTAATCGAGTATTCGTTTCGCTTGTTGCTTAGGCAGTGCATATATAGAGTAAACAATAGAATCCATAGGGGTGTAGTTAAAAGATCACTCGTTGTTATCATCTACTGACTGAATTAATTAAAGCATACAATGTATAATGATCGTTTCTGTCCAAAGCATGCCTTGCTAGAAAAATTATTAAAACCTGAGAGATACTTAGTATTGTTTATCACGCATTTGAAAAGGGATATAGCTTGCAGTTTGTTACATTTCAAAAGATTGTCGTATGACATGGGGTATCTGTTTAAATCTAAGTAACGATGTCGATCTTTATCATGCGTTTTTCGTGAATGATATTTCAGAATGATATTTCAGACCGGCGCCGTGAGTTAAAAAACATAAATGAATAGTTTTAAATCTCAATGTGTGGAGGCTTTCTTTTAAACAAGACTATCTCTCGACAAATATAATTCAATAATATAAACAGAAAAGTCGCGAAACATCAAGAAGCTCTATCTGCAATGAAGGGGAATTATTCTAGAAATATCTTGTCAAAGGAAAAATGGTTGTTCGAGAATGCTTCAATTTGGAAAAGCATCAGATTCCCAAAAGTTGTAACCCGTTTAAAGCACTCTACTCATTACATAGAGCGGCTGGTCGCCTGTTCATCATGGGGCCAATTTTCGGGGATCGTTTATCGAAATCAATTCTATTATGTCCTCTCTAAACACTTTATCCGCCCTACATCTATCATAGCCTTTACTTAATACAACCCTGTCAATCTTCTCTACCCTTCGATCCAAATGCGTTGGGAGAAATAACCCTTCATTCCATAAACATTTATCCGGCGGGTCTACTGTAGAAACAGTTAGAAACCACTCTAAATGATACGATTCATTACTAAGTAATTCATTTATTCTCTCAGTGCTCTTTTGCGAATCTAATAGACAACGTTGCTTTTTCCATATTATACACAAACTGTATTGGGTCCTACCTATACGTTGTCATCTGTCCATGCTTTCACTTCTGAGCAGTTGGAGGGAGAATTGTATAAATGCCACTTTGCTATTTATCATCTATGCTCAACACATGATATTCGATTAAGCTGCTTAAGAACTCATCCTATTAAAGCAATTGATCGTTTGCTATAGCAAAGTAGGCTTTATGCATTTGTTAATGGCAGCTATAAAAATAGAATCTTGGTCCGTATGCCTCTTTTAACAATAACTCATCAATGTGTAAGAAAAGAATGAGAACTGATTATAGAAAGAATTACGACTACGAAAATGTGCTGGTCTTCACTATTAACAAACATTGACGACACTTGACCAGTTTGTTTCAAACGACTCTAGAAAAGAAATATAGGAAAAGGAGAAAATGAATTCATGCAAAAGATATTCTATAATATTATGTATTAAATCGTCTTTCAGTAAATGTAGTGGAAGCAAATTGTATGACCATAATCGATCGGCCGACACCTGTATTGAAGGAAAATAGTTCCTTCACCTAAATAAATAAAGGTGGCGTTCCGATCACACACAGCGTCCGTGCAGCAGGATGTCCGAAAGAAGTTGTAAACACACTCCCTCCATCCCTGCATAAACTTGATCAATGACTAGGAAGATTTTTGTGTTTAAATTGTCTCAGTAATTCGCTGCGTATAAATTGTCTTTCCATCTTTGATTTCGGTTTGATGTATGATGACATTGCCATAGGTATGAAACTTGATGAAAACTAGATGAAAACTAGTTCAATGTATAATTGTTTGTCATTTATATGAAATAAAAGATCAGTGCAATGTTTACTCAAAGCTACCGAGTGGTATAGTTTGCAGCACAACGTGTTTGTTTGGATAGATTATCGCATTTTTGGCTAGTGGTGCGGTTGCGGTCTTTCGAATTGCAATCTCGAATTGCATCGGCGAGAAGAAATGACGAAACCTCAGCCAAATCCACCTTGAGAGATCTCCATCACCATACAAAGTGATGATCGCGTATGCGTTTAGACCATTCTATAGTCTAGCGGATAATGTAGCGTGTGTGCATTTATCGATAGAAGAAACAATCAAGGGACATTAGTGGTAATCCAAAGACATTCCATTAACAATACAGTTATATCTTGTTCGACATTTATTGGATTCGTGCGTCTCTCGTCCGAAGATGCGAACAGAATGGGACGTTTTATGGCCGCTCACCGATTTCTGTAATAACAGAACTACAGTATTCTTAATTACAGATGTAATTTGTCATATTTGAAACATTATTCAGATTGATGTGTAACCTTTATGAAAAAAGGGTAATTAATCGAGTATTCGTTTCGCTTGTTGCTTAGGCAGTGCATATATAGAGTAAACAATAGAATCCATAGGGGTGTAGTTAAAAGATCACTCGTTGTTATCGTCTACTGACTGAATTAATTAAAGCATACAATGTATAATGATCGTTTCTGTCCAAAGCATGCCTTGCTAGAAAAATTATTAAAACCTGAGAGATACTTAGTATTGTTTATCACGCATTTGAAAAGGGATATAGCTTGCAGTTTGTTATATTTCAAAAGGTTGTCGTATGACATGGGGTATCTGTTTAAATCTAAGTAACGATGTCGATCTTTATCATGCGTTTTTCGTGAATGATATTTCAGAATGATATTTCAGACCGGCGCCGTGAGTTAAAGAACATAAATGAATAGTTTTAAATCTCAATGTGTGGAGGCTTTCTTTTAAACAAGACTATCTCTCGACAAATATAATTCAATAAGATAAACAGAAAAGTCGCGAAACATCAAGAAGCTCTATCTGTAATGAAGGGGAATTATTCTAGAAATATCTTGTCAAAGGAAAAATGGTTGTTCGAGAATGCTTCAATTTGGAAAAGCATCAGATTCCCAAAAGCTGTAACCCGTTTAAAGCACTCTACTCATTACATAGAGCGGCTGGTCGCCTGTTCATCATGGGGCCAATTTTCGGGGATCGTTTATCGAAATCAATTCTATTATGTCCTCTCTAAACACTTTATCCGCCCTACATCTATCATAGCCTTTACTTAATACAACCCTGTCAATCTTCTCTACCCTTCGATCCAAATGCGTTGGGAGAAATAACCCTTCATTCCATAAACATTTATCCGGCGGGTCTACTGTAGAAACAGTTAGAAACAACTCTAAATGATACGATTCATTACTAAGTAATTCATTTATTCTCTCAGTGCTCTTTTGCGAATCTAATAGACAACGTTGCTTTTTCCATATTATACACAAACTGTATTGGGTCCTACCTATACGTTGTCATCTGTCCATGCTTTCACTTCTGAGCAGTTGGAGGGAGAATTGTATAAATGCCACTTTGCTATTTATCATCTATGCTCAACACATGATATTCGATTAAGCTGCTTAAGAACTCATCCTATTAAAGCAATTGATCGTTTGCTATAGCAAAGTAGGCTTTATGCATTTGTTAATGGCAGCTATAAAAATAGAATCTTGGTCCGTATGCCTCTTTTAACAATAACTCATCAATGTGTAAGAAAAGAATGAGAACTGATTATAGAAAGTATTACGACTACGAAAATGTGCTGGTCTTCACTATTAACAAACATTGACGACACTTGACCAGTTTGTTTCAAACGACTCTAGAAAAGAAATATAGGAAAAGGAGAAATTGGTCTTAACGAGCAATTTCTCCTTTTCAAACAATGTGTTCTGCCCTATCAGAAGAATGTTCTTCAGTTGCATCACATTCTGAAATGTCGTCTGCAATCTCTTTTAATTTCGGACAGTCGAAAATTGTATGTTTGGTAAAGGGTAAACACAGTTCTACTTTTTTACAATCATTCTCTGAGTATCTCTGTGTAGAAACAAAGTTAGGAAAGGGGGATGTATAACATACACTCTGTTTAAAGACTATTTCAAAATTCACAGAAAGTCACAACACGGAATTTAGAATAAGTACATTTAGCTTCCCATCTGGCAGTATTGGCCTAGATAATCACGGGGTTTCCCCTGGTGCCTATGTAATTATTTGCATATCGTTTAAATTTGGAGGTCATATTTTCGAATCGGTGCATTTGAGTAATGGCTTTCAGCATTAATTGTAGGTTTTCTTTTAAAACATCTTAGAGAAAATAACTATGTTACGAAGATAAGGGAAATGATGTGTTCCAACTTTTTCCAGAAGAACAAAATAGCCCAATGTTAAACTCATTTTAATTCTTTACCACCTGCCACTTTTGTGTCTAGGAGTTTTATACAATACAATACAATACAATACAATAAAATATGTTTATTCAGTCAAAGGCCTCTGGCCCATAATACAATTTACATGTTAAAATATACAAATGTGTAAAAGTTGTTTATAATACAAAAGACTAAACATCTTTGTGTTTCATACTTTCTTATTTTTAGAGACTAAACATTTGTTCCTGGATTCTTAACCAGATTGCGCATTTAAGATTGTTTCATTATCATAAACACATATAAGGCTATTTTTCGTATTTGGATTTCATTTTCTGTTCTGAGGAGGCTATAAAAATTTTCTTCACCATCATTTCCATGATACCAATTGTAGAGATATGAATTACGTTGTTGTACATATTTTTCGCAATGAAAGAAAGCATGGTATTCGTTATCTATTATTGTAGTGTTAGATTCATTGAAACAAAACGTACAGATTCTCTCTTCTCTTGGAATGTTTTGGTGTCTCCCATTTTCTATCGTAAATTTGTGGTTCGAACATCTAAAGTCTTGACAGTGCCTTTTTAAATTGATAAGAGAGTCCAATAGATAAATATTTTTCAGGTTCTAATAATGATTTAAAATGTTTGTAAGTATCATGTGCGCTATGTTTGTATAATTCTCACCAAAGGGCAATCTCACGAAACCAGTGGTGCGGATGGGGATCAAACCCAGAACCGTTATGTTAAAAATCGACCATCTTAGCCACTTCTGCAATTGAAATAGTGCTTTCCTATCACAAGTACACCAGGGTACCGTTTTACTAAACAACTTAAGGAATTTTTTTGCGTAAATCATAACTGATACACATGGATAGTATCTTCAATGAAAGTACAATATTGCAATGTGACACGTCATTGGAAGCGTCTCGGAGAGACTGTGTTACTCTGCAATATTGCTTCACCATATAATGAAATTAAAGGAGTTGTTGTTTTGTACTTACGCAAATCTTAAGCATAAAGTGTTTAGTAAAACGGTACCCTGATCAGCATTTTAAGGCACTCTAAATTTGCGGCAAAATGATTAATTCAATATCTAGAAATCCGCATGAATTCAATATCATAACGGTATGACAATCTATACGGAAACAATGTTACGGAAATATAATTACGTGGGAGAGCCCATCCATTATGGAGTTTCCCGAGACCCCGGGAAAGTGTGACAATACATATCCCAGGGTGATGGAGTGTTCTACACGATAATCTGATGACCAGCATCATAGGCCCATCATGCGAGAGATGTCTAACACAGACACTGATGCTGGTTTACATGGAACCGGTTATATTAAACTCACCATGTGGTGTCGTTTTGACATCGATAGAATGCTATTGAACAGTGTTCTTCTTCATGGCTTTCTATAGCACGGAACGTTTTCTAGATGGACGTGATGTCGGTTTTTAGTTATGTTTACCGAGATGTTAGGAAATGCTGCAAGCTGTATTTTAAATCATATGAATATAAAAAGAATAACAACTTCGCGGACATGCACCCATTTGTCAACGAATTAAGTTTTGTAAAGTAATCAGTCATAGTCTTTGGTGAAAAAGTAAGTTTTTATTCAGTTTTATTGTGTGTCATTTAAACACGACTACACGCTTAATGTCACGTGCGCAATTGACCTGCTAGATTTCGCTGTTGATGCCAAATTTCTATTGTTACTTGTTCTTCGTGGGGAGGGGGGGACTTCGTTTTGGGTTAACATCTGTTCGTCCTTAGTTATAATGCGTCGCCCGGGGAAAAAAAGGTCGAGGAAAAATACACGATAAATTGTCCATATCTACTTACTTTAACATGAAATAACCTTATTTGACGATATAAGTCAAACAAAATGTTAAACATTGTTTCAATGTTTAGATAAAAATGACAACTAAATTCAGAAATTTATTCGAAAAGACGTCTATACCGAACAATTTTACAGTGAAAGAAATCAAGTAAGTGTTAAATAGTGAAGTACTACTCTTCTATTGCCGATGCAGACTATAACGAGTAACTCAAACCAATGATAGACAACAATATAAAGACGCATATAACATGCAGACGCATTGCAAAGGTGACGTGTCCCAGGAGTAAAGCGCTGAACCTATAAACAGTTAGAGCTTCACCTCCCGTCTGCATCGACGTCTAATGATTGACTCCCTCTTGAAATGAAATCATCAACGAATAAAGATCCATCCGTTACGTTGACAGCTCTCTCGTCTACAGCCGGATGCTAACGGGGCCTCCGAAAATGGTTTTCGACTTCATTTTGGAACTCTTGGTCTGACGGACATTCCACAACCGACATTTTTAACATTAGATACATTACTTATCTTTGAAACAGTTAATTGAACCCCAAGTGGAAATTTTAAAAAAAAAAGTACTCTAGTTGAACTGTCTTTTTTTGTTATGACAACGGTTTTCCGTTTCGTCTGCAGTAAATTTTTAGAATTTATCAAATATACGTTATCCTCATTACAAATATTGAAGTACATCTTCCTGGATCAGTAGGTATTGTTTTACCATCAATTCCATTTGTTAATTGTTTTAAGAAAACTATTGCTGAACTGTCTTTACTTGACATGAAACTCTTAAAGTCTCAGTCGTAGTCAAACATTTACATCGTTTTTATCCATAAGGATAGTTACACCATAGTCGTTACTGTGCATGTAACACAGGATTTCGATCAAGATAATACAGCAGGAAGTGGGTAGTAGAATATGAGTCATAGACCTAGTCTCTCGTCCAGAAATAAGTTTGAGAATTGCATGACAGCTTCTCCTCAGGATTGGATGTCTGAGACTGATTTGTATTTAAAGAAGCGTCATTCAAGCAACACGTTTCAACATGCAATCTTGTCTAAATGTCTAAATATTTGCTACCATTTGAAGTATTTCTTCATCAATGCCGCCTGTAAAGATCAAATGTACATTAGTATGTCTCATCAATGAGCAGGCCATTTCCCCTTCAGAAATGGTATCTTAGATCCAGTGCCACCCCTACTTTTGAGCAAGGTATTCGTTAATTGAAATTATGTAATTCAATGTTTGTGTAACAAACAAATAACCGAACAATATGTACAAGAAATGGAGGAAACCCTTTATGAAAGACAGTTATCTTATCCAGTGAATCAATGTGAATTCAAAACGAATTATTTTATGTAACGGCCCCAAGAGCAAACTAACAGACTACGGCTTTGGAATAGCATGTTGTACATGGTTTTTCTTACAGCGATACAATTCGCCGCTACTTGTGTTCTAAATCAAAGCAAGGATGTCTGCTCTCAGGAGCTAAACGTACACCACTTTACGACCACCTATATGTGTATACTCCCATAAGGTTGACACATAACGAACGTATGTTCTATTAGGCATTGGCTCTCAATTTAGTTTGCAGCATCCTATAGTATACAGTTAAACCTCTATACCTCAAAAAGAAGGGACATCATGAAAATGTTCGACATCCAGCGCACGATGTATATATGTCTGGAATATCGAGATGTGGACAATGAGAGGAAAATTCGGGAATACCGTATTTACTTCCTCGTATAGAGTTCGACACTAAGAAGTTCGAGGTATCGATATTCTACTGTACTGTTTACCCATTACCTGATAAATTTATCAAAATTCATTAAAACAGCATTAAATGCTCGAAAAAGCCTACTTAGTGTCCGATTTCGTCGTAGATGTAGCTAAACATTTTTTTCACTCTTTTTTTCTTAAATTATCTATTAAGCTTTTTCCACGAAATTCAAAAAATATAATTCATTAAATTACGTGATAGTGTTTTGTATTTGTATTTGTAAATAATTAATATTGTAAAATGACTATGTATATTGTACTTGTCAAATAAATCTATGTTCTGTTCTATTCTGTTCATTACCAAACATTAACGGTAGTTGACTAGTTAGTTGCAGAAAACATGGAACGAACGTGTATGGAAGGGAGAAAATGCTCTTAAGGAGAAAATTTCCTTTTCCAACAATGTCTTCTACTCTATCAGAAGATCATTTTTCAATTTCATCACATTTTGAAATGTCGTCTGCAAACTATTTCAATTTCTGAAAATATCAATGGATCAACTATCCAAGACCTAGCGACAGACTCATAGTCAATATATGATTTTCCCTGTCTGCAGTGTAATTGTTCTTACATTGATATGTCTCACTGCGACTAAAATCGAATTGATTCATCTTCTGCAAAAGCAATTCAATTTGCAATATAAGCGTTTAATGACGTCTGTGGTGTCAAAATGGTCTTCCAGAAGGTATTTTATGTTTGTTTACCCATCCTTTACTAGACAAATGAGCTTTGGTCATCTAGCGAAAGAGAAAGTCGGTCATGTTGTTTGGTAAAATAAGTTTAAAAATCAGTCCGATCAAAATCCGAACTATCTGTTGCTATAGATTACTTCGGTCGTATTATCATGGCTGATAAATGCTCTACCGCACTACAATGATGTCGACGACGAAATCGGTTGCTCAACTTCCGGTTAAGCATTTTTAGGGTATGTTTTTTGCCATTGTTCTGCATTTTCAGACAAGAAATCAAAAATCTAAAGACATGAATCAACCCTTATTGACTCCAGAGCCTATAGGTAAGGTTTCAGCTTTGAACTCGAGAAATTGGCTGAGATTTCGTTACTTTTGCTCGCGGAAGGAACTCAAAATACGTCCTCCCGATACCCCGATCGCAAAACTAGTAAAATATCAGGCATATTGTCATTTTATGTCAAGGTATATAGATGTTCTGGTAAAAATATTTCTCCTGTAAATGAATTCATGCAAAAGATATTCTATAATATTATGTATTAAATAGTCTTTCAGTAAATGTAGTGGAAGCAAATTGTATGACCATAATCGATCGGCCAACACCTGTATTGAAGGAGAATAGGTACTTCCCCTTAATAAAGATAGGTGGCTTTCTGATCACACACAGCGTCCGTGCAGCAGGATGTCCGAAAGAAGTTGTAAACACACTCCCTCCATCCCTGCATAAACTTGTTCAATGACTAAGAAGATTTTTGTGTTTAAATTGTCTCAGTAATTCGTTGCGTATAAATTGTCTTTCCATCTTTGATTTCGGTTTAATGTATGATGACATTGCCATAGGTATGAAACTTGATGAAAACTAGATGAAAACTAGTTCAATGTATAATTGTTTGTCATTTATATGAAATAAAAGATCAGTGCAATGTTTACTCAAAGCTACCAAGTGGTATAGTTTGCAGCACAACGTGTTTGTTTGGATAGATTATCGCATTTTTGGCTAGGGGTGCGGTTGCGGTCTTTCGAATTGCAATCTCGAATTGCATCGGCGAGAAGAAATGACGAAACCTCAGCCAAATCCACGTTGAAAGATCTCCATCACCATCCAAAGTGATGATCGCGTATGCGTTTAGACCATTCTATAGTCTAGCGGATAATGTAGCGTGTGTGCACTTATCAATAGAAGAAACAATCAAGGGACATTAGTGGTAATCCAAAGACATTCCATTAACAATACAGTTATATCTTGTTCGACATTTATTGGATTCGTGCGTCTCTCGTCCGATGATGCGAACAGAATGGGACGTTTTATGGCCGCTCACCGATATCTGTAATAACAGAACTACAGTTATTCTTAATTACAGATGTAAGTTGACATATTTGTAACATTATTCAGATTGATGTGAAACCTTTATGAAAAAGGGTAATTAATCGAGTATTCGTTTCGCTTGTTGCTTAGGCAGTGTATACATGTATATAGGGTAAACAATAGAATCCATAGGGCTGTAGTTAAAAGATCACTCGTTGTTATCGTCTACTGACTGAATTAATTAAAGCATACAATGTATAATGATCGTTTCTGTCCAAAGCATGCCTTGCTAGAAAAATTATTAAAACATGAGAGATACTTAGTATTGTTTATCACGCATTTGAAAAGGGATATAGCTTGCAGTTTGTTATATTTCAAAAGGTTGTCGTATGACATGGGGTATCTGTTTAAATCTAAGAAACGATGTCGATCTTTATCATGCGTTTTTCGTGAATGATATTTCAGAATGATATTTCAGACCGGCGCCGTGAGTTAAAAAACATAAATGAATAGTTTTAAATCTCAATGTGTGGAGGCTTTCTTTTAAACAAGACTATCTCTCGACAAATATAATTCAATAAGATAAACAGAAAAGTCGCGAAACATCAAGAAGCTCTATCTGTAATGAAGGGGAATTATTCTAGAAATATCTTGTCAAAGGAAAAATGGTTGTTCGAGAATGCTTCAATTTGGAAAAGCATCAGATTCCCAAAAGTTGTTACCCGTTTAAAGCACTCTACTCATTACATAGAGCGGCTGGTCGCCTGTTCATCATGGGGCCAATTTTCGGGGATCGTTTATCGAAATCAATTATATTATGTCCTCTCTAAACACTTTATCCGCCGTACATCTATCATAGCCTTTACTTAATACAACCCTGTCAATCTTCTCTACCCTTCGATCCACATGCGTTGGGAGAAATAACCCTTCATTCCATAAACATTTATCCGGCGGGTCTACTGTAGAAACAGTTAGAAACCACTGTAAATGATACGATTCATTACTAAATAATTCATTTATTCTCTCAGTGCTCTTTTCCGAATCTAATAGACAACGTTGCTTTTTTCCATATTATACACAAACTGTATTGGGTCCTACGAATACGTTGTCATCTGTCCATGCTTTCACTTCTGAGCAGTTGGAGGGAGAATTGTATAAATGCCACTTTGCTATTTATCATCTATGCTCAACACATGATATTCGATTAAGCTGCTTAAGAACTCATCCTATTAAAGCAATTGATCGTTTGCTATAGCAAAGTAGGCTTTATGCATTTGTTAATGGCAGCTATAAAAATAGAATCTTGGTCCGTATGCCTCTTTTAACAATAACTCATCAATGTGTAAGAAAAGAATGAGAACTGATTATAGAAAGTATTACGACTACGAAAATGATCTGGTATTCACTATTAACAAACATTGACGACACTTGACCAATTTGTTTCAAACGACCCTAGAAAAAAATATAGGAAAAGGAGAAATTGGTTTTACCGAGCAATTTCTCCTTTTCACACAATGTGTTCTGCCCTTTCCATAGGCGTAGGAGCCGGGTGGGGGGCAGGGCCCCCCCCCCCCCAATATCCAGACTGGGGGGGGGGGCAGAGTATTGCTATAATATTCACAATGGAATGAAGATATTTGAAAAGAAAAAAATAAAGAAACGAAATTTCCAGCAGAATCAATATAAATGTGTGTATTTTTTGTGATTTATCTAATATCAATTCGCCTTTAGTTACGAACAATAACCAAAACATGTTTGACACCATCATCGCAAATGGCAATCTGAACACATCGGGTTTATTCAATGAAAACTCAGCTCACGAAAATAACCGAGTAGTTTCGATTGACAAAAACAGTGATGTAAAACGTGTCCTATAAGTAGTAAGACCCAATATATTGTATTCAATTGTTAGCTAAAGCTTAAAAGTTAATAATTCAAAGTTAATTACGTCAGTTGTACCCGTGGTTGTGACAGACTGGTAGCAGGTTTTTATGTGTGTCACTTTTGATTGCCGCGTGAGTTCGAGACCTGGCCTATCCATTTTTCTTTTTTTCACTTTTTTTTTGTATTAAGATACACATTTTCATACGCTTTCTTTTAATTTATTAAATGGTGTTGAGTTTGTAGATGCATGAAAAGTCATGACAAAAGTTTTGGAACATTTATTCTTACCGGTACATTTACCGGTCCTCATCTGAAGTTGCTCCAATATTGAAAACGCTCCTACGCCTATGCTATCAGAAGATTGTTCTTCAGTTGCATCACATTCTGAAATGTCGTCTGCAATCTCTTTTAATTTCGGACAGTCGGAAATTTTATGTTTGGTAAAGGGTAAACACAGTTCTACTTTTTTACAATCATTCTCTGAGTATCTCTGTGTAGAATCAAAGTTAGGAAAGGGGGATGTTTAACATACACTCTGTTTAAAGACTATTTCAAAATTCACAGAAAGCCACAACACGGAATTTAGAATAAGTACATTTAGTTTCCCATCTGGCAGTATTGGCCTAGATAATCATGGGGTTTCCCCTGGTGCCTATGTGATTATTTGCATATCGTTTAAATTCGGAGGTCATATTTTCGAATCGGTGCATTTGAGTTATGGCTTTCAGCATTAATTGTAGGTTTTCTTTTCAAACATTTTAGAGAAAATAACTAGGTTACGAAGATTAGCGAAATGATATGTTCCAACTTTTTCCAGAAGAACAAAATAGCCCAAAGTTAAACTCATTTTAATTCTTTACCACCTGCCACTTTTGTGTCTAGGAGTTTTATACAATACAATACAATACAATACAATACGATATGTTTATTCAGTCAAAGGCCTCTGGCCCATAATACAATTTACATGTTAAAATATACAAATGTGTAAAAGTTGTTTATAATACAAAAGACTAAACATCTTTGTGTTTCATACTTTCTTATTTTTAGAGACTAAACCTTTGTTCCTGGATTCTTAACCAGATTGCGCATTTAAGATTGTTTCATTATCATAAAAACATATAAGGCTATTCGTATTTGGACTTCATTTTCTGTTCTGAGGAGGCTATAAAGATTTTCTTCACCATCATTTCCGTGATACCAATTGTAGAGATATGAATTACGTTGTTGTACATATTTTTCGCAATGAAAGAAAGCATGGTATTCGTTATCTATTATTGTAGTGTTAGATTCATTGAAACAAAACGTACAGATTCTCTCTTCTCTTGGAATGTTTTGGTGTCTCCCAGTTTCTATCGTAAATTTATGGTTCGAACATCTAAAGTCTTGACAGTGCCTTTTTTTAATTGATAAGAGAGTCCAATAGATCAATATTTTTCAGGTTCTGATAATGATTTAAAATGTTTGTAGGTATCATGTGCGCTATGTTTGTATAATTCTCACCAAAGGGCAATCTCACGAAACCAGTGGTGCGGATGGGGATCAAACCCAGAACCGTTATGTTAAAAATCGACCATCTTAGCCACTTCTGCAATTAAAATAGTGCTTTCCTATCACAAGTACACCAGGGTACCGTTTTACTAAACAACTTAAGGAATTTTTTTGCGTAAATCGTAACTGATACACATGGATAGTATCTTCAATGAAAGTACAATATTGCAATGTGACACGTCAATGCTGTGTTACTCTGCAATATTGCTTCGCCCTATATTGAAATTAAAGGAGTTGTTGTTTTAGACTTACGCAAATCTTAAGCATAAAGTGTTTAGTAAAACGGTACCCTGATCAGCATTTTAAGGCACTCTAAATTTGCGGCAAAATGATTAATTTAATATCTAGAAATCCGCATGAATTCAATATCATAACGGTATGACAATCTATACGGAAACAATGTTACGGAAATATAATTACGTGGGAGAGCCCATCCATTATGGAGTTTCCCGAGACCCCGGGAAAGTGTGACAATACATATCCCAGGGTGATGGAGTGTTCTACACGATAATCTGATGACCAGCATCATAGGCCCATCATGCGAGAGATGTCTAACACAGACACTGATGCTGGTTTACATGGAACCGGTTATATTAAACTCACCATGTGGTGTCGTTTTGACATCGATAGAATGCTATTGAACAGTGTTCTTCTTCATGGCTTTCTATAGCACGGAACGTTTTCTAGATGGACGTGATGTCGGTTTTTAGTTATGTTTACCGAGATGTTAGGAAATGCTGCAAGCTGTATTTTAAATCATATGAATATAAAAAGAATAACAACTTCGCGGACATGCACCCATTTGTCAACGAATTAAGTTTTGTAAAGTAATCAGTCATAGTCTTTGGTGAAAAAGTAAGTTTTTATTCAGTTTTATTGTGTGTCATTTAAACACGACTACACGCTTAATGTCACGTGCGCAATTGACCTGCTAGATTTCGCTGTTGATGCCAAATTTCTATTGTTACTTGTTCTTCGTGGGGAGGGGGGGACTTCGTTTTGGGTTAACATCTGTTCGTCCTTAGTTATAATGCGTCGCCCGGGGAAAAAAAGGTCGAGGAAAAATACACGATAAATTGTCCATATCTACTTACTTTAACATGAAATAACCTTATTTGACGATATAAGTCAAACAAAATGTTAAACATTGTTTCAATGTTTAGATAAAAATGACAACTAAATTCAGAAATTTATTCGAAAAGACGTCTATACCGAACAATTTTACAGTGAAAGAAATCAAGTAAGTGTTAAATAGTGAAGTACTACTCTTCTATTGCCGATGCAGACTATAACGAGTAACTCAAACCAATGATAGACAACAATATAAAGACGCATATAACATGCAGACGCATTGCAAAGGTGACGTGTCCCAGGAGTAAAGCGCTGAACCTATAAACAGTTAGAGCTTCACCTCCCGTCTGCATCGACGTCTAATGATTGACTCCCTCTTGAAATGAAATCATCAACGAATAAAGATCCATCCGTTACGTTGACAGCTCTCTCGTCTACAGCCGGATGCTAACGGGGCCTCCGAAAATGGTTTTCGACTTCATTTTGGAACTCTTGGTCTGACGGACATTCCACAACCGACATTTTTAACATTAGATACATTACTTATCTTTGAAACAGTTAATTGAACCCCAAGTGGAAATTTTAAAAAAAAAAGTACTCTAGTTGAACTGTCTTTTTTTGTTATGACAACGGTTTTCCGTTTCGTCTGCAGTAAATTTTTAGAATTTATCAAATATACGTTATCCTCATTACAAATATTGAATTACATCTTCCTGGATCAGTAGGTATTGTTTTACCATCAATTCCATTTGTTTATAGTTTTAAGAAAACTATTGCTGAACTGTCTTTACTTGACATGAAACTCTTAAAGTCTCAGTCGTAGTCAAACATTTACATCGTTGTTATCCATAAGGATAGTTACACCTTAGTCGTTACTGTGCATGTAACACAGGATTTCGATCAAGATAATACAGCAGGAAGTGGGTAGTAGAATATGAGTCATAGACCTAGACTCTCGTCCAGAAATAAGTTTGAGAATTGCATGACAGCTTCTCCTCGGGATTGGATGTCTGAGACTGATTTGTATTTAAAGAAGCGTCATTCAAGCAACACGTTTCAACATGCAATCTTGTCTAAATGTCTAAATATTTGCAACCATTCGAAAGATCTCTTCATCAATGCCGCCTGTAAAGATCAAATGTAAATTAGTATGTCTCATCAAAGGGCAGGCCATTTCCCCCTCAGAAATGGTATCTTAGATCCAGTGCCACCACTACTTTTGAGCGAGGTATTTGTTAATTGAAATTATGTAATTCAATGTTTGTGTAACAAACAAATAACCAAACAATACCAGAAATGGAGGATACCCTTTATGAAAGACAATTATCTTATCCAGTGAATCAATGTGTATTCAAAACGAATTATTTTATTTAACGGCCCTAACAGCAAACTAACAGACTACGGCTTTGGAATAGCATGTTGTACATGGTTTTTCTTACAGCGATACAATTTGCCGCTACTGGTGTTCAAAATTTAAGCAGGGGTGTCTTCTCTCAAGAGCTAAACGTACACCACTATACGACCACGGATATATGTATATCACCCATTTGGTTGACACAAGACGAACGTATGTTCTATTAGGCATTGGCTCTCAATTTAGTTTGCAGTATCCTATACATGTATTATACAGTTAAACCTCTATACCTCAAAAAGAAGGAACATCATGAAAATGTTCGACATGCAGAGCTCGATGTATATATGTCTGGAATACCAAGACGTGGAAAAAGAGAGGAAATATTCGGGAACTCCGTATTTACTTCCTCGTATAGAGTTCGACATTCAGAAGCTCGGGGTATCGATATTCTACTGTACTGTTTACCCAATACCAAACATTAACGATAGTTGACTAGTTAGTTGCAGAACACATGGAACGAACGTGTATGGAATGGAGAAATACTCTTAACGAAGAATTTCTCCTTTTCCTACAATGTTTTCTACCCTATCAGAAGATCATTTTTCAATTTCATCAAATTTTGAACTGTCGTCTGCAAACTATTTCAATTTCTGACAATTGAAAATTTGCCGTTTGGTAAAGGGTTAAGAAGATTGGTAAAATATCAATGAATCAACTATCCAAGACCTAGCGACACACTCATAGTCAATATATGATTTTCCCTGTCTGCAGTGTAATTGTACTTACATTGATATGTCTCAAAGCGACTAAACTCGAATTGATGCATCCTCTGCAAAAGCAATTCAATTTGCAATATAAGCATTTAATGACGTCTGTGGTGTCAAAATTGGTCTTCCAGAAAATATTATATGTTTCTTTACCCATCCTTTACTAGACAATGGTGCTTCGATCATCTAGCGAAAGAGAAAGTCCGTCATGTTGTTTGGTAAAATAAGTTTAAAAATCAGTCAGATCAAAATCCGAACTTTCTGTTGCTATAAATTACTTCTGTCGTCTTATCATAGCTGATTAACGCTCTACCGCACTACAATGATGCTGACGACGAAATCGGTTGCGCAACTTCCAATTTTGCGTTTTTAGTGTAGTTTGCTTGCCATTGTTCTGTATTTTCAGACAGAAAAATCAAAAATCTAAAAACATGAATCAACCCTTATTGACTCAAACCGCCAATAAGTAAGGTTTCAGCTTTGAACTCGAGAAATCGGCTGAGATTTCGTTACTTTTGCTCGTGGAAGAACTTAAAATACATCTTCCCGATACTCCAATCGCAAAACTAGTAAACTACCATGCATATTGTCATTTTATGTCAAGTCAAATAGATGTTCTGATAAATAATATTTATCCTGTAAATGAATTTATGCAAAAGATATTCTTTTTGTATCAAATGTTCTTCCAGTAAATGTAGTGAAGGTAAATTGTATGACCTTAAGCGATCAGCCAACACCTGTATTGAAGGAGAATAGTTACTTCCCCTTAATAAAGAAAGGTGGCTTTCTGATCACACACAGCGTCCGTGCAGCAGGATGTCCGTAAGAAATTGTAAACACACTCCCTCCATCCATATATAAACTTGTTCAATGACTAAGAAGACTTTTGTGTTTAAATTGTCTCAGTAATTTGTTGCGTATAAATTGTCTTTCAATCTTTGATTTCCGTTTAATGTATGATAACATTGCCATAGGTATGAAACTTTGGATAGATTATCGCATTTTTGGCTAGTGGTGCGAATTGCAATCTCGAATTGCATCGGCGAGAAGAAATAACGAAACCTCAGCCAAATCCACCTTGAGAGATCTTCATCACCATCCAAAGTGATGATCGCGTATGTGTTCAGACCATTCTAGCGGATAATGTAGCGTGTGTGCATTTATCAATAGAAGAAACAACCGAGCGGCATTACCGGTAATCCAAAGACATTCCATTAACAATAAAGTTATATCTTGTTCGACATTTATTGGATTCGTGCGTCTCTCATCCGAAGATGCGAACAGAATGGGACGTTTTATAGTCGCTCACCGATATCTGTAATAACAGAATTACAGTTATTCTTAATTGCAGATGTAAGTTGTCATATTTGTAACATTATTCAGATTGATGTGAAACCTTTATGAAAAAAGGGTAATTAATCGAGTATTCGTTTCGCTTGTTGCTTAGGCAGTGATTTGAACGTAGATATATAGATTAAACAATAGAATCCATAGGGCTGTAGTTAAAAGATCACTCGTTGTTATCGTCTACTGACTGAATTAATTAAAGCATACAATGTATAATGATCGTTTCTGTCCAAAGCATGCCTTGCTAGAAAAGTTATTTAAACCTGAGAGATACTTAGTATTATTTATCACGCATTTGAAAAGTGATATAGCTTTCAGTTTGTTATATTTCAAAATGTTGTCGTATGACATGGGGTATCTGTTTAAATCTAACTAACGATGTCGATCATTATCATGCGTTTTTCGTTTTGCGTTTTTCGTGAATGATATTTCAGACCGGCGCCGTGAGTTAAAAAACATAAATAAATAGCTTAAAATCTCAATGTGTGAAGGCTTTCTTTTAAACAAGACTATCTCCCAATAAACATAATTCAATTAGATAAACAGAAAAATCGCCAAACATCATAGGCTCTGCCCGTCATAAAAAGGAATCATTCTAGACATATTGTCAAAAGGAAATGATTTGTTCGAGAATGCTCTTATTTAAAGCAGTACCAAAGTCCCAAATATGTTAACCAGTTTGAAGCACCCAACTCGTTAAATAGAACAGCCGGTAACCTTGTTCATCATGGGGCCAATTTTCGGAGATCGTTTATCGAAAACAATTATATTATGTCCTCTATAAACACTTTATCCGCCGTACATCTATCTTAGCCTTTACTTAATACAACCCTGTCAATCTACAATACCATTCGATCATTGTGTGTTGGGAGAAATAACCCTTTACTCAACCAACCATTTTGTCGACGGATCTACTGCAGAAACTGTTAGAAATCACCGTAAGAAGACATGTTTGATAACGAAGTCATTCATTTAATGTTGCAGCGGTCTCTTCTGAATTGACAAAGTTGTTTTTTCCATATAACTCATATTTTTGTGTCCTTTGTGTACCTATTCATGGTCGTCTCCCGATGCTTTCAATTATTAGTAGTTGCTTACACAAATGTTCGAGGGAGTATTGTAAGAATGCCACTTTGCTATTTATCATTTATGCTCAACACATGATTGTTGATTAAGCTGCTTAAGAACTCCTGCTTATAAAACCAGTGAAGATGGTTTGCTGTAGCAAAGTAGGCTTTATGTATTTGTTAAAGTCAGCTGTAGGAACGAAATCTTGGTCAGCTAACTGATGTAAACAATAACTTATCGATAGGTGAGAAAAAAGTAAAGAAAGACTATAGAAAGTATTACGACAAGGAAAACATTTTCGTCTCAACCATTACCAAACATTAACGACATTTGACCAATTTGTTGCAAACGACTCTTGAAAAAAAATAAGGGAAAATGTTCACACAATGTTTTCTGCCCTACCAGAAGAATGTTCTTCCGTTTCATCACATTTTGAAATGTCGTCTGCAATCTCTTTTAATTTGAGACCGTCAAAAATTTTATGTTTGGTAAAGGGTAAACACAGTTCTACTTTTTTACAATCATTCTCTGAGTATCTCTGTGTGGAATCAAATTTAGGAAAGGGGGATGTATAACATACACTCTGTTTAAAGACGTATTTCAAAATTCACAGAAAGCCACAACACGGAATTTAGAATAAGTACATTTAGTTTCCCATCTGGCAGTATTTGCCTAAATAATCATGGGGTTTCCCCTGGTGCCTATGTGATTATTTGCATATCGTTTAAATTTGGAGGTCATATTTTCAAATCGGTGCTTTTAAAAGCAGAAAAGAGTATTGGCTCATAGCATTCATATTAGGTTTTCTTTTAGAATGTATTAGAGAAAATAACTAGGTTACGAAGATTAGCGAAATGATATGTTCCAACGTCTTTTTTTTCATTTCCACCAGTCAATATTGTGTCTTGAAGTTTTATACATGTGCTCTGTTTGTACAATTCTCACCAAAGGAGCAGTCATGTTAAAAATCGACCATCTGAGTCACTTCAGCGATCAAAATACTCATTTTTCTATCACAAGTTCATCTGATCAACCTTCTAGGGCATTCTAACTTTGCGATAAATTGATTAATTGAATATCTAGAAATCCACATTTATTCAATATCATAACGGTATGACAATCTATTCGGAAACAATGTCCCAGAAATATAATTACGTGGGAGAACCCATCCATTATGGAGTTTTCCGAGACCCCGGGAAAGTGTGACAATATATATCCCGGGGTGATTGAGTGTTCTACACGATAATCTGATGACCAGCACCCTAGGCCCATCATGCGAGAGATGTCTAACACAGACACTGATGCTGGTTTACATGGACCCGGTTATATTAAACTCACCATGTGGTGTCGTATTGACATCGATAAAATGCTATTGAACAATGTTGTCTTCTTCATGGCTTTCTATAGCACGGAATGTTTTCTAGATGGACGTGATGTCGGTTTTTAGTTATGTTTACCGAGATGTTAGGAAATGCTGCAAGCTGTGCTTAAATCATATGAATATAAAAAGAAATAACAACTTCGCGGACATGCACCCATTTGTCAACGAATTAAGTTTTGTAAAGTAATCAGTTTTAATCTTTAGAGAAAAAGTAATTTTTTATTCATTTGAACACGACTACACGCTTAATGTCACGTGCGCAATCGGCATGCTGGCGTTCGCTGTTGATGCTCAAATTTTATTGTTTCTTGTTCTTCGGTGGATTTATAACTCTGGAAAAGCAAGCACATGCTGGTATTCATAGAGGGCATAGACATATTTGAGTGTCCCAAAATGTATGAAACACGAACATATCCCATTAGAAATTAAGAGGCTCATTGCTCTCGCTCATTAGTCTCATACAATTAATCTCAGATGACCGAACCATACATGCCATGTTTGACGCTATACTTGCCTAGGGGGGAGTTATCTATTACTTAGACAGCGGAGAGAAACGCTGAATAGTTTTCAAATTGTACCTTGTTTCCACTTTAAGCTAACTTATCCTGCGAACAAGTAATTACATTGGTATGGAAAGAAGAGATGACGTTTATATAGCCAAGTTCGCATGCTAATGGATTATTTACTATTCAATGGAATATTCATCAGATCACTTTTATTCTCGAGGCTATAACTCTATTGCGCATTTGTCGTATAGTGAACTACTTAGAAATGAATACTCTTTATTGTATTTGGACAGACACATTAATTTTCTAACGGAACTCTTGTATGATTAAATTGATTAAAAAAAGAATACTTAATGTCTATTAGCGCTGATAGAAAGCTATCACATAAACTAGTTTCTTCAAAGTCGGATGGCATTTAAATTGTCATTTCGTCTTCAAACTTGTTGTTGAGGCCTGTCAACTCTAAAAGTAGTACATAAGATGACACTATTTATTTACCTTGTATCAAAATAAAACGTGTTATGGGTGCCTTGGGATTTCGACGCAGCCTTGGTATGTTATTGACGTGCCCTTACACAATGCATGCAAATACTTTACTATTAATTTATTGTATTAACAATATAATATCTGTCTATGCTGAATTTCTGGATTAGATAAAGATCTGAATAACTTATACAACTTCAAACATTGGAGGAGGTGTCTAAGGCATTCGATTGGACTTTATGTGTTAATGACCGAAGTATAAAGGAAGATCAAACCCCCTCAAACATTTTCACAAGCCTCTATCAATGCCAATGTCAATATAAACTCATCATAAACGCTTCATTCAATTCGCAAGACCGAATGCTTGTCTATTCGAGAGCCAATTTTCATAGATCGTTTATCGAGAATTTTTCTATTCTACGTTCTCGGACATCCATCAGTCGAGTCGTCAATACCAACATGTCAATACATGAACGCGTTGGTTTTATGATATCCTACGTGAAAGCAATGTATGTTTCCTCTGACTTTAAAGATCCTTGTTCACAACAGAAATATATCAAAGTCAAAATACAATGCCATCGAAACAATACGGAATTTGTATTGTTGTTTGATACATAATCGAAAGTAGCTACCAAAAGCAGAATTAATACAGAAAACGTCAATTTATCTGGGTGTGTACAATTTGTATGCGAAAGATGTCAAAAGCGATTAGACGCTTTTTGATGAAAATCGAATAAATTCTCTGTAAACTTACTTTTGAAAATCAAACTCGATCTAAACTTGCTCCTAATGCCTATTCTTCAGTGCGTATCATATAACATTATAGCTGTTGTGCAGTTCTTGAGAAATTAGATTTGAACTTTCGAATTTTCAAATATATGTGAACAAGAACCTTTACGGCAAATTGGTATCGAATTTAGATATATACATTGTTCATTCTGTCTCTATATGGAACGATCATGCAAAAGTAACCGACTTGAAATGAAAATGACATCTGTGGACTTCGAAAGGATTTTACATCTCTTCGCCATAAGTTGAGTTTTAATGCGTCGTCCGGGAAAACCCCGACCGAGAAAAGAAATACAAGATTAATTGTCCATTCCTTCATCGGTAAAATTTTGAATAACCTTAGTGATGATTTAAAACTAAAGACATTTGAAAAACTTGTTTCGATGTTCAGAGAAAAGGTACGGCTCATGCAATTTAGGAATTTAACATTAGGAACATACGTCTGTGATCATTGTATGTCGTCCAACGCAAAGAATATCCCTTCTTCATTTAAAGAAAACGAGTAAGTGTTCAAGTACAAGTTCTCTATTACCGATTGCAGACTATAACGATTAAAACTTACCGCTGATATCCAAACATGTAAAGACGCATTTAAAATGCAGACGCAATGCAAAAGTGACACGTCCAGAGGGGAAGCGCCGAACCTATAAGTAATTAGAGCTTCACATCCCGTCTGCATCGACGTCTAATGATTGACTCCCTCTTGGAATGCAATCATCAACGAATAAAGATCCATCCGTTACGTTGACATCTCTCTCGTCTGCAGTCTGATGCTATCGGGGCCTCCGAAAACGTTTTTAGACGCATTTCTTACCTTTGGAACTCTAGGTCTGACGGAAATTGGAAGTTTCCACAACTGCCAGTTTTAACATTAAATAAATCACTGTTTCTTTGAAATAAAGTTCACTGAACCTAGTGTTAGATTATGAGAAAGTACTCGAGTGGAATTTTCTTTATTTGTTATAACAAAGGTTTTCCGTTTCTTACGGATTAAATGTGTAGACTATATCAAAAGAAAATGTGTAAATATTACTAAATAACACTCTCAAATTGATGTTGGTAATTAGGAAAAATGGCATATTTATTTGTATCAACACAATGTGTGACAATAAGAAGTTAACATTTCTCGCCATTGTTTATCAAAACTAAACGAATGTCAACAATACCATTGATATTAAGGTTGTCAGTGGAAGCAATCATGTCTACGATTTTTTCTTACTACTACTGCACACTACCCTACCAATTCTCCCTGTAATATTAGTTCGTTGTTCAGAAACGAACCATTCAAATCGAGCCTAGCCCAACTTTAGGGTCCATCCATTCCTTGTCAGACTCGTTTCTGACTCAGCTATCGTGGCTTGGTGTTATAATGCAATATGCTATAAAAATACAGATAGAAAAAACAGGAATATGCATCTGCCCGTTTCCTTGCGTGTCAAATCCAACCTTCTCCTTACCTTGCAAGGTCCTCGTCCTGCAGAACGTCAGTTGGTATTCCCCTATGAGAGTGTGTGATTTGCCTTACGTAATAGAGTTGGAGCTCCCCATAGATATCTTGATGCATGCATGCCCTTTACAATCAAACTGCCATTGAGTGTCTTACAATGGATTTCTTAACATAGCAACATTTCTTCCCCCAAGACTGTTGCCTATGTAAATAGACAAATTCAATGTGGGTCTGATGGAAGTTGACTTCCATTTGGCGGTCTTCATTAACTCGAACAATTAAAGACGCTCTCAAATATCATTTTCAATGTACACGTCAGCTTTGGAGACTTAACGACTTTGAGATTATTAAGAAGTTTTCAGGACACAAAGAAGATAATTACATGAAACCTTTTTAACCATGCTGTACACAACAAAAATGATACAAAAATCAAAGCATCAATGCAAATTATACGTTTGATTGAAAGCAATTGTTTATCTATCAATATCTATCCATATGTATATGAATACTTATTCAATCGTACTTAAATTGGCAAAGTCAGAAAATACGGGTTTTCGTGCGTTATTTAGTGTTCAAAGAGTGAGCACCTTTCATGTTCAAAGTAAATGCACATGGTATGTATATGTATACTGATATTATTGGCCGATAGAATTGATAGACTGGAATGTCTCAGTATATATATTGTGAGAACATAGACAGGTTACAAAGTATATTTAACCCAAACCTCAATATACTACCCTTTAATGTACATGTACGAAAATATAACACATAAAGGAAGACGATGTTATAACTAAAAGCCTTTGTTTTTGTACAAATGCGTCCTATCGTATCCGAGGAGTTGCTCGTCTGTAATTATTTCTCACTAACAGATGGTATTAATTGTTATCAATTTGGCAGCATGATTTATATAACCAGTTACAAAAATAAAATACCGTTTGTAACAGATAGAAACTCAAATCATCCAACAATTTCTAAATTACGTGAATGTTCGCCATTCCCCAGAAACGCTAGGGTGGCTATGAGACTTGAACGTCCTGTATATTCTGATTTCTTTTATAGTGGTTTTTACGGCCAATAAAGCAATCATGATCCATTATCGAGTATATCTGTCCATATTGTTTGTGACATTTATGTGTATATGATTCCTCAATATTGACCTTATAAATAGACTGGTAGTCGAGACTGCTGCCGCAGTTGTCTGCTTGGTGAATTCCATTAGCCGTAGGTAACACATCAATGTTTCACAGATAACGTTCAGTATTTAATGCAGTCATGGGGTAATTTTGCCTATTACCTCATAAGGAATGAAGTCATTCGGCAAACTTGAAGGCATAAGCACACTAAGGTCAATCTTCTCCTATTGATCAAAGATATTCCAAGCTTAACACATTGTCAAACAATCGCGACATTTGACCAGTTTGTTGCAGACGATTATGGAAGACTTGTGGTAAAAAGGAGAAATTGCTCGTTAAGAGCAATTTCTCCTTTTCCCACAATGTTTTTGTCCTATCATAAGGTTGATTTTCAATTTCATCACATTTCGAAATGCCATCTGCAAACTCTTTCAATTTTGGATGGTTGAAAATTTGTTATTGGTAAAGGGTTAAAATTGTTGAGTAGTATTATGACAAAAGAAGGGTTTTTTGTGAAGCGTTTTTTTTTTCTGTGTGAATGACATGATGGAAGGGAGGAGATAAAAAATAGATAATCTCATACCTGAATTGACAGGAATACTACATCATGTTTGAAACCGAATACCAAACACTGATTTAATTTGATCAGTGCTAGCATATGTTTATCAAATAACCCTTTTCTCATAAGAAAAATCTATTTAACGATAAGATTGCAGTAAAGAACATTATTAGTGACCTCCTTTTTGCAATGAACGAAATGCAACATAATGGTTGCAGTTTACTGAATAAGATTGAGCAAGATTTAATAGAAATAGGGCTAGAATTGCATTTAAGATTGAATCAAAACGATCCTGCCACTTCGAACTATAGAGGTTTCTAGACGTAAGTTTGGCAAAAAAAAAACTCTTTTACAATAGTTAAGAAAGTAACACAATCCGAAACAGCCGCACAGCACTGAGGAAATTTATTGTTAGATAAAAAGTTAAATTCCCAAACGTAAACGATCTTTCTTTGCCAATGTGTTTTCCTCGTACATTACTTTAGCAGCTAGTTGATCTAAGAATAGTAATAATTTGGTCAGGCAATGGATGACAGAGCTATCATTTCTATAAAACAACGCTGCAATAATTGCTATCTATACCACGTCATTGATGATTTAATGGTTTGTATATCAATTTGTAGGGATTTAAAGTTCAAATCCGACACTGTACGTATGGATATAATTATGCTTATTCCAAGTGATCTCTGACCACTAAACAGATTTTCAAACAAACATCTCTTTAAGGGAACTGTTTTGTGTGACGCTGGTTTTAAATCATTCTTTTAAAGTCTTATTGGCAATGGGAGTTTTCACGAAACCCAAAACAATAAAATAAGCACGGCAAGTTATCAGTGCATTTGGCGAAATCATATAAATGTATATAATCTAAATTATCAATTATAAATATTCAAACTATAACAAGGTTTAACATTGCGTTAACAACAACATCCACTGTATACGCCTATAGAACCAAAACATTACCTGGCTCCAAGAAAAAGAAGAAAACACGTTATGACGAAATCAAAATAGAAAGCCATTTAGAATAATCCCGCGTTTTGGAATAAACACACACACACACTCCTCGACAGCTGTCCAATCACCAATAGTGGTCCGTTAAAGAGCCTTGAAAGGAATTAAGCCCATATTAGATGTACGCCTTAACGATGGAATATCGATACGCGGCTTCAACCATGCTGGGTCGTAACAAATATAGGATATGTTAACCCTTTACCAAACGCAAACTTTCGTCTGTCTCAAATTGAAAGAGTTTGAAGACGACATTTCAAAATGTGATGAAATTTAATCTGCAGAAAACAGAAGGTGTTGGCGCTAACAGTACTTTGTTTCCGGTCTCGAAATGCAGTGGAATTCTGGCACTATCAAAAGAGTGTCGTGTTTGGAATGGCATGTTTAACACGCGATTGTGTTATCTAATTTTCTAAATAAGTGAGATAAAACAGAATATTACTGTGACTGACAAAATCTTTTTTTTTTCTTTCTGAAATAAATGTCGACCAACGTCGTTGCATACATCGTTGACAGCTTTTCCGTTTTGTTTGTTTTGTCAAAACTGCTTCTTGTTCTTCTTAGTTAAATTAACTTTCAAGTTTGGCTAGACATAGATCGGATTGGTTCGGAATAACATGATGAAGTCTTATGAATTGCCACGGATCCATGCCTTTATCAATTAAGTGTTGAAGTTCTATCTTTTCTTTTCATTGCTATGTTTTCCCTATTTCATTGCTACTTTTTCCTTTCTTCATTTTTATTTTCCACATTTTCGTTGTTATTTATTCCCTTTTTTGCTATATCTGCTCTTAACCTATACATGTCCCCTTAACGATGAATCAAAATACCGGAATATACTGTCCATAAGAAAAGCAATCTGAACACATCGGGTTTATCCAATGAAAACACCTCTGAAATAATAGGGATGACGCCATAGTGTTTCCCGAGAGAATGACGTCACTTTACTTTCGTTTTAAAAATAGATCTTATTTATAAAATCTATATAGTCGTTAAAATTGATTGAGGAAACAACTATTTAGTCACAACAACAATTTCGCCATTTTGGTATGGGTTACTGATTAAAAACGTTTTAAATAGATGTCCAACACTTCCATATGCATTGAACTACTTAACGTGCACACTTAAAAAATGTGTTAATTGCCGGATGCAGATTTACCCGAAAAATTGTAACCCTACACTTATATCCGAGGTGTATTTCACAGCTTACGGAAATACCCGAGTAGTTCCGATTGTAAGAACAGATCAATCAATATTTCGTAAGTCAACCTGAAGAATGATTACTGGATTGGGATCTATGCGGAACCTTCTACTTTCAAGTTTAGTACTCTAACCTTAAGGTTACTGAGGCACCTTTTTGTCTTCAACAAACTGGTTAATGTCTTTATTGTTTGGGAAAAGGCTACGGTCATTCTGTTTGACACAAGATATCAAAGTGAACTAAATAAAACGTTTTAGCTACTAATGACATGATGTTGTATCCGCTCTGGGCTCATTGACAGAGTGCCTAGGGAATATGAAGGAACCAAAATACAGTGGTTGTGCAGTGAAAAGTACCTTCAGATTAGTGTAGGTCCGATGTAGTGGTTAACTCAAACCTATGTTGTTAATAAAGAACGCATATCCTTTATAGTATCTAAGATATACTTTAGTGTTACCGAAAAGATGCCCGGCAATATTCACATTTTCAGGCGCCGTGTAATACCGTAGATCTATACATTTATCATAACCGTCCTCTTTAGAATTGTTGACAGTGTTTGACGTCCCGACTTTCTCTAGACTGATAGGACGGATAAATAATGGCCTTGCGACTCTTCGATTTCCAAGATGTTTTCTTCATGCGCTGAAGCTGTCGTCTTCGCAATGATATAATGGTTCGCAACAATATCTCCAGGCTTCCAGACTTTTGTCAAACGTTTGGGAAATAGACATTGCCTCGTGGGTCATCGACTCTCTCGATTGGTTTGAATTGTTGTATTCGGCATGCTGTCCAGTGTGAATGATAACGAGAGATATATAAATACGATGCTGTTCCGTGTATGTGTATTAAAATAAAGGATTGGCTTAAAGTCCCGGACGTCAACATATTTTCTTTTTCGGAACTTACGAAAGTAAAGGAATACACATTTATTTAATATTTCAGAGAGAAAACAATTAAATATTAGCTAACTTTAAGCGCATTTTTTATTTTATACCAATCCGGTTTACAAGGCTACATAACCTAGATAAAGCTCGCATATATGTCAAGCTGTAGACACCTGGCCCATGATACTTAGAATACACTCTGAAAGCAAACATCCACGTTCTTGCACTGAAGAGTTTACATCGAACTAGCCGGAATAACATACGGTTGGCCATGTAGAACTTACACAGAAGGAACAACAGGGTATACGCGTAACTAATCATCATACAGTGAATGTAACATCCAGTAAGTGAAATCGTGGGGGTTTTCCGTCATTATCTTCATTTATAGAGCGATTTTGGTTTTATCTTTATGAATATTTGTTTGGAGCATAGCTGAATACCATACGCCAAATCCACATTTTACATATGTTTCTATTGTATGACCTCATGAAAGGAGACTAATGCTATATCAAACAGTATTATTTAGTCATCTTTATGTCATACTCCAAACGTTATCACCGAATAACCCAGAATGACCAGTTTAAAACTTCAGATTGACTGATTCTTCACCTCTGACCTGGTCATGTGATACACACATTTTTAAACCGACCATTCAGAAATCGTCATTTCAAGTATGTTAACAAACAAATCGTTGATAAACATGATTTGAATGGAGACAACTTTATTACAAGCACAAAATAACGTTTGTTTAAGGAGCTTAATAAAAAGGGTTTCACAGCATTCACTAATTGATTTTCATGACTATAATGAACATACTAGAAGAACTCTATATATTTTTTCAGTAATTTATTTGTACGCCTATCATTTCATGTGCCTTTGATAGAGAATAGTGAGGAGTGACATGTTCATACAAACATGGCTCATCAGATCGGGGTCTCACTTTCTCGATAAGGAGTATTATTTATGTTTAGTCAAGC
Source organism: Cerastoderma edule (assembly GCA_947846245.1). Taxonomy (NCBI): domain Eukaryota; kingdom Metazoa; phylum Mollusca; class Bivalvia; order Cardiida; family Cardiidae; genus Cerastoderma; species Cerastoderma edule. Next base: position 41,643,547 of record OX401408.1, read on the forward strand.
ACAAATATTTATTTGTACCACATGTTGAAATGTTACACGCAATGCTGTTATAGTTGTCGCAATGGACATATTATAAAGGAAACACGATCTAAACTGAAATAATGATTCCTGGTTGCTGAAGATAGGCATGCAAAGAAGGCAAAGACTGGTCCGATAAGTACACACCATACAATTCTAAGTATGGCGATTTTTTCCCGAGAATATCAAAGATGCCAAATATCGCGTATTGGGGTTTACACAGTTGAAGACTTCGTTTACCCTACCAAGAATAAATGTGGTAAAGGCTATTTTTTTTTTTAAAAACCGCTTGTATTTGTACAATAAACCTTAGAATACTGGGTAATTTTCTTAAAATATAGTTTAGTGTCGTCTGCTTTCCAAAACCTTACATACCTGCTTAAATCTGTTGAGGAAAGCTGCCAACAGTAGCAAACAGGTTAGATCACAGGCCTGTCGCTAATTTACATGGCGGCTGGCCTGGATCTAACCTGTTTGCATAAGCATGAAATCGGTTCCAGCACTACGATGAGGGTTCAGAAGGTACATCTATTACTGTATCCCTGCATTCGTGATGTATACATGTTCACAGAGTTTATGTCCGAATACGCATGTTTCCCCACTGCAAAATACGTGAGTGTTGCTTGTCAGAAATGTTGCGGGAATTGTTCATCTATACATCTAGGCGTACTCCTGAGCACCCCTATCAAAATACATGCATGTTTATATGTTAGTGACCTTGAATTCACGATTATACACCTACTGTCAATAACGACTGTTGATCGCATTCCATTAAAAGTTAGTAACTTATTAATGTCACACAACACTGTGATAAGAACGGTCCTTCATGATATTGCGTTTAACCTGTAACCCACGACAAATATGTTTTCTTATCGTAATAAAGTGAAAGGACATCAAGAAGTTTTCAAGTTTTCAAATAGTTTATTGACATATAAACTGAACATAGTTTGTTGTCAAACATGAATGCAACATATAAATGCATAGAAATGCATAAAAATGCATAAACATGGCAGTACAAACATAAAAATGAGAAAAATGTGATTTTGTGATGAAAAAGAATCACAGAATACAATAGAAAGATGAAAGTAATTGTAAAACTAAATGAAAGGACATCAAGAAGAGTGTAGGTAAATACTTAATTACTGCAGGAGTCGTTTCTTTAAATATATATTTTTCGTGATTAATTTGAAGTTAAGGATGTAAGGGTTAATGCAGATCTCTTATTTTTGCAACCAGAATTCGAACCCTTCGCTAACAATGACAGTGCATATTGATAAAGACATTTACATTACACGCACATTTGGATAAATCTTCACAATTCTTGAACCATTAAAACTGCCTCAGCATATACCAAAACGTTAACCTAATTAACGATTTGATAATAGGACCTGACTTAATAACCGTAATAGTGCTGGAACAGACTTTATGCTTATGCCTTACTGAAAAATATGTGCAATTGAAATAAAACGTTTAACCCTTAAAGTGCTGGAACAGACTTTATGCCTGTGCAAACAGGTTAGATCCAGACCAACCACCAAGTAAATTGGAGGCTGGCCTGTGATCTAACCTGTTTGATACTCTGAGTATCTTTCTTCAACAAAACTAAGCATATATTTAAGATCTTTGAAAGCATGCGACACACAATTCTAATTTTAGACAAGTTACCAGCATTCTTAGGGTTCAGAAGAGAAAACTAGACAAACAGTACCATGATCTGATGTATCATACAGGTAGCGCTAGTTTAATTGATGTACTCTATCTGTAGGTTATTGATTTAAATCAGCGAGGCCCAAAAAATCATCCCGGCACCGGGAGACCCAATATTGTTCCATGGGATTGACTACACTTTACTTACATGATGTTTGTATAAAGATAAGTGCCAAAAAAAGAGACCGACCGCAGTGGTGCGAAGGCAAAAGGTTTTCGAGCCGGACCGGGTCATACGAAAGATAAGATACATTATGCATTGAAGCCTCGTTTATCCGGACACCGATTATCCGAATGTCTCGCAATCCGAACGAAATTGTAAGGGAACGGAATCATTTGACCAGTGTGTTGCAGACAACTTTTGAAAACATTGTGGGAAAAGGAGAAATTGCTCGTGACGAGCAATTTCTCCTTTTCCCACAATGTTTTCTGCCATATCTGAAGATTATTTTTGGGACGGTCGACAATTTGGCGTTTGCTAAAGTGTTATAAGTATACACGTGCATACAGACCGTTTATGTCTTAATGTGTTTAAGAACATTCGCTACTTCATTAGTCCGGATGAATCGGTAATCCGGACATTTTGTTGGGAACGGACGTGTTCGGATTAACGAGAACTCACTGTACACCTGACCTCTCTCTGGTTGGTTTTCTAGGTGCCGTGGCTCGCATTAAGATTTGTTTCAGGTAAATGCAATTTGTAATTACTTTGATCAATGTAACGTGACCAATACGATTATACTTATAAAACGTGTAAATTGACATTTGATACCTATCAAAATAAAACAGATTGACGAGCTTGCAGTTGAGATTAAATGGTTTGTTTGTTCTCTAGGCCTTTAAACGAGAGGCTTATTTGGCAAATATCACTGTAAGTACGAAATCACGATGCATCGGGAAAAATGTTAAAATAACTGTTTTATTTTCTGTTTTGTATGGACCGCCTCGTTCTTTGCAGTATCAGACATGTCAATCAACAAGAAATAAATTCAATTTTACGACCTATCTTATTGTTTCAGCGCAATCTAATGAACGCTACAAACAAGAATGCTTGTGAAGAAGATCAATTTATTATTTATAAATAGTCGTTGTTTTCCGCTTAATATTGAATGATTGGTTTTTGACTTATAAAGTAGGTAAAAACAGAACACAATTGATAAATCACGCTGAGTTTCCTTATGTAGTCATCGGATACATCGTTTCATTTCTGCAGATGCGAAACACAAAATTAAAAGACAGGAAAGATTTGCAAATAAAAATAAAAAATTGAGTTAAAAGTTGTCACAAGCACTTTACGATTGAATACCTGATATATTAACTACATTTCCATTTAATAATTGCTTCCTGGTATAATGCATTGTTTAAGTGATAAAAGCAAACATTTTCATATAAGGGAATTGATTTAACACGACTCCGGGGCATTCATCCAACTTCGGGGAAAATATTCAGCACATTATATAAATGAACAATCAATCACTTAACTACAAGACAAACGCCTTTGCTTAACACCGATGTTGCTAGTTTTTTCCCGTAGAAATTAAATGTGCGTGTATTTCTGTCACCCTAAAGCTTTCCAATACAGTCAGATGATGTGAACTTTACCGTTCGGCGTATACTTAGTGGAATTGCGTATTTCAGGCTCGCTGTGTACTACAGGCCAAACGCTTGTTTTTCTGTTATATACTAAATCCTCTGGCCTCTTCAAAGATTATCAACTTTATGTTTCTATACACTCTAGCAACAAAGGTTTCTGTTAACATCAGTTCTTCGAGTTTCATCTTTCTGTACAGTTTCCCCCGTATTAGCATTAGTGACTGATCTAAAATTGTACACAGCACCAGACAATAAAGAATAACTGGAGGGAGATAGTTCTTTCGATAAAACACAATGAGGAATCAATTCGACGAATGAATAAATTGCTTCTTATGGAACAATTCATCTCATCGTCACAGTCCCTGGTGAACATGTGTATTGCAGTTTGTGAGGCCATGTGAGGTGTTATTCAGGAAAGTCCATGTAAGTCGATACATTTTGATTTTTCTAGATTTCCATCGTTACCTCTTTCGCAATGTTAAGAGAAGTAATTAGACAAAGTAATGTACGCTAAGTATCTTGGTTATTGAATAGATCGGCAAAAGGAATTTCAAGCAGTTCCCTTTT